>CM077167.1:3782990-3830260 GCA_039583875.1 Platanthera guangdongensis
CTTTGGCACTTGCATTGTTGACAACAGTCCATGGCAAAGTGTCCTACCTGGTGCCACAGCACCAGCACTCAAATATATTGTACCTTTGCTTAGGTATCTCCTAGTGTTTTGTTTTACAGCTGGTGTTGAGAGCTGGGGCTTTGCCCTTAGACTTGAACGAACAGTCCTAGCAGGTTTAGTAAACCCCAGTCCAGC
Organism: Platanthera guangdongensis; assembly: GCA_039583875.1. Taxonomy (NCBI): domain Eukaryota; kingdom Viridiplantae; phylum Streptophyta; class Magnoliopsida; order Asparagales; family Orchidaceae; genus Platanthera; species Platanthera guangdongensis. The sequence goes on from CM077167.1 coordinate 3,783,186, forward strand.
TTACCTTTTGATGAACAAATCATCAATTATGGGTAGACAGACTTTGGTTTAGAAACCTAGCAATAAATCTCTCACCTTCTGAAGATAATCTCAGACTTTTGATTTGATCATTCTTAATTGATATAGTCCCCATCTGAATCACAGTTATGTGTTTCAGTTTGATTTCATTTAGCTTTTGATAAATCATCTTCCCAAAATCAGTTGCAGCAACTTTGAGACTAGCAATTTACTGTGCTGACTCTTGGCTAGGACCGCTATCTTCTTAACAGCTTGCAAACAGAACTTATATTCATCTATCCATTGATGAATATCCCCTTTAGGACTAGATGCACTCTTCATACTTGATGATGATGAATTGATTCTGAAATTGAAAGATATTGTACCTACTCACCTAGAGGGGGGGGTGAATAGGTGACTTAAATCCTTTAACTTTTTAGGCAGAATTCAGAGTTTATCACAGAATTTATAACACAGCAATTAACCAGCAATACGCAATCAAACAGCACACAGTGAACACACAAATTTATAGTGGTTCCCCAAGATTTGGGTACATCCACTTTCCCCTTCGCATATCTAGCAGTGTACTAGATTCGGCCAAAACTCCTCCACTATCTCAGATCCTCAGATTTTACATCAGAACCCCAACACAGGTTCCTAAAGCTCAGGCCCAAGGCCCTACAACTCAGCTTCTTCACAAAAGCCTACACTCAGCTTCTTCACAAAGCCTACACTCAGCCACCAAGGCCTACACTCAGCCACAAACAGGCCTACACTCAGAGATATAAATCTCCTACACTCAGGCACACAGGCCCTAGACTCAGCCTTTATAATTACAGGCTTACAAAAAAGATCACTAAGGATCCTACAAGATAATATGAATACAAAATGTAAATCCTACAACTCAGAGAAAGAGAGAAGAGTGTGAGTTTCTTGAGAGTTCTTGGAAGAACTCAGCTGAGATCAAACTGACTTGGCTTTCTTCAAAGCTTCTTGAATGTAGAACACAATAAGATTGATCTCCTCTGCAGTTGATCCTGATTCTGCTACTTAAGATTCAGAACAAAATCTGAATCCTTCTTCTCAGCTGGTTCCAATGGCTGTCTTCTTGGATGGAGCTCTCTCTCTCCAACTACTAGATCTTCACTGATTCTTCAAGGAATAGCTACATCTTCTTTGTATACTTGATCGTGGTTTGATCATCTATTTTGTAGACAGTATAAGCATATTTATAGGCCTTCTTCATGGTAATCGGCTGGTCCGGTTCATAACTGATTTCTTACAACTCTGATAGGTGCAGTAGACCGGCTGGAATGGCAGCTGTCAAGTCATACAGTCAGTTCTTAAAATAACTGTATCTGTCTGTAAGTGTCGAGACTGTCTGTCTTTAAGTGTCGACACTTATAGACTAAGTGTCGATACAAGTTGACTAAGTGTCGACACTAGCCCACAAGGTGTCGACATAACTCCTTGTGTTGTAGAATGCACTTCTCGACACAGTTTCTTCTTCATGTGTCGACACTGATATTGAGTGTCGACACAACACTTTGTTCTTCAGCACTTTGTTGAATTCTTGGAAGTGTCGACACAACACCTTTGTGTCGACACATCTTCATGTGTTGAACTTGTTCAGTGTCGACACATCTTCTTGGTGTCGACACATGCCTTCTGTGTTGATACTTGCTGAGTGTCGACACATTCTTCTTCTGTTGAGACTCTGGCTGAGTGTCGACACATCTCCTTAGTGTCGATACTTGTACTTAGAATTTTGCTGATCTTTGCTAAGTGTCGACACAGCTTCTTGTGTCGACACTTTCTTCAAGTGTTGAGTCTTCTTCTGAGTGTCGACACATTCTTTCTTCTGTCGACACTTTCTTCAAGTGTTGAGTCTTCTGCTGAGTGTCGACACATTCTTTCTTGTGTCGACACTTATACTTAGACTCTGCTGACTTTTGCTGAGTGTCGACACAGCCTCCAAGTGTCGACACTTTCTGATGTAGACACAGTTTCTCTGGGTGTCGACACAACTGCTAAGTGTCGACACTGCTTCACTGGACTTTTCTTCATTGAGTGTCGACACAGCTCCTTGTGTCGACACTTTCTGCCTGGTGTCGACTTTGCATCCCTGGTGTCGACACAAGTACTCCAAGTGTCGACACTGCTTGCCTGGGTGTCGACACAAGTCTTCTTAAGTGTCGACACTTTCCCTCTGGGTGTCGACACATAGACTTAGAAACTTTTTCATCTTTCCTGCAAATACTTAACCTGCACAAGTAAACTCAAAATACATCAAATACATTTTGATGTATATCATTGAGTAGGGTGAGGCTTCTTCAAATCAGGTACATTAGAACCAATGTACCCAACAATCTCCCCCTATTTGGAGAAGTCATAACCCTTAGTCAATGATATACACCATACAGAATAAAATTATAGCATGATGTAAAGCAGGATTATATATCAGGGCAAACATAAACATGTATCAATCAAACATGTATACATAGACATTATCTCAGAACAATTATGAAATAAATTTATCTCACAGCAAATTTATCACACAGCACATTGTTCTAACAGCTTTGTCATATTCATTTTTCAAAAATTTACAAGGTGTTTAAAATCAAAAGATTACAATTGTAAACTGAAGAAAATTCTATTCTATTTTTGTTCAGCCTCCTTGATCACAATTCCTTTTCCTGATTGTACTTTGGCTTGAACAGGGGCTTCAGCAACTTTAGTATCAGTAGGCTTCTTGCCTTTCAGATCCTTTTTCTTTTGCTCTTCAGCTTTAATCTTTTGCCTCTCAAAGTAGTGTAAGGCTTGGAAAAGTACTTGCTAGGCTCCTGAGCAGTAGGAGGTAGCTTTCCCATCTTGGCCTTTCTCCTGTATTGGACTATGGCTTCTTGCCTTGTCTCATGCTTCCTCTATTCCAATTCAGAAAACCATTTGTTTCTGTCTTGTATATTATCTTTGGCAGCTTTCCATGCAGTTAAGATAATGTTTCTTGAAGTGGAGCTCCACTGCTCAAAGTCAGGTCTTTGTTCAGCTTGCTCTCTGAACCTTTTCTTAGACAGTCTGGCTTCTTGTTCTTTCTGCATAGCTTCCTGTTCTCTCAGCAAATCTTCTTGCATAGCCTCAGATACTGGCTGAACCACCTTCTCTATGATGACATTGTCCTTTCCCCCAGGTGGGCTATACATGGACTGTATGTCAGCTTGAACCATATCAAAATTTGGAGGAGGGTAGATGACTTGAGCCACTTCAGGTTGCTCCCCTCCTAGATATGCAGGATGTATCCCAAATTCTGCAACATTATCATCATCACATAAAGGAGGATAACCAAGAGTTGCTCTGATAGAATTAGAAATCCACTTAGCATGATTAGAGCTGGCTTTGACTAACACCCTCTCTCCCTTTATGACTTCTCTTTCCATGTGATCCCTTAGATCATCCTTTTGAAATCTGACTTGGTTATCCAAATAATTGACTTCATCTTTAAAGAAAGGTTTCAACCTTTGGAGTTTGTCAGTTATCAACTTCTGAGAGTCTTGAATTGCAGTTGTAACATCAGATAAACTCCTTTGCAAGGCTTTATCAAACTCTGCCTTAGCAGTAGCATTAAAAGTAGTCAGTCCAGTAGCTATGTTCTTCATCTCAGTGACAATTGCATTGTGTGAAGCTGTCAAATTGTCATTCATTCTGATCTTGTTCTCAAGAACATACCCTTGCTTCAGTGCAATGTCATCTACTTGAGCTTTTATTTTCTCTTGATGAGTTTCTAAATAGACTACTACATTCCCTCCCTTGTGGAAGCAGTCAGTCATCTCCTTTTTATTAAGATTCATTTCAAATCTTATAGACTTTATATCTTGGGCCAGATCAAATTGTAGTGATTTATGCCCCTCATCCACATATGTTTCAAGAGCTTTCCTTTGCTCATCAAGCTTTATTTGCATAGCAACCATTAGAGCACTGTAATCTACTGATGGAGTTGGCTGTAGTGTTGGCTGTGGTGCTATGGTTTGCAATGCCTTCTTATAAGTTTGGCTTCTTCTTTGGAATACTTGGAATTTTCTTTTCTTAGCTCTTGCAGCTTCCTCATCTTCTGAAGCTGATGTGATGGCTATATCTACCCTCTCCCTTGGTAGCTCCTCAACTTCCTTAGGCTTCTCAGGTTCTTGCCTTCCAGGTTCTTCATCAAGTATAACTTGCTCCCCCTCAATTTGGGATTTCTCCCCCTCAGCAGCAGCACTTTCCTTCTCAAGGTCTGCTTGATCCAGATTTAGGAAGAGATCTTCCATAGTAAATTCTTGTGGAGAATGGGCAGGAGAAATTCTTGGCTCATCTACTACTGGATCAGATTCTACTTGAAGTGTAACAGATGTGTCCTTCATGACAACATCTGGGGGTTGGCTATCAATCTGAGTTTGTTGATTAACATTATTTAAGGAATCAGACAAAACATTATCCTCTATAAGGAAATCTAAAGCATTAAGCTCAGTGATTACCTCAAGGATGATGTGGGTTGCTTGCTCACTTTCTAGTGTAGTTGGCTCTTCCACCACTAGAGGCTCCCCCTGGATTTGATCCTGGTGTATGTGGCTAGCTGATGGTAGCTCCCCCTGCCTCTCTGCAGCATCTTGTTGAGCTGGAGACTTCCCAGCATTTTCTTCTACATCCTCTTCTGGAGTAAAGACAACTTGCTCTTCACTACCAGAGCTACTAGATGAAACCTGAGCCACTGGGGCAGTTTTCTTCTTCTTCTTTTGGGGTGTTACTTTCTCAGGTGATGGCATTTCCTTAGACAATACCATATCCCATCTGGAGAAGATCCTCATGTACATTTTCCTCACATGATTGATTTTACTGCCAGCAGCTTGACTCATAACTCCTGGTATACTACCAGCCAAGTATAGACTTATGATTCTACCCAAATTGGGTTTCTTCAGACTTTCTTTAATCTTATCAAAGACAATAACAGATCAATCTGTTTTCAATGTGAAGATTATCCTTGTCATAATGCTGAACATATGGGCTGAGACCCTATCATGCCCTCCAGGCTTACTTAAGATTACTTTTCTAATAATTTTTGATAGAAATTTACCTTGGTTGTTCATGCCTTTCCTATTGAACACAGATCCAATTTTCATCTTTGAATCCAGACCACACCATGTCAATGCTTCTCCGGTCTTAGAAGCAGTTACTTCATCCTCTTCTTTTGTCCTAGGTAGATTTAGGACCTTTCTTAAACTTTTAGGTGATACCTTCACCTTTTCACCATGAACCCTAGACTTTATGTTGAGTCCAGATTCATCTACTTTCGCTCCATTCAGAAACTCTAGAACTTCCTTCTTTCAAATCTTTGTTGGCTCTGAGACAAGAAATTCTAACCTTGAGTCTGCAACTAGGGTTATTACATCCTTGATTTCCTGTGCTGCTTCGTCAAACGCTTGTCTCACCAGTTCATAGCCTTCATTGACGTTCTCCTCGAGCTTTGGCGCCATTAGGGTTTGAAGAATTTGACTGGAGAGAAGAGAGGTGTCGACACACAAGTTCGGTCTCGAAACTTTAGTGAGCGTGTCGACAGACAATGGAGAAATTCTATTTATACCTTTCTAGGTTTGAAGATGAAAAGGCGGGTTAACTAACTTAAATTGTGTCGACACTGTGGAAAAGTGTCGACACGGACTTATAATGTCTCGACACCTATGTGTCGACACAAGTTTAGTCAACAGAATATATGTGTCGACACTTATTTATGTGTCGACACCACTCAACTCGACATTTAGTCAAGACTTTACTTAGATAATTCTGAGTAAACTCTAAGTGTCGACACCACCTTGGTTGTGTCGACATCTACTGGTCATGTGTCGACACTAATGTTCTGAAATGTCGACACCAACTTCCTAGATGTGTCGACACCTTTTTCCTGAAGTGTCGACACTACTTTTCTGTGTCGACACAGATATCTCTGTGTGTCGACACCATTTTACTTAGCCATTTCTATAAACTTATTCTTAGTTTATCATACCTAGTTCAATTTTAAACCTATTGAACTTTGTTTCTTCTAAGGGCTTAGTATACATATCAGCTAGTTGATTATCTGTTCTAACATATTCCAGTAAAATATCTTCTTTTTCTACATGTTCTCTAAGAAAATGATATTTTATTTCAATATGTTTAGTTCTACTATGGGAAACAGGATTGTTTGCAATTGATATAGCACTAGTAGAATCACAAAACAATGGTGTTCTACTTACCTGAATTCCATAATCCTCAAGCTGATGTTGTATCCATAGAAATTGAACACAGCAACTTCCTGCAGCCACAGATTCTGACTCTGCAGTGGAGATAGCCACACTTGTTTGCTTCTTGCTACTCCATGAAATCAGTCTTCCACCTAGGAATTGACAGGTTCCAGTTGTGCTTTTTCTGTCTTCTTTGCATCCTGCAAAGTCTGCATCTGAATAACTTGTTAATTCAAAATCCCCATTCCTAGGGTACCAGAGGCCTAGATAAGGAGTGCCCTTTAGATATCTCAGTATCCTTTTGACTGCTGTCAAATGAGACTCTTTAGGGCATGCTTGGTACCTAGCACAGACACATGTAGCATACATGATATCTGGTCTACTTGCAGTCAAATATAGAAGAGAGCTAACTATCCCTCTATACAAAGACTCATCTACAGGTTTCCCTGCATCATCCTTGCTAAGAGACATACTTGACCCCATAGGAGTCTTCATGGTACTGGATGAATCCATACCATACTTTCTTATGAGTTCTAGGGTGAACTTAGACTGGCATATGGATAAACCATTCTCAGTCTGTCTAACTTGGAGTCTCAAGAAGAACTTAAGTTCCCCCATACTACTCATCTCAAATTGTACTTGCATTAGTTTTGCAAACTTTTTGCAAAGACTACTTTCAGTAGACCCAAATATTATGTCATCTACATATATTTGGACTAGTATTACTTTGCCTCTGGATTCCCTAAGAAATAGAGTCTTGTCTATTTTTCCCCTTGTGAACTTATTCTCAATGAGGAAACTAGACAGGGTTTCATACCAAGCCCTAGGGTCTTGCTTTAACCCATATAATGCTTTCCTAAGTCTATAGACATGATTAGGTTGAGTTGAATCAACAAAACCTGATGGTTGTTCCACATAGACTTCCTCTTTTAGATTACCATTCAGAAAGGCTGACTTTACATCCATTTGGTAAACTTTAAATCCTTGAAAAGTTGCATAGGCCAGGAACATCCTTATGGCCTCCAGTCTAGCTACTGGAGCAAAGGTTTGATCAAAGTTAATACTTTCTTCCTGCCTATATCCTTTAGCAACCAATCTTGCTTTGTTCTTAATGATGACTCCATGTTCATCCATCTTGTTCCTATAGATCCACTTGGTCCCAATTATGTTGTGGTCTTTTGGTTTAGGAACAAGTTCCCAGACCTTGCACCTCTTGAACTGATTCAGCTCTTCTTGCATTGCCTCAATCCAATGAGGGTCTAGGATGGCTTCTTCAAACTTCTTTGGTTCAACTTGGGATAGAAAACTGGAGAAGAGCACTGCATTCAGATTTCTGCTCCTTGTTTGTACCCCTTGTCTTGGATCACCAATGATTTGTTCTGCTGGATGATCTCTTAGATGCCTATTAGCTGGAGGCATCCTGGCTTCAGGTTGAACTTCTTCAGTTCCTTCATCTTGCTGCACTCCTTGGACTTCTTCTTCATTAGGTACATGTAGTACTCCCCCTGGACAGCAGCCACTATCTGCTACCTGCTGTCTTGCAGTAGGTCTTTCTTCTATAGTGAGCTTGTCCATCTTCTCAGTCACACCTGTGGGGCTGCAAATACTACTAGACAACTCATTGTTAATAAGTCTAGTTTCATCAAATACTACATGTACAGACTCTTCTACAACTTGTGTAGACAAGTTGTAGACTCTATAAGCCTTACTGTTGTTGTTGTACCCAACAAAAATTCCCTCTTGGGACTTGGCAGCAAACTTAGTCAAGTAAGACTTTCCATTGTTAAGTATAAAGCATTTACAACCAAAGATCCTGAAGTAGGATAGATTTGGTTTTCTGCCTTTCACAACCTCATAGGGGGTCTTGTTGTGGCTTTTAGTAATAGTAGCTCTATTAATAACATGACATGCAGTATTAACTGCTTCAGCCTAGAAGTATTCTGGTAGTGATGTATCACTTAATAGGGTCCTACCAGCCTCAATCAAGGTTCTATTTTTCCTCTCAGCAATGTCATTTTGCTAAGGTGTTCTTGGTGAAGAAAACTCTTGAAATATCTCAAATTCTTCACATAGTTTTGTCATGCTATCAGACTGAAATTCAGTACCATGGTCACTTCTTATCTTGACCACTGTACTGTCTAGTTCATTCTGAATTTGTTTGACAAAGCTATAGAAGACACTAGGTGTTTCAGATTTCTGTCTAAAGAAGAACACCCAGGAAAACCTTGCGTAGTCATCTACAACTACAAAGGTATAGACCTTCCTACCTAGGCTGTGAACTGGCATAGGACCAAAGAGATACATATGCAAGAGGTATAAACACCTCACAGCATCTTTGATTTCAATGCTACTAAAGGTGGATCTAGTCTGCTTGCCCTTTTGACAAGCTGAACATATTCCATCTTTAATACACTTAACTTGAGGACCATTCCTCACTAACTCTTTGCTAAAGAGTTGGCAAATTTTCTTGTAGTTGAGATGGGCTAGCCTCTTGTGCCATTTGACACAATGAGAGACTTTCTCATCAGCTACAAGACACACTGGAGAACCATTGTTCTCAACCATAATGTCTAGGCAATAGACATTCCTTTTTCTATAACCTGTCAAAATTATCTCTTGATCATTTGACCTCCTGATATGACAATCATCTTTGACAAATGAGATGTCATATCCTACATCACTCAATTGACTTATACTAATAAGGTTATGTTTCAAACCTTTGACATAAGTCACTTGAGTAATAGTAATATGGGAGCTAGAAATGTTACCAAAACCCTTGATGATTCCTTTTTCAGAACCACCAAAGGTGACTTTAGGACCATCTTTGATTGGAGTGAAGTCCTTTAGCAATCCCCTTGTTCCAGTCATATGTCTAGAACATCCACTGTCCAAGTACCATATTGGGGCATGGCCACTTGGACTCACCTGCAAAACAGATTAGTGAACCTTAGAACCCAAAGAATTCTTGGGTCCTTGGTACTGGTTAGTTTGCTTACTAACAAAGCTACCTGCAGGTTTTCCAACAGGCAGTTTGCTACTCACTTTGGCACTTGCATTGTGCCAACAGTCCATGGCAAAGTGGCCTACCTTGCCACAGCACCAACACTCAAACCTATTGTACCTTTGCTTAGGTACATTCTTAGCCGTTTTATCTACAGCTGGCTTGTTGAGAGTTGGGGCTTTGCCCTTGGACTTGGACTTAACAGTCCTAGCTGGTTTAGTAAACCCCAGTCCAGCTTTACCTTTTTGATGAACAAATTCATCAATTAAGGGTAGAACTGACTTTGGTTTAGAAAACCTAGCAACTAAATCTCTCTGCTTCTGAAGACTAATCTCCAGACTTCTGATTTGATCATTCTTAAAAGTTATAGTCCACATCTGAATCACAGTTATGTGCTTCAGTCTGGCTATCTCATTTAGCTTTTGATCAAACATCTTCTCATAATCAGTTGCAGCCATTTTGAGACTTGCAATCTCCTTAACTTGACTCTTGGCCAAGGATTTGCATTTCTTAAATGCTTGCAACAGAACTTTATATTCATCTATCAATTGATGAATATCCTCTTCAGACTCAGATGCACTCTCATCACTTGATGATGATGAATCTGTTTCTGAACTAGCACATGAAATTGAACTTAAAGAACAATTTTGTACCTTACTAGGTCTCGGCTGCTCCTGGATTTTGTCACTTTCTGTCAATGTCATCAGTCCTTGGCACTGACTGTCCTCTTGTTCATATATAGAGTTCATGATCTGGATAAACTCTTCTTCTTCTTCCTCAGCAAACAGTCTTATATATGCTTCTGCATCTGACTCAGTTTCTGATGAAGATAAGTCTGACAGGCTCTTATCCTTTTTGGCAACAAAAGACTTTTCCTTCTTGCCCTTGAATTGAGTCTTTTTCTTATCATTAGACTCCTTTCTTTTCTCTGGACAGTCTGCAATAACATGTCCTTGTCTATTACAGCAATAACAAATAATTTTTGAAAGAGTTGCTTTGCTAGACTTGGACTTTTTCCTGTCTTTCTTTGATGACTTTTTATTTTGATAAGTCTTCTTTACCCTGTGAAGTACATGTCTTTGTCCTCCATTGTTTCTTTTTTAAGAACTTCTGAAAATGTCTTGTGAAGGCAGCAAAGTCCTCATCACTTTCACTGCTTTCAGACTTTCTGCTTGCTGACTCATCTGACTCAGTTTCAGCTACCTTTGGAGGTGGAGTAGGTGACTTACTTCTGTACTTTCTGGTGGCTTCTGTCTTGAAGGCCACTGTCCTTTCTTTATGTTCACTTCTTGTTGACTTCTCCTCTTCTTTCCTCACCATCAACTGCATTTCATAGGATAGCAATTTTCCAAACAATGTTGGTGGAGGGATTTCTGCTAACTTTGTCATTTCCCTAATGGCACAGATCTTGGTGTCCCAATCTTTTGTTAGGGACCTTAGAAACTTATCATTGAGCTCATAATTACTGAACTCTCTGTCATAGGACATTAGCTCATTCACAATCATATAGAACTTCTTATAGCATTCAGTTATGCTATCAGATCTACCTTTCCTAAAGCTTTCATATTCTTGATTTAGCAAGGACTTTCTGTCTGCCTCACTTCTTCAGAACCCTCCATGTACACAATAAGAGTATCCCACATTTCCTTGGATGTCTTGCAGTGTATCAAATTCTGAAAAGTAGCATCATCTATAGCACTCACTATGATATTCTGAGCCCTCTTGTCCATTGTGGCTAGAACTATCTCATCATTTGTCATTTCAGAGAAATCCTTAGGTGTTCTCTGATTTGCATCTAAGACTGAAACCTTCATGGGCACATATGGCCCTTCCATCACTGTGATATATATTCTAGGGTCTGAGGCTTCCATAAACAGTCTCACCCTTTCCTTCTAGATGTCAAAGATCTCTTTTCTGCTAATGGGTAGCTTCATGGATCCCAATTCCTTATGATTTTCAGTGGAACTCATGGTTCTTGATTTTCTTGATTTTGTAATGTACTTAAACTGAATCTGCCAACAGGATCTACTCAGACAGTTATGTCCCTTTTTGAGTAACCTCGCTTTGATACCACTTGAAAGATATTGTACCTACTCACCTAGAGGGGGGGTGAATAGGTGACTTAAATCTTTTTAACTTTTTAGGCAGAATTCAGAGTTTATCACAGAATTATAACACAGCAATTAACCAGCAATCACAACAATCAATCAAGCACACAGTGAACACACAAATTTATAGTGGTTCCCCAAGATTTGGGTACATCCACTTTCCCCCTTCGCCTATCTAGCAGTGTACTAGATTCGGCCAAACTCCTCCACTATCTCAGATCCTCAGATCTTACACTCAGAACCCCAACACAAGTTCCTACAGCTCAGGCCCAAGGCCCTACAACTCAGCTTCTTCACAAAGCCTACACTCAGCTTCTTCACAAAGCCTACACTCAGCCACCAAGGCCTACACTCAGCCACAACAGGCCTACACTCAGAGATACAAATCTCCTACACTCAGGCACACAGGCCCTACACTCAGCCTTTATAATTACAGGCTTACAAAAACAGATCCCTAAGGATCCTACAAGATAATATGAATACAAAATGTAAACCCTACAACTCAGAGAAAAGAGAGAAGAGTTGTGAGTTTTTTGATAAGTTCTTGGAAGAACTCAGCTGAGATCAAACTGACTTGGCTTTCTTCAAAGATTCTTGAATGTAGAACACAATAAGATTGATCTCCTCTGCAGTTGATCCTTGATCTCTGCTACTTAAGATTCAGAACAAAATCTGAATCCTTCTTCTCAGCCTGGTTCCAACGGTTGTCTTCTTGGATGGAGCTCTCTCTCTCCAACTACTTAGATCTTCACTTGATTCTTCAAGGAATAGCTACATCTTCTTTATATTACTTGATGTGTTGATCATCTATTTCTGTAGACAGTATAAGCCTATTTATAGGTCTTCTTCATGGTAACTGGCTGGTCCGGTTCATAACTGATTTCTTACAACTCTGACAGGTGCAGTAGACTGGCTGGAATGGCAGCTGTCAAGTCATCCAGTCAGTTCTTGAAATAACTGTATCTGTCTGTAAGTGTCGAGACTGTTTGTCTTTAAGTGTCGACACTTATAGACTAAGTGTCGACATAAGTTGACTAAGTGTCGACACTAGCCTACAAGGTGTCGACACAACTCCTTGTGTTGTAGAATGCACTTCTCGACACAGCTTCTTCTTCATGTGTCGACACTGATATTGAGTGTCGACACAACACTTTGTTCTTCAGCACTTTGTTGAATTCTTGGAAGTGTCGACACAACACCTTTGTGTCGACACATCTTCATGTGTTGAACTTGTTCAGTGTCGACACATCTTCTTGGTGTCGACACATGCCTTCTGTGTTGATACTTGCTGAGTGTCGACACTGCTCCTTGTGTCGACACATTCTTCTTCTGTTGAGACTCTGGCTGAGTGTCGACACATCTCCTTAGTGTCGACACTTGTACTTAGAATTTTGCTGATCTTTGCTAAGTGTCGACACAGCTCCTTGTGTCGACACTTTCTTCAAGTGTTGAGTCTTCTTCTGAGTGTCGACACATTCTTTCTTCTGTCGACACTTTCTTCAAGTATTGAGTCTTCTGCTGAGTGTCGACACATTCTTTCTTGTGTCGACACTTATACTTAGACTCTGCTGACTTTTGCTGAGTGTCGACACAGCCTCCAAGTGTCGACACTTTCTGATGTAGACACAGTTTCTCTGGGTGTCGACACAACTGCTAAGTGTCGACACTGCTTCACTGGACTTTTCTTCATTGAGTGTCGACACAGCTCCTTGTGTCGACACTTTCTGCCTGGTGTCGACTCTGCATCCCTGGTGTCGACACAAGTACTCCAAGTGTCGACACTGCTTGTCTGGGTGTCGACACAAGTCTTCTTAAGTGTCGACACTTTCCCTCTGGGTGTCGACACATGGACTTAGAAACTTTTTCATCTTTCCTGCAAATACTTAACCTGCACAAGTAAACTCAAAATACATCAAATACATTTTGATGTATATCATTGAGTAGGGTGAGGCTTCTTCAAATCAGGTACATTAGAACCAATGTACCCAACAGAACTAGCACAAGAAATTGAACTGAAAGAACAATTTTGTACCTTACTAGGTCCAGGCTGCTCCTGGATTTTGTCACTTTCTGTCAATGTCATCAGTCCTTGGCACTGACTGTCCTCTTGTTCATATATAGAGTTCATGATCTGGATGAACACTTCTTCATCTTCCTCAGCAAACAGTCCTATGTATGCTTCAGCATCTGACTCAGTTTCAGATGAAGATATGTCTGACAGGCTCTTATCCTTTTTGGCAACAAAAGATCTTTCTTTCTTGCCCTTGAATTGAGTCTTCTTCTTATCATTAGACTCCTTCCTTTTCTCTGGACAGTCTGTAATAATATGTCCTTGTCTATTACAGCAATAGCAAATAATTTTTGAAAGAGTTGTTTTGCTTGACTTGGTCTTTTTCTTGTCTTTCTTTGATGACTTCTTGTTCTGATAATAGTCATCTTTACCCTGTGAAGTAGATGGCTTTGTCCTCCACTGTTTCTTCTTTAAGAACTTCTGAAAGTGTCTTGTGAATGCTGCAAAGTCCTCATCACTTTCACTGCTTTCAGACTTTCTACTTGCTGACTCATCTGATTCAGTCTCAGCTACTTTAGGAGGTGGAGTTGGTGACTTACTTCTGTATTTTTTGGGGGCTTCTGTTTTAAATGCCACTGTTCTTTCCTTATGTTCACTTCTTGTAGACTTCTCCTCTTCTTTTCTCACCATCAACTGCATCTCATAGGATAGCAGTTTTCCAAACAGTGTTGGTGGAGGAATTTCTGCTAACTTTGTCATTTCCCTTATGGCACAGATCTTGGTGTCCCAATCTTTTGTAAGGGACCTTAAGAACTTATCATTAAGCTCATAATTACTGAACTATCTGTCATAGGACATTAGCTCATTCACATCTATAGAACTTCTTATAGCATTCAGTTATGCTATCAGAACTACCTTGTCTGAAGCTTTCATATTCTTGGTTTAATAAGGACTTTCTGTCCTGCCTCACTTCTTCAGAACCCTCCATGTACACAATAAGAGTATCCCACATCTCCTTAGATGTCTTACAGTGTATCAAATTCTGAAAGGTAGCATCATTTATAGCACTCACAATGATATTCTGAGCCCTCTTGTCCATTGTGGCTAGAACTATCTCATCCTTTGTCATCTCAGAGAAATCCTTAGGTGTTCTCTGATTTGCATCCAGGACTGAAACCTTCATGGGCACATATGACCCTTCTTTAACTGTGATGTAAATTCTAGGGTCTGAGGCTTCCATAAATAGTCTCACCCTTTCCTTCCAGATGCCAAATATTTCTTTTCTGCAAATGGGTAGCTTCATGGATCTCAATTCCTTATGATTCTCAGTGGAACCCATGGTTCTTGATTTTCTTGATTCTGCAATTTTACTTAGAGTGAATCTGCCAACAGGATCTACTCAGACAGTTATGTCCCTTTTTGAGGAACCTGGCTCTGATACCACTTGAAAGATATTGTACATAATCACCTAGAGGGGGGGTGAATAGGTGACTAAAATCTTTTTAACTTTTTAGGCTGAATTTAGTTTATATCACAGAATTATAATTACTTGTGCACAGCAATCAATCAGCAATCACAGCAAAACACAAACACACAGTGAACACCCAGGTTTATAGTGGTTCCCCAAGGTTTGGGTACATCCACTTTCCCCCTTCGCCTATCTAGTAATGTACTAGATTCGGCCAAACTCCTTCACTATCTCAGATCCTCAGATCTTACACTCAGAACCCCAAAACAGGTTCCTACAGCTCAGGCCCAAGGCCCTACAACTCAGACTTCTCCAAAGACCTACACTCAGGTTTTTCACAAAGCCTACACTCAGCCACATCAGCCCTACACTCAGCCACAATAGGCCTACACTCAGAGATACAAATCTCCTACACTCAGTCACACAGGCCCTACCACTCAGCCTTTATAATTACAGGCTTACAAACTCAGATCCCTACGGATCCTACAAGATAATATGAATACAAAATGTAAACCCTGCAACTCAGAGAAAAGAGAGAAGAGTTGTGAGTTTCTTGATGAGTTCTTGGAAAACTCAGCTGAGATCAACCTGACTTGGCTTTCTTCAAAGCTTCTTAAATGTAGAACACAATAAGATTGATCTCCTCTGCAGTTGATCCTTGATCTTTGCTACTTAAGATTCAGAACAAAATCTGAACCCTTCTTCTCAGCCTGGTTCCAACGGCTGTCTTCTTGGATGGAGCTCTCTCTCTCCAACTACTTAGATCTACACTGGATTCTTCAATGAATAGCTAGATCTTATTTGTATTACTTGATGTGTTGATCTTCTTTCCTTTTTCAATCACTTGATCAACTTCTTTTGTAGACAGTATAAGTCTATATATAGGCATTCTTCATGGTAACCGGCTGGTCCAGTTCATAACTGATTTCTGACAACTCTGACAGGTGCAGTAGACCGGCTGGAATGGCAGCTGTCAAGTCATCCAGTCAGTTCTTGAAATAACTGTAATTGTTTGAAAGTGTCGAGACTGTTTGTCTTTAAGTGTCGACACTTATAGACTAAGTGTCGACACAAGTAGACTAAGTGTCGACACTAGCCTACAAGGTGTCGACACAACTCCTTGTGTTGTAGAATTCACTTCTCGACACAGCTTCTTCTTCATGTGTCGACACTGATATTGAGTGTCGACACAACTCCTTGTTCTTCAGCACTTAGTTGAATTCTTGTAAGTGTCGACACAACACCTTTGTGTCGAAACATCTTCATGTGTTGAACTTGTTCAGTGTCGACACATCTTCTTGGTGTCGACACATGCCTTTTGTGTTAATACTTGATGAGTGTCGACACTGCTCCATGTGTCGACACATTCTTCTTCTGTTGAGACTCTGGCTGAGTGTCGACACATCTCCTTAGTGTCGACACTTGTACTTAGAATTTTTTGTTGAACTTTGCTGAGTGTCGACATTGCTCCTTGTGTCGACACTTTCTTCATGTGTTGAGTCTTCTACTGAGTGTCGACACATTGTTCATTGTGTCGACACTTTCTTCAAGTGTTAAGTCTTCTGCTGAGTGTCGACACATACTTTATTATGTCGACACTTATACTTAGAATCTGCTGACTTTTGCTGAGTGTCGACACAGCCTCCAAGTGTCGATACTTTCTGATGTAGACACAATTTCACTGGGTGTCGACACAACTGCTAAGTGTCGACACTGCTTCACTGGACTTTTCTTCATTGAGTGTCGACACAGCTCCTTGTGTCGACACTTTCTGTCTGGTGTCGACTCTGCATCCCTGGTGTTGACACAAGTACTCCAAGTGTCGACACTGCTTGCCTGGGTGTCGACACAAGTCTTCTTAAGTGTCGACACTTTGCTCCTGGGTGTCGACACATGGACTTAGAAACTTTTTCATCTTTCCTGCAAATACTTAACCTGCACAAGTAAACTCAACATACATCAAATACATTTTGATCTATATCATTGAGTAGGGTGAGGCTTCTTCAAATCAGGTACATTAGAACCAATGTACCCAACACATTCCTCACTAACTCTTTGCTAAAGAGTTGGTCAATAGTCTTGTAGTTAAGATGGGTCAGTCTCTTGTGCCATTTAACACAATGTGAGACTCTCTCATCAGCTACAAGACAAATAGGAGAAACATTATTCTCACACTCAAAATTTAGACAATAAACATTTCTCTTCCTATATCCTATCAAGACGATCTCTTGATCACTTGACCTTTTGATATGGCATTCATTCTTAATAAATGAAATGTCATAACCAAATCACTCAGCTGACTTATGCTTATAAGGTTGTGTTTCAAACCCTTCACATAGTCCACTTGAGTGATAGTAATCTGATTACTAGAAATGTTACCAAATCCTTTGATGATCCCTTTTTCTGAACCACCAAAGGTGACTTTAGGTCCATTCAGCACAGGTGTGAAGTCCTTCAGCAATCCCCTTGTTCCAGTCATGTGCCTGGAACATCCACTGTCCAAGTACCATATTGGGGCATGGCAACTTGGACTCACCTGCAAGAAAGATTACCTTACCTTAGAACCCAAATGAGTTTTGGGTCCTTGGTACAAGTTAGTCTGACCTTTAACAAAACTACATGTAGCTCTTCTATCAGGCAGTTTGCTACTCTCCTTGACACTAGAATTGTGCCAACAATCTAAGGCAAAGTGGTCTACCTTGCCACAACACCAGCACTCAAACGTGTTGTACCTTTGTTTAGGTACAACCCTGGCTGAATTATCCACAGCAGGCTTCTTGTTTTGTGTTGGGGCTTTGCCTTTAGATTTGAACTTTGCAGTCCATACAGTTTTCTTAAATCCCAATCCAGCTTTATCCTTTTGAGATACAAACTCATCTATCAAGGGTAAAACAGATTTAGGTTTAGAAAAACTAGCTACTATCCATTTCTCTTTCTGAAGTCTAACCTCTAGATTTCTAATCTGATCATTCTTGAAAGTGATAGTACCCATCTGAATAACTGTAATGTTTTTCAGTCTGGCTATCTCATTCAGTTTTTGATCTAGCAACTTCTCAGAATCTACTGCAGCCAACTTAAGATCTGCAATTTCCTTAGCCTGAGATTTGGCCAAGTTTTTGCTCTTCTTAAGTGTCTGTAGCAAGACCCTATATTCATCAATTAACTGATGAATATCTCCTTCAGATTCAGACCTACTCACATCACTTGATGCAGATGTATCTGACTCTGACTCAATACTATAAATTGAACTAGAAGAACAACTTTGTACCTTACTTGGTCCAGGATGATCCTGGCTCTTGTCTCCTTCAGATATAGCCATCAGTCCCTTGCACTGTTGGTCTTCATGCTCATAAATGGAGTTCATTAGCTGCATGAACTCATCTTCTTCCTCTTCAGCAAATAATCCAATGAAGGCTTCAGCTTCTGATTCTGTTTCTGAAGATGACTAATCTGTCAGACTCTTGTCTTTATTAGCAACAAAGGACTTTTCCTTTTTGCTCTTAAACTGAGTCTTATTTTTGTCAGCTGACTCCTTCCTCTTTTTAGGACAGTCAGCCACTACATATCCCTGTCTATTGCAGCAATAGCACACAATCTTTGAAGATGTAGCTTTGCTTGGCTTGGACCTGTTTCTGTCATTCCTGGATGACTTTCTCTTCTGATAGTAGTCATCTTTTGGCTGAGAAGTAGAAGGCTTAGACCTCCACTGCCTCTTCTTAAGAAATCTTTGAAAGTGCCTAGTAAAAGCAGCAAAGTCTTCATCACTTTCACTGCTATCAGAATTCTTGCTATCTGAATTATCTGTGACAGCCTCAACAATTATTTTAGGTGGAGATGGAGACTTGCTTCTATACTTCTTAGTGACTTCAGTCTTGAAGGTCACAGACTTTTTCTTGTGCTCCACTCTAGTATTCTTCTCTTCCTCCTTTCTAGTCATTAACTGCATCTCATAAGATAGCAGTTTTCCAAACAAAGTTGGAGGAGGTATATCAGCAAGTTTGGTCACTTCCCTAATGGCACAAATCTTGGTGTCTCAGTCCTTAGTCAGGGATCTTAAGAACTTGTCATTCAGCTCATAGTTACTGAAGACTCTTCCATAGGACATCAACTCATTAACTATCTTATAGAACTTCTTGTAACATTTTGTAATGCTATTAGACTTTCCTTGTCTGAAGCTTTCATATTCCTGATTTAACATTGACTTCCTATCTTGTCTTACTTTCTCTGATCCCTCCATATAGACTATTAATGTGTCCCACATTTTTTTAGAGGTTTTACAATGAATTAAGTTCTGAAATGTTGAATCATTAATGGCACTTACAATTATATTCTGAGCTCTCTTGTCCATAGTGGTCAGGATGATTTCATCTTTAGTCATTTCAGAAAAATCCTTGGGAGTTTTCTGATTTGCATCCAGAATGGATATCTTCATTGGCACATATGGGCCTTCTTTGACTATAATATATATCCTTGGGTCAGAAGCTTCCATAAAGAGTCTGACCCTCTCTTTCCATATGTCAAATATCTCTTTTCTACATATTGGCAATTTCATTGACCCCAGCTATTTGTGATTCTCACTAGAACTCATTTTCTTGATTCTTGATTGTTTTCAATCTGCTTACAGGAACTTACTCAGACTGTTAAGTCCTTTTTGAGTAACCTGCCTCTGATACCACTTGAAAGAATATGTTTCTAATCACCTAGAGGGGGGGTGAATAGGTGTAATTTTTCTTCTACTTTAAAGGCAGACAAACTGTTCAATAATTTAAGCGGCAAATGCAAATTCTACAGCTATCAGCACAGCAATCACAGTAACAATCATACACAAAGTGCACACAGTGTTTATAGTGGTTCTCCAAGGTTTGGGTACATCCACTTTCATTCTGGCAGTCCATGCAGTAGGATTATTCTCTGGATCTTCAAAGGGCACTGGAGGCTCATATCTGTTGGAAGGATTGTCTTGAGGAGCTCTGGATGAGACTACTTCTTTCAACTTGTAGGGAAAAGGACCTGAAGTTGTATCTGATGAAGCTTGTCCTTCCCTAGAGTATGGATGTTGGCTTGAATAGCCTTTGGAGTAGACTTGGAATTCTCTCTGGCTTCCTCTATAATTTACTCTCCTAGATTGAGAACCTCTGGATTGGCCTCCCCTATATTGAGATCTTGCATGAGGCTGATAGGGGGTTTGACTTCTAGCAGAAGGATGAGCAGCTGAGCTTCCACCTGCACCTGCATCAGGAGGAGGTGGTGGAGGAGGATGAGGATGATGAAACTGAGAAGATCCCTTTTCATATTTTCTCTTTTTCTTCATGACTTTCAGTTGATTCTTGGAATACTGCATCCAATGTTCAGTAATGGGGCAGTCATGAAGAATGTAATAAGGTATGTCATTTGTATCTTTGACTTTGGCTGGGGGAACTCTTTTCATAGCCTTGCTCCTTGCCTTTCTTTTCCTGGCTATGGTAGCTGAGGAATCATCAACATCAATTTTTTTTCAGATAATCTTTCTGAAGTTGGGCTGGAGCAGATGAGGCAGCAATTGTAGCAACAGCAGATACAACAGATATAGTACTGGCAGATGTTGTAGCAGCAACAGTAGTAACAACAGATACAGAACTTTCTGGAGCAATACTTGCAGAAGATATAGCAGTAGTAGTAACAGTAGCAGCTGGGGTAGCAACAGATTCAGATAAAACTGTTTCAGAAACACTACTTTCAGAGATAATATTTTCAGCATCAGCAATAGCAGCAGTAATAACATCAGCAATAACAGTAAGCTCAAAATCATATGTCTCTGTCTGCATATCCTCAAAAACTGGAACATCAGCAGCATCAGAACAAACAGAAACAGCAACATTAATGACAGCAGGAGTAGCAGCAGCAACAGAACTAGCAGCATAAACTGAAAGTACAAAAGAATTTATAACACTGGTGTCACAACTTGAGAAGGGCACAATGGCCTTGGAAAGATCCTCTGATGGCTAGACTACAATTTTCTCTGGAAGGCAGCTGAAGTAGACTGAATCAAAAACTGATAATAAGGACCTGAGGTCCACTAAGAAGACAACAACTTGAGGTGTTGAGGCTTGAGCTTTAGTAACAACAGCAGCAGCAGCAGCAGGAACTGAAGAAACAACAGCAACAGCAGCAGACAAACTCACATCTTCATGAGGCATCTCCCCCTGCCTGGATTCAGAGAGAGCTGGATCAAGGCACCCAAATAAAGGGATTGCCTGAGGAGGAAAGATGGAAGAGAGTCTGGCAGATAAGTCTGCAACTGACTTAAGAAGTGGAGCCAAGGAGGTCTCCAGTAGAAGTGAGAGCTTGGGAGCTATCAATTCATACAGTTGGTCAGCTAGGGCTGGAATGTCTACATGCTCAGCAGGGACTGGAGCATAGGTAGAGAGGGATGGTGGAGCAACTGGTGATGTTGGAGGAGAGCTGGTGGATGGTAGAACTGAAGGTTGAGGTGTGGGGATTGTGGAAATGGAAGAAAATGGTATGGAGATAGAATGTGTGAAAGAGTGTTGATCAATAATGTCTTGTAGAAGCTGTTGATATGATGTGGATGAGGAGGGTAGCTCGGGAGGGGAGGAAGGTGAATCATCCATGAAGGAATCATCTAGAAGATTGAATGATGGAATGGTGGATGGTGTGTCAATGTCTGGGTGAGGGTAGTGGTAGATTTCCTCTGTTATTGGAAGAGTAGGAATTGGGGATGGAATTGATGTTGGAGATGGGCTGGAAATAATGATTGTGGATGGAGTTTGAATGGTGGAGGTGACTGGTGGAGATGGAATTGGAGTTGGAGGAGGAGAAGCAGCAGCAGGCAAGTCTTCTGCAGGGGCAGAGACTTGAGGGGAAGTGACTGTTACAGTCCTTGTGCCTGAAGTAGTGCTTGCAGAAGGCCTGTTGGGCTTTGCTATTTGTCTGTCCCACTTGCCAAACAGGGCACAGGAGAGCCTCTTTGAGGCATTGATATGCATCCCAGATGAGACTAACAGGGTAGGGCATCTGTGTTGGAGAAACAGCCCCAGAATCCTCTCATAATTTACAAAATTCTTATTGATTTTCTTCTTAATCAGGTCAAAGAAGAACTCTCCCCAGTTCAACTGTTTCTTATCCACATGGCTCCCATCAAACACAGCGGATACCTGAAGATGGTATTATGTGCTGAATGCTTGACCAACAGAACCTTTCCCACTACATCAGCTAAAAATCTGTATTCAACAGCTAGGTTCTTTTTCAGCAGCTTGCTAGGGTTTGCATCAGAATGACTCATTCTTGCAAGTAAATCAGAAAGTTCTTCTCCAGATAACTCAGCAGAATCTCTTCCAGAACTTAATTCAAAAACCTCTGTCAGAATAGCAGTAGTCAAAGGTACCTGAGTTCCAGAAATTGAACCCACCACTGTGTTTTGGTCCTGGTTGTGGGCAGTATAGACCCACTCCTTGATCTCATATGCAGGTAGCTTGATTCTGGTGGACATGAGGGTGACTAGTTTCTGCTCCTTGAACAGTTCCAGAATGTCTTGAAAAACCTGATCAGTGGTGCTGAAGAACTCCATGTCTATATCAAATCCAGCATCGAATTTCATTGCGGCTAGAACGGCAACAGAGACGACCATGGTTACCTGCAAAAATCAACAAACAAAACGACCAAGTGTAGAGATGTTTGGAGGGAAAGAGAAATTTTTGCATAGAGAACGAAGACGCAAAGAGAGAACGACGGCGAAAAATGAATTTTATATTAGGGTTCGACGCAGAAAAGGAAAGATCGTTGAACTCAGTTCGACGATCGGGGCTTCTAAAGGAATCTGAAAGGTCTTCAATAGCGTCGATCTCCGTTCGACGATATTGGAGAGCGTCGAGCTCCGTTCGACCATAGTTCAGAGAACAAAATCGTCGAGCGCCGTTCGACGATCGCTGAGCTGAAGAGATAGTTGAACACTATCTGAGAAGCGCTGAACTTAGGTCGACGATTTCGGAAATCTAGCCCAGTATTATGTCTGCTCCATGAAGATCTGTCACGAATAAATCTAGTTTGTGATCTGTGATTAGTTTCTTTTGTAGAGTGTAATTAGATAGCTGCTGTGTTTAGATTTGCTGTTTGCTTCCCTGTTCACTCAGATTACAACAACTGTTGTAAATATTTTTTTAAGCACCATACTCTATTCACCCCCCCCCCCTCTAGAGTATATCAGATCTAGCTTGCACTTTCAATTGGTATCAAAGTGAGGTTGGTTAAACATACCACATATTGGTGGTTGCACAGCCTAACACCTGAACCCCAAGATCCCTAGTTAGATCTGCTTGTTTTGATTTTGTTATTAGATTATTTCTTCACAAATCATGGCCCAAAACAAAGATTATGCTAGCACCAGACCTCCAGTGTGCAATTTATCTAAGTTTGCACTTTGGAAAGCAAGGATTAGACTATACATGAATTCTATTGACGAGGATATTTTCAATTCTGTTTTGACAGTTTGTCCAAGACCTCCAGAAAACACAAGCACAAATGTTGTTCCACCTCCATCAGGAACAGATGATGATATCAAGAAGTGAAAGGTAGCAGATGCAAAGGCTATGAATATCTTAGCCCAGACTATGTCTGATGACATATTCCAAAAGGTGGCTGAATGTAATTCAGCAAAAGAAATCTGGGATAAGCTCTCTGAAATAGTCTCAGGATCATCTGATGAAAGAAAGGACAGGAGATCCCACCTCATATCCCAATATGAGAACTTCAAAAGAAGGGAGAAGCTGAGTCAGTTGGAGATATGTATAATAGACTCAGTATGATAGTCAATGAACTGAAGACTCTGGATAAGGAGATCTCACTGACTGAACTTAATGACAAAATCCTAATGTGCTTCCCAAGCACTTGGGACTCAAGAATCTGGCCAATCAAGGATGCCAGAAGTCTGAATGAGATTACAACAAAAGCTCTCCTGGGCAAGCTCAAGTCTTATGAGTTGCTCATTAAGAATAGAGAAGAAGAGCAGAAGGCTGCCTCACAGCCACAAGAAAAGAAAAGACAATAGCTTTCAAAGCAACTGAAGATCAGCCTGAAGACAAAGTCACAGGCAATGATGAACTGCTCAGTCTGTTGGCCAAAAGATTCTACAAAATGGCCAGAAAGGACTTCAGAAAGAGATCATACAAAGAGCATGATAAGCCAAGGTATGATAAGTCAAATAATAAAGAAATTGTTTGCTTTGGTTGCAGGAAACCAGGGCACATTGTACCTGACTGTCCAGAAAACAAAAACAAGGACAGAAGGGACAAGAAAGAAAGAAGAAAGGACAAAGACTTCAAGAAGAATGGCAATGGCAAACCCTCCTCAAGCAAGAACAAACACACAAGGAAGGGATTTGTTGTTGAATCCTGGAGTGAAACTGGAGAAGAATCAGAAGCTTCATCCAGCTCCAGTGATGATGAAGATGATGCTGAAGAGAAGGAGTTCTGCATGATGGCAATCAATGCCTCTCAACACAATTCAGATGCAGAAGAGTCAGAGGCAGATTCAGAGACTCAACTTGAAGAAGACCAGGTAATTAGTTCTTTTGATTTCAATTCTGAGGACTTTAAGTCTGAGTTTAAAGCATTATGTTTAGACTTGCTAAAATCTGAGAAGGAAATTATTTCTCTCAGAAATCAATTATCTGAACATAGTATCTTAAAGTCAGAAAACCTCAAACTCTCTGAGGAGTTGGAGTGCTGTAGGGAGCAGATAGCTTCACTGAAAGGTGAGCTATCAGAGGCCAAGAAGCTTGAAGAATCCCTTAATGGGAGAAGTATCAAGCTGATGGACATCACAAGCACAGTGAACTCCAGATTCAATAGTACACTGGGCTTGGGTGCTTCATCCAGCCAACCTATAGTTCTAACAACCCCAATCAAGTTCATTTCTGATAAAGGGAAGGGAGTTGTAGAGGTAGCTAGGAAAAATTCTGATCTGCCTAAGAAAACCAAGTTCCAGCAGAAATCGTCGAACGGAGCTCGACGATCGCCGAACGCAGATCGACGATCTCAGGCAAAATCGTCGAACTCAGGTCGACGATCTCTAATTCCTGAACTCTGCCACAATCGACCGTCGAACGGAGCTCGACGATCTGACCCAAGATCGTCGAACGCAGCTCCACGATCGTCGAACAGAGATCAGAGCTTTGGAAATTATTTCAAGGGCAAATCAAAATCCAATCCTAGGGGTCCTTCATCTCAAAGCATTAACCCTTATACTGAATGGATAATACCTCCAAGGAGATATCATGCTGAAGGTTATAAGAGTCAACCTGGGATGTCTTTTATTTCTGAGTTTAAAGGTTATCAATCTAGGCCCAAGGTAAACTGGGTCAAAAACAAATGAATTATCTTATGTGCAGGTGAAGACCTATCCAACATCAAACCAACAATGGTATTTGGATAGTGGGTGCTCTAAGCACATGACAGGAAATAAGGACAATCTCACATCCTTTAAAGTCAAGCTTGGACCCAAAGTCATATTTGGTGATTCAAACTTTGGACAAACTAAAGGATATGGTGCAGTCCAGATTGGGACAGTGACATTCAAGAAGGTAGCCTATGTGGAAGGACTGAAGCACAATTTGATCAGCATCAGTCAGCTATGTTATGAAGGCTATCAGGTGACTTTCAACAAAGCCTTATGCAAGATCAAGTCAGAGGACAACACAAATGTGTTGACAGGTAAAAGGAAATGTAACATCTATTTAGTAGATTTTCTTTCAACAGATGTAGACATTTGTCTGTTTAATTCTGTTTGTTGACCTAATGTTTTATGGCATAAGAGACTATGACATTTAAACCTTAGAACTATTGCTATGCTATCCAAGGACAACCTTGTTAGAGGACTACCTTCTGGCCCCTACAAGAAGGAAGGACTCTGTAGGGCTTGTCAATTAGGCAAGCAAACTAAAAATAGTTTCAAGTCACTTAATAAGAGTGATTCACCTAGGATCTTGTATCTGTTACACATGGATCTTTTTGGACTCATTACAGTACAAAGTCTAGGAGGGAAATCTTACACTTTAGTAATTGTAGATGACTTCTCTAGATTCACATGGGTATTCTTTTTGAGGAAGAAGTCTGATAACTTTAAGTATTTGACAGAGTTTCTCAAATGTATACAGATTGAGTTCAATACTCACATTGCCCTGATTAGAAGTGATCATAGGACAGAGTTTGATTCTCTTCTTATGCAAGAGTTCTGTCAGAGTGAAGGGATCAGGCACACTTTCTCAGCTCCTAGAACTCCTCAACAAAATGGGGTAGCTGAAAGGAAAAATAGAACCTTTATTGAATCTGTCACTATATTGTTGTCAGATGTTCACCTTCCTCTATCTTTTTGGGCAGAGGCAGTGAACACCTCCAACTATGTGTTGAACAGAAGTTTAATACATAAACTAAAGGGCAAGACTCCCTATGAATTACTCAAAGGGAAGAAACCTAAAGTTGATTATTTTAGAATTTTTGGTTGTATTTGTTATATACATAATAATGACAAGATATATTTAGCAAAATTTCAAGCTAAAGCTGATAAAGGAGTGTTTCTGGGATACTCCATGATCAGTAAGGCTTATAGGGTTTATAATAAATCATCTCTTAAAATTGAGGAATCTGTTCACATATCATTTGATGAATCTAACATGTCTTTCAAGGAGAAGAACACTTCTACCAAAGAACCTTTGCAGGTACATTCTCTTGTTGAAGATTTGAACAAGTTACAGATTACTCAAAAAGAGGAAAGCAGTGAAGATGAAGAAAGCATTCAACATATTGAAGAGAAACAACTTGAAGAGCCAGTTGTTGTACCACAAGAGGAAACAACAACACAGGTTGGTGAACAATCAACACCCCATGTTGATTTAGTAACATCAAGAGACCATCCAATTTCCCATGTAATTGGAGACATCTCAGCTGGTGTGCAAACCAGAAATCAGGTCAACCAAAACCTGTTGCACACTTGCTTCCTATCTCAAATTGAACCTCAATCCATTCAAGATGCAGAGCAAGATCCACACTGGATCATTGCAATGCAAGAAGAGTTACATCAATTTGAAAGGAACAAAGTTTGGGAACTAGTGTCAAGGCCTAAGGATCACTCCATTGTTGGAACAAAGTGGGTGTTCAGAAACAAATTGGATGATCAAGGAGTAATTGTAAGGAACAAGGCAAGGCTAGTTGCTCAAGGATACTCACAAGAAGAAGGCATGGACTATGACCAGACTTTTGCACCAGTTGCAAGATTGGAAGCCATCAGAATCTTCTTAGCTTATGCAGCACACAAAGGCTTCAAGGTATATCAGATGGATGTAAAAAGTGCATTTCTAAATGGAGACATCAAAGAAGAAGTCTATGTCAGACAACCTTCAGGTTTTATCTCTCCAACTCATCCTGATTATGTTTTTAAATTGAACAAAACATTATATGGTCTCAAGCAAGCTCCTAGAGCATGGTATGAGACTCTAGCATGCTTCCTTCTGGAAAATGAATTTATAAGGGGTAGAGTAGACCAAACTCTTTTCATTAGAACTCATAAGTCTCATACCCTACTAGTACAGATTTATGTAGATGATATTATTTTTGACTCTACTGATTCAAAATTGTGCAGAAGGTTCTCCAACCTAATGCATTCTAAATTTGAAATGAGTAGCATGGGTGAGCTATCTTTCTTTCTAGGATTGCAAGTCAAACAACATGCTGAAGGCATTTTTATTTCTCAAATCAAGTATGCAAATGAATTGGTCAAGAAATTTGGTATGTCTGAAGCATCTTGCATGAAAACACTCATGTCTACTAATGATGTATTGGATGCTGATGAACATGAGAAACCTATTGATCAGACAACATATAGAGCAATGATTGGCTCTTTATTGTACCTTACAGCTAGTAGACCAGATATAATGTTTGCTACATGCATATGTGCTAAATTCCAAGTAAGCCCTAGAGAGTCACACCTAACATTAGTAAAAAGGATTCTCAGGTATGTTAAAAGTTGTCCAAATCTAGGTCTCTGATATCCAAAAGATTCAGCATTTGATTTAACTGGATTTTCCGATGCTGATTATGTTGGATGCAGAATTGACAGGAAAAGCACCAGTGGAACTTGTCAGTTCCTTGGTGACAGACTTGTCTCTTGGTTTTGCAAGAAACAAACTTCTGTGTCAACTTCAACTGCTGAAGCTGAATATATGGCTGCAGGCAGTTGTTGTTCACAAATATTGTGGATTCAAAACCAACTCCTAGACTATGGCTACAACTTAGAGAAGTCAAAACTATTTTGTGACAACACCAGTGCTATTTCTATAGCTCAAAATCCAGTCCTCCATAGTAGGACAAAACACATAGAAATTAGGCATCACTTTTAAGGGATAATGTTGAGAAGAATAAAATTGAACTTCAATATATCTCAACTGATTTACAAAGGGGAGATATTTTCACCAAACCCTTGGATGAAAAGAAACACACCGTCTTCCTAAATCAGTTAGGAAAGTTAGATGGAGGAAGTCTAAAATAAATTCCAAGATTTTAAAACCTTAAAATTGACCAAGACTAGACAAACATCTTGATTTTTCTAAGTGTCTAGAGTGTATTTCTGGTCTCTGAATTGCGCTCGACGATTTTCCCCTAGATCGTCGAACGGAGATCGACGCTTTCCAATATCGTCGAACGGAGATCGACGCTATTGAAGACCAATAACCATAGATTATTCCGCACGGGAAATGTCTTTCACTTTTCAAGGTGCTCAATGCACAATAAAAGGAGATCAAACACTCAGTGCAGGTTCGGTATCATCTTCACAAATACATAAATTAGTCGCCCAAGACTCTATCGAATCTATGATGTTATGTTTCTAAACAGAAATGGAACCTACAGTTAGTGCGACCACACAGTCCGAAGTACCCTCCACTTGTTACCCAACAGTAGGCCACGAAATAAATTCATTTAAACATCTATTTAGGAAACCTACAGGGCTGCCTCCAATTAGACCGTTAGATCATAAAATCCCTCTAACGGACGAGTCTAAGATAGCCAAAGTTAAACCTTATCGATATCCTTATAGACACAAAAATGAGATTGAACGTCTAATTACCGAAATGCTTTCTCAAGGAATAATTCAACCGAGAAACTCCACTTTTAGCTCCCCAGTACTACTAATAAAGAAAAAGGATGGGACGTGGCGTTTCTGTGTAGATTACCGTGTTTTGAACTCGTTAACTATCAAAGACAGTTTTCCAATGCCCACCATTGAGGAATTAATTTATGAATTACACGGAGCAACAATTTTTTCCAAATTAGACCTATACTCCGGATACCACCAAGTCCGGATGAACCCTTACGATGTCCACAAAACAGCTTTTAGAACCCACGATGGTTTATACGAATTCCATGTAATGTCATTCGGGCTTACAAACGCACCGGCAACATTCCAAGCCTTAATGAATACCATTTTTAAATCATTTCTCCGACGCTTTGTGGTCATATTTTTTGACGACATACTGATCTACAGTCGCGATGAGGTACTGCACGCCGACCATTTACACCAAGTGTTTCAGATACTATCACAAAATCAACTCTCACTAAAACCTTCGAAATGCACTATTGACGTTCCAGAAATCGACTTCCTGGGACACGTAATCTCTTCCAAAGGGGTTCTTCCTAACCCCAGTAAACTGGCAGCAATTGCAGCATGGACAGTCCCCAAAACACAAAAACAATTAAGATCCTTTCTAGGAATAGCAGGATACTACAGACGTTTTATCCGCCAATATGCCACAATCACTGCACCGCTAACGAATCTTCTAGTTCGAAATAGTTTTGTCTGGACTGACACCGCCAACGACGTTTTTCTTAAAATAAAGGACTTACTTCTCACAGCCCCAGTTTTGACATTACCCAATTTTTCTCTTCCTTTCACGATTGAATGTGACGCTTCTAAGGTTGGGATAGGAGCAGAGTTAAGTCAAAAGGGGCATCCAATTGCCTATTTTAGTAAAAAACTATCTCCCAAGGACCAAGCAAAGTCTACGTACATTCGAGAATTGTTAGCAGTTACTTCTGCAGTAAGTGTCGCCAGTACTTAATTGGATCGACATTCACAATACTAACCGACCACGAAACCCTACATAATCTAAACACTCAAATAATGACCTTACCCGAACAACACCACTTCCTTTCCAAAATGTTAGGATTTAATTATATCATTCGTTATAGACCAGGTCGACACAACGCCGCTGCTGATGCTCTCTCCCGAATCTATGATTCAGACGATGAGCCTTCTATCAACAGCCACTAAAACCTATCGTTCACCTATTCTAACTTGTTTGATGATTTGACTACACTATATAAAACGGACAACAAAGCGACCGAGGTACTATCTCAACTACAACAGCACCCGGATTTAGTACCAAACTGGAAAATTATAAACCAAAAATATTTTTTAAAATCAAAATTATATATCCCGGATTCGCTCCTTCGCACAATCCTTACCAGCGAAGCACACGACACTAAAATTGGGGGTCATTCGGGAATCACAGCAACCACAAAACGATTAGAACAATATTATTACTGGCCTTGATTGCAAAACCAAGAGCAGACATACATACAACATTGTGATATTTGCCAAAAGGGCAAAGACCGCAATTCGATGTCTTATGGCCTCTTGCAACCTCTACCAATTCCATCCTGAATATGGGCAGATATCTCCATTGACTTTATAACTCATTTACCAAAATCAAAAACTTTTACGACCATATTAGTCATGGTAGATAGACTATCTAAAGGTGCTCATTTTGCACCTTTACCAGCCCACTATACAGCTCTCATAGTGGCACACACATTTTGGGAACATTGTGGTAAGTTACATGGCCTACCCGAATCGATAGTTTCGGATAGAGACACCATATTTTTAAGTTCTTTCTGGCTTTCTTTTTTTAAAACCAACGGGACAAAACTACGCTTTAATTCGGCCTACCACCCACAAACGGATGGTCAGACTGAACGCGTCAACCGTTGCATTAACCAATTTTTACGAATATTTGCCCATCAGCATCCAGCGCATTGGGCTTCACTACTAAGTTGGGTTGAATACCATTATAACACAAGTTATCACGCTTCAGCTGGAATGTCGCCTTTTGAAGCGATGTTTGGCAGACCACCACCTAATTTCGTGGCCCATGGGCAAGGTGGTGATCCGACCGACCAGCTGCTACCTGATAACAAAACCCGCGCACTACTACTTTTACAATTACAACAACATTTATATCGTGCACAATATAAAATAAAAAAGAATGCAGATAAGAAACGTCAGGACATCTCCTTCCAAAAGGGCAATCTCGTGTTACTCAAACTTCATCCATACCGCCAAACATCCCTGCATAAGAAAACATGTCAACGATTCAGATTACGATACTTTGGCCCTTACAAAATTTTAGAACAAATAGGGTCAGTAGCATTTAAGTTAGAACTCCCAGAATCAAGCAAACTTCATCCGGTATTCCACGTTTTTATGCTTAAAAAATATTTTCCAAGTGCATCTTATCCAGTTCACGTCATTCCGTACATAGATCTGGCATGCATTAACAAACGACACCACATCGATATACTGCAAAAGAGAACAATTCAAAAGGAGGGCCAACTTTGCCACCAAGCGCTGATCCAGTGGGAAGGCATGCTTCCAGAGGAGGCTACTTGGGAGACATTATCAGACCTGGACAATACTCTACTTCATCATCTTGAACAAAGTTGCTCATGCACAAATGCCCAATCAGAAGCTGAAAACAGGGAAGACCTTTATAATAACAACCAGCCGGTCATCCCTTTTTGTTCTGCCGACAGTGCGCCTCATCCTGTATTTTTGCAGGAAAATCACGGGTGGCCGGACTTCATTTCGACTTCCCGCACAAAAACAAAAAGGGAAGTTTCACCCAAAAACGATCGCTCTGTCATCCCATATACAAATAGTCGTCAAAACATTAATCACTCTCTGATTTTAGAGGACGAAGTTCACAAGCAAGCTGAAGAAATATCGACCGAAAACACAAAGACGCCTACAGATATCCGGCCAAGGGAAGTTGACACCCTCACCGATCTAAATGTCATCCTTGATCATCCGATCCAGTTCGATATTGATCTACCGCTTCATATGCAGACAGATTTCGATCTCACCAACACGGAAACGGAACAAACACAAATAAATGTGGATGCAAAAATGCGTCAAAGGGATGTTGCAAATCACAAACAAAACTCATCAAAAGTCATCCCTTCACAAAAAATAAAATCAATCTCTAATCATTCTCCTGTCTTTTTACAGGAGTCATATTCCGTTCAGAAAAGCGTTCATCGCCACAAGGAACAAAAGGGGGTTCAACGCTGAAGCAATACAAGGAGATACAGAGTTACCAGACCACCCAAAGCCAACCACCATCGGCGCGGGACGATCTCTACGAAAAGCTTCCTGGCTTCTCCACCAGCTACCGCCGATTCCGCGTCGCCGACGTTCATCCAACTGGCGCTCCAGGGTGGTAGCAGATTAGGGTTTGGCCGATCCAACACCACAACAGCGTTAATATAGGCGGGCGATTATGGGCAGCAAGTACCGTCGGGCAGCAACAAAAAAAAATTGGGCAGGGCAGGGAATATAGCGCTTCCTGAAGCGCTACATTAACTACAGCGGGCCACACAGTTGGCTACAGTAAGGGGTTGTGAGCTGGCGGTCTGTGCCAGCCTTAATGGCTAGAAATTAGGATTAGTTATAAATACATGTTACCTTGTAATTAAGACTTTAAGCAATATTATGAATCCAGTTCTCCTGTTCTTCTTCCCCGGCCTCCTCTGCTTCTCTCTCTTCCCGGCCTCCGGGCTTTCCTCTATCTCACTCTTCCCCGGCGACAGTCATTCCCCCGCCACCTAACGGCGGCGTATTCGTTACAGAGAATGATATATCATATCATCAATTCAACAGCTTAAGAGATAGGTTTAATAGAATCACTCAACAAAATGATATTAGTAGAGGCATATGACTCTAAGAGTGGGATTATATTATATTATCAGGATTATATCAATAGAGCCAATAAAATCAATTTATTGCTAAACTAAGAAAGTCATAATCATCATGGATTATAGTCAGAATTATACATAACAAGATTTATAATGTTTAAAAATTCAAAAGAATATTTCCTTCATGTAACCTCCTCTTCTTCATAGTAACCTTCACTTCTTGCGGACTCTAACTTCCCCTACGTCCAAGAATTTCTCCAGAAATGATCTTCACAACATTCCTTCTCCAGACTACGATATCTTTAGGGGGTTTTGTCGACAAGGCTGACATTTTATCCCCAATGCTTTATTTATGAAGAAACATTGGCATCCCAAGAGAATGGTCAACACATTATAATATGAACCATCAATGGAATCTGATCCGTCCTCAGATTCTCCCATCATACAAGGTATTTTCCTTTGAAACCGAGATTGAAGAGCCTATTCATGTCATCATAAATTACAAGTTACATGCGATGACATGAAAAAGAATGTACTAATGAGGATACAATAAGGCATTCAGCTGACTCTCCAACTTGAAAAAAGTTTGATAAAGATTATCCTCAATTTTTAGCAGTGTTGTAATGTTAGACTTGGTTTGGTATCTAATGGATTTAATCTATATAGAACCATGTCCATTGCTCATAGCACATGGCCAGTTGTTTTAATCACATATAATTTTTCATCATGGATGTGCATGACACAATATTTTCTCTTTCTTACTATACTAAATCATAAAGTGAAGGGGCCTGGAAATAAAATTGATGCTTATCATCAACCATTGAATGACGAGTTACAAGAATTGTGGAATGATGGTGTGGCTATATATGATGCATCCCAAAATCAAATGTTCACCCTATGTGATGCATTGTTTTGGACAATTAATGACTATCCTACATATGAAAACATATCCGGATGGAGTACAAAACTTCAGTATGCAAATGCAAATTTTAATTTGCAAACTAAATCACAGTGGCCAATAAATGGTAGAAAATATTTTTACTTGGGTCGTCATCAATTGTTGCCTAGTGGGCATAGGTTTCAAAGAGATAAGGCAACTTTGAAAAGTCAGGAATTTGAAGCTAAACCTCCTATGTCAAAGGGAAGTGCTATCACAACACAACTGAATGATACTGAATGATGTACTTACTGAGTACAAAAAGGATGATGTTCAAAAGAGGAAGAGAGAAGATAACTGTAGGGCAAATAATATTGGTCAAAAATATGATTGGAAGAAGAAAAAGTATCTTTTTTGAATTTTCATATTGCGAGTGTTTTCAAACATGGAATTTCATTAATGTAATGCACCAAGAGAAGAATATGGGTAAAAATTTACTTATATAGTTTTAGGTGTTGTAGGAGAATCAAAAGATTGATTAAAAGTAAGATGAGATTTGAAATAAATGTGTATTCGAACAAAATTGCACCGACAATAACTTGCATCGGGTAAGGCCTTCTTAATCTTCAACCTATTATTCAATGAAAAAAGTACATCAAGATGTTTTCCTACAAGTGATAAAAAATATCAGTGTCATATGGTTATGAATCTAATATCTCTCAATGTGTATATTTGAAAGAGAACTATTTTGAGTCTTAAGAGTCCTCGTATGTATATTCTTATGCAACAATTCCTTCGAATAACCATAAGAAGAGCATTGTTGAAATTTTTGAAGTGAAAGTGGCGGCTTGAGCGGCCTGAGTAACCTGTCCGCGCGGTCTGTGCGGACAAGTTCGGCGGTCTGTCAGGTCGGCAAAGAAGTGGCTGGCAGTTGTTCCCTGAAGGTAACCGGGCGGATAGGATGGTTATCCGCGCAGTTCGCCGGTTTGTGCGGACTGATTCTAGAGTGAGCCGGTTTTGTACGGACAGGTCTTTGTATCCACTGGTGTTGTGTTCGCACCAGGGATGGCTGGTGGCGTGGACTTGGTCTGGTTTTGTACCATGTCCATGTGTGCTCAGTCGGGGAGGTCGTGCGATTAGTGCGGACTGCTTTCTTTGTTCGCCAAGTTCAGCAGTTGTCAGCCTAGTGTGCTTGGGTTGCGGGCTTGTAGTATGCGGACTGTAGTGTCTGTAGATTCGTGCGGACTGGAGTTTTGTCCGCTTGTGTGCGGATTGGTGTTTTTCTGCAGGGTCCTCTGGTGTATTAATCCAGTCTTGGCGGTCTGTTCGGCTTTGTTGCGGCGGACTAGTTTTGTGTTCGCAGTTGTGCGGACTCATTCAGTGCTCGCCGCGAGATAGGTTGGTAATCCTATCGGCTATGACAGGATCACACTCCTATTCGTGCATATAAATAGGACCTCCTGTCACATCAACAGTACATCTAAATAAACAGTAAGTGAGCTCGGGTGGTTGCTGCAGACTGTTTTTTGTGTTCGCGCGGTTTGAAGAGTTGACCGGTTTGTGTTGTGCAGGTTGTGCGGATAGCGCTGAAAAGTATTGGATTTGGTTCTAACTTCGGTTAGGGATAATGTGGACTCTGTTGTTAGCAACCAGAGGTTAGCAGCAGGTCGCGACTTGCGACTATGCGGTTTTCTCTTCTGCAACACTTTCTCAGTTCAATAAGTTGTCTGCTTCTGGCAGCTTGTTCAGTTTGGTAGCAATGTTCGCGGCGGTCTGGCGGCTAGGCGACCTTTCGGTCAGGCGGCTTGCAGATCAGCGAACAGAGTTCTTTTTCAGTTTTGGAATAACGGGTTACCCGCGCGGCTAGGATTCAGTCTGGCGACTTGGCGGCTTAAGAGGACTCTGTAAGCAGCTCGGCAGGGTCGGCGACTTCTCATTGAGACCGCGCGGCTTGTTTGCTTCTTGTTCTTTTTGCTTTCTTTGGGAACATCGGCGAATCATGTCTCGCCCTGTACAAAATTTTTAATAGTACAAGATTCTTGCTCTTTTGTTTGCATCTGATTTATATGCCTTCGGATTGGTTGAGTGTTCCTGCACCTGGATTTCCGTTTTTTGCGATTCACAAATTTTTACATGGTATCAGAGGCAACAGAGGCTTGAGCAGCGATCAACCGGCAATTTGCTTTATTGCTTTTGGAAGTCTAAGTGAACCAGTGATAGTGCAATGGAAGGAGGATTTGCAAGGGGTCTTGGAATCGAGCTTCTTACATCGACTAACTTTAAGAAGTGGAAGTCATGTATGGAAAGTTATCTTCTAGGCGAGGACCTGTGGGAGGTCATCTGCGGAGACGACATGCAAGAAGTTATTGATGTTGCAGGTAATGCTGAAGCAGTGAGAGCTTGGAGGAAGACAAATGTGAAGGCGGAGTTTACTCTCAAGTGGGCTATCTCACCGGAACTCTTCAACCACATCATCGGATGTCAGTCGGCTGCGGAGATTTGAACTTCCCTTGATAGGTTGTTCAACGGGAAAAATGTAGCTCGGCTACAATTCCTGGAGAATTAGTTGGCGAGGCCACTCAAGGAGATCTGCATATCTCAACGTTCTTCCTGAAGATGAATAACTTGTGCGCTGAGATTTCAGCGTTGGACCCTGATGAGCCTATTTCGAAAGCAAAGCTGAAGAGACACATAATCCGCGATTTGCGGAAGGATTATGTGGCTTTTGTCACTTCTGTTAAGGGTTGTGCCACTCAGCCGTCTTTGCTAGAGTTGGAGAACCTGCTGGCTTCGCAAGAGAGCTTAGCTAGACAGATGGCTGAAGTCACTATCTCTGAAGGAGGTAGTGAGGCGTTATTCTCAGGAAAGAAGAAGAGATGAGAGAAGAAAAAGAAGTCGGCTGCTGATGATGGCCCTTCATCTTCATATCAACAAGCAAGGAGTTATACTCCTAAGCGTGATTGGAAGAAGAAGGAAGAGCTCAGGTGTTTCAGATGTGACCAGTGGGGTCAGTTCAAGAAGGACTGTACGGTCAAGCTACAGTCGGAGCATGTTGCAGATAAATAAGAAACTGGTTCCAGTGCTGAGGAAGCCGGATGGGGGAATGCGTTCATGACGGGCACGTCTGTCCGTGCCTTATCCACCATCGACTACAAAGATGACTGGATAGTGGACTCGGGGTGCTGTCACCACCTCACCGGGGACGAGTCGAAGTTCTCCTTTCTGCACATGTTCTCAGATAACGAAACTATCATAACTGATGATGATACAGTTTATGCAATCGAGAAGGAGGGTGTCGTTTCTTTAGGTAGTGATAATGGTTCACTCACCTTAAAGAGTGTTTATCACGTACCGGGCATGACGAAGGACCTCTTCTTAGTGACCAACGCGGTGGACGTAGGCTATCACGTTCTATTCGGTCCGACAGAAGTGAAGTTTCTCTGCAACGTGTCAGCGGTAAAGGCTGACGTTGCTCATATAAGGAGAAGAGTAAGGGACTTGTGCTATCAACAAGTTTATATGTTGATCGGATGAGGGCAAATGATAGTGAATCTATCTGGCATGAGCGACTGAGACATATAGTGATGAACAAATTGAAAGTTATGACAATGAAGAGCCTTGTAAAAGGCTTGCCTAAGTTGTCATCCTTCGCCGACGGTCAAGTCTGCGCAGGGTGTCAATATGAAAAGGTTCATCTCCTATCATTTGACAAGTCGCAGACCATGAGTAAAGCACCATTGGAGTGTATCCATGGTGATCTGATGGGGTCAACCATCACCGCCAGTCTTGGAGGCGGCAGGTATATGCTGGTGTTGATTGATGACTACTCAAGATACACTTGGGTGTATTTTATGAAGGAGAAGTCGGATATGTTCCGTTTGTTTGTGGAATACAAGGAGCTGGTGGAGGGCCGGGTTGGCCTGCGGATTAAGAAGTTGAAAATGGACAACGGAGGTGAGTTCGTTTCAAATGAGTTCTCTAACTTCTGCAGGAAACACGGGATCCGAAGGGAGCTCACTTGTGCGCATACTCCACATCAAAATAGAGTGGCAGAGCGGAAAATCCATCATCTGACGGAGACCTGCAAGTGTTGGTTTCATGCCAAAGGCATTCCAAGGTCCTTTTGGGTGGAAGGGATGGTCTGCGCAACTTATGTCATCAATCGGATGCCTCTGAGTCTGATCAACATGTAGTCTCCTCATGAGATGATGTTTAAGGAGAAGCCTGGAGTTGGACACCTTCGGGTGTTCGGATCGACCTGCTACGTCAACATCCCAGATGCTCTCAGGACAAAGCTGGATCCGAAGGCGAGGAAGCTTGTCTTCGTGTGCTATGATGAGCGGAAGAAGGGATGAAAATGTATGGATCTAGTGACGAAAAAGTTCGTCATTTAGAGAGACGTAGTCTTCGACGAGCTGACGTCATATGGAGGTGGCTCCTCTGTGGAGCTGCAGGAAAGCAGGTCGGATAGTGAGCAAGAAGAGGCTGCTAAGGATCTTCTAGTGGAGCTTCCTGTGTCACCAAGAGCTCCGGGTGTATCTAGCTCTTGGGAGGAGGCTTCTGGTTCAGGAAGTAGGGGGAGCAATGCTCCTAGTGTGTCCGGGAATGGAGTTGATTCAAAAGAAGCAGCGGAGGTGGTCAGCAAGGGTCAGGCTCTTCAGAGATCGAAGAGGACCATCAAACCACCGACTCGTTATAGCGAAGGAAACGCGGTGAGCTTGGTCTCTTGTTTCTTCGCAGTCCCTCTAGAAGAGCGAGTCTTCTAGCTTTAAAAACGCAACTAAAGTCAAGGAGTGGGATACGCCATGGATGAGGAGATGACTGCCCTCACGAAAAATGAGACATGAGACCTTGTGCCCAAGGTCAAAGGCATTACTCTTGTGACATGCAAGTGGGTGTATAAGCTGAAGAAGAAGGCAGATGGGAGCATCAACCGGTACAAGGCTCGTCATGTAGCTCGAGGGTTTTCTCAACAGTACGGAGAAGACTACGAAGAGACATTTAGTCCTGTGGTAAAAATGACTTTGGTACGGGTGGTGATGGTCTTGGCGGCTTGCCAAGGTTGGAAGATGTGGCAACTGGACGTAAAAAATGTCTTTCTTTACGGAAAAATCGATAAGGACATCTTCATGATTCAAACAATGGGATACGTGTCTGAAGATTATCCAGGATAAGTCTGCAAGCTCCGGAAGGCTCTTTATGGATTGAAGCAGGCACCACGGACATGGTACGGAAAGATCGCAGAATACCTCTTGTTCTGCGGTTATTTTGTCTCTGATTCAGATTTGAGCATGTTTATCAAGAAGAGGGGGAGTTTCATGTCTTGATGTTGTTATATGTGGACAACATGATCGTCACGGGGAACTCCGAGTAGGAGGTAGCTAGGCTCAGGGCAGAGCAAGCTATTCGATTCGAGATGAAGGACTTGGGTGAGCTCCACCACTTCCTTGGACTCGAGGTGGAGAGGAAAGAGAGCGGCATACTCGTTTCCCAAAGGGGTTATGCAGAGCGAATCGTTCAGCAGTTCGGCATGCGGGAGGGGAAGAGTAGCTCTACTCCACTTGATGTTGGCATCAAGCTTCGACGAGATGAGGGGAGGATACTTCCAAGTCCTTCAGTATTCCAGGCTCTGGTTTGAAGCCTTATTTACTTGACAATTACAAGGTCAGACATTGCTTATGTTGTAGGTCGAGTAAGTCGATATATGGCGGAAACTCGGAAGCCTCATCTGATGACGGCGAAGAGCATTCTGAAGTATGTGAAGTCCACCTCTGATATGGGTCTCCTTTATGGGAGAGACACGGGCTTCAACATGCAGGGTTACATAGATGCTGATTATCGGAGAGATTCAGACGACCGGAAGTCAACTTCTGGCTATGTGCTCACATGTGGATCAGCGGATATCTTGTGGTGCAGCAAGAAGCAGGATTTTATGTTCGTCTCTATTACGGAAGCGGAGTACAAGGATTCGACCTTGGCAGCTCGGGAGGTCATCTGGCTTAGGAGGCTGGTAGAGGACGTCCATGAAGAAGTGTGGGGACCCACTTTGCTACACGGTGACAACGAGAGTGCCCTTAAACTGGTTAATAATCCAGTTTGTCACACGCAAACCAAGCACATTGAGATTGAACACTATTTCATTCGGGAGAAGGTGTTGGAGGGGTCTCTTTGTAAAAATTTGTGATTTGCGGAAAACGGAAAACCAGACAAAAGAACACTCACCTATCTGAGCCCAAGTAAACCAAATGTCACTAGAGGAGCACTTGTACTATCAAAAAAATTTTACAAAGCGAGGCATACATGGCGAGACATGATTCGCCGATGTACCCGATGGAAGCAGAAAAAATACAAGGTAAAGAACTAGTCGCGCGGTCTCAAGGAGTAATCGTCGACCCTGCTGAGCTGCCCCGGAAGTCAGCAGAAGTCGCTTAGTCGCAAGACCACAACCAAGCCGCGCGGACAGCCCGTTATTCTAATGCTGAAAAAAGAACTCTGTCCGCTGATTTGCAAGCCTCCTAACCGCAAGGTCGCCTAGCCGTCAGATCCCGCGAACTATTGCTGCCGAACTGAACAAGCCGCCAGAAGCGGACAGCTTATTGAACTGGGAAAGTGTTGCAGAAGAAAAGACTGTCAGGTCGTAAGTCGCGACCTGCTTCTAACCGCTGGTTGTTAACCACAAAGTCCGCACTGACCCTGGCCGAAATCAGAACCAAGTCCCTGGCTTTCCAGCGCTATCTGCACAACCTGCACAGCACAAACCCGGTCAACTCTTCAAACCGCGCGGATAGAAAACCCTGTCTGCAAAAACTACCCAATCTCACTTACTGTTCATTCGATGTTACCGTTGATGTGACAGGAGGTCCTATTTATAGGCACGGAGAGGAGTGTGATCACCGCCTTAGCCGATAGAATCATCACCATATCCTGCGGGGAGTACGGAGAGAATCCACACAACAGCAGACGACCAAAACCGCCAAGGCAACCACCAAGGCCGGATAGAAATCCTATCTGCCTAGCCGTCATAGCCAAGCCAGGACTAAACCACCACCAACAGAGGCTACACCACCAGTCCGCACACAAGCGGACACAGCGTCGGCACCAGTCCACACGCACTTGCGGGCACTACTCTAGTCCGCACACTCCAAGTCTGCAACCTAAGCACAGGTCTGACAGCTGCCGGACTTGGCGAACAAAGAAAGTAGTCTGCACAAACCGCACGACCATCCGGACTAAGCACGCCAGGACTTGGTACAAAACCAGACCAAGTTCACACTACCAACCATCCCTGGTGCGGACACACACTAGCGGATACAAAGAACAGTCCGCACAAACCGGTGGACTCCAGAACCAGTCTGCATACACCAGCAAACTGTGCGGATAACCACCATATCCGCCCGGTTACAACTGGGAACAAACTCCCAGCTGAACACAAGATGATCTGGCTAGCCGCCAGTCTTGTCCGCTCAGGACGTCACTTTCACTTCAAAAAATTCAACATTCTCGCTTGAAGTGAGAAGTGGAAACTAATCTCAATAGTCCCCGTAACTGAGTAAATGGCCCCTTCGACAACGGCTTCGTGAAGATGTTTGCGATGTCCTCGCTCCGCACATGTCCAACCACAAGAGACCCCTCCAACACCTCCCGAATAAAATGGTGTTCAATATCAATGTGTTTGGTCCGCGCATGACAAACTGGATTATTAACCAGTTTAAGGGCACTCTCATTGTCATTACGTAGCAGAGTGAGACCACGCACTTCTTCATAGACGTCATCTACCAGCCTCCTAAGTCAGATGGCTTCCCGAGCTGTCAAGGTCGAAGCCTTGTACTCCGCTTCCGTAGTAAAGACGGACACAGAATCATGCTTCTTACTGCACCATGAGATACATGTTGATCTGCATGTGAAGACGTAACCGGATGTTGACTTCCGGTCGTCCGAATCTCCCCCATAATCAGCATTTGTATAACCGTGCAGTTTGAAACCGGTGTCTCTTCCAAAAAGGAGACTCATATCACAAGTGGACTTCACGTACTTCAGAATGCTCCTTGCCGCCTTCAGATAAGGCTTCCGAGGTTCCGCCATATACCGACTTACTCGGTCTACAGCATATGCAATGTCTAGCCTCGTAATCGTCAAGTAGATAATGCTCTCCACCAGAGCACGGAACACTAAAGGATCCGGAAGAATCCTCCCCTGATCTCGTCGAAGCTTGATGGCAACATCAAGAGGAGTAAAGCTACTCTTCCCTTCCCGCATGCCGAACCGCTGAACGATCTGATCCGCATAGCCCCTTTTGGGAAACGAGTATGTGCTCTTTTTCCGCTCCATCTCGATTCCAAGGAAGTGGAGCTCACTCGAGTCCTTCATCTCGAACCGAATGGCTAGTTCTGTCCTGAGCCTAGCCACCTCCTCCTCGGAGTTTCCCGTGACGATCATGTCGTCCACGTATAGAAGCACCAAGACATGAAGCCCCCCCTTCTTGATGAACAAGCTCGAATCTGAATCAGAGGCAAAATAATCGCAGAATTGGATGTATTCTGCGATCTTCCCATACTATGCCTGTGGAGCCTGCTTCAAGCCGTAAAGGCCCTTCCTGAGCTTGGAGACGTATACTGGATGATCTTCAGACACGTATCCTGGTGGCTGAATCATGAAAATGTATTTATCTATTTCCCTGTAAAGAAAAACATTTTTTACATCCAGCTGCCACATCTCTCAACCTTGGCAAGCAGTCAAGGCCATCACCACCCGAACCAAAGTCATCTTGGCAACAAGACTAAACGTCTCTTCATAGTCTTCTCCGTATTGCTGAGAAAATCCTCGAGCTACAAGACAAGCTTTGTACCGCTCGATGCACTCATCCGCCTTCTTCTTCAGCTTATAGACTCACTTGCACGTCACAGGAGTAACATCTTCGACCTTGTGCACAAGGTCCCACGTCTCATTTTTCCTGAGGGCAGTCATCTCCTCATCCATGGCGTTATCCCACTTCTTGACTCCAGTGGAGTCTTCAAAGCTTGAAGGCACTCGCTCGTCTAGAGGACCTGCGAAGAAACAAGAGACCAATCTCACTGCGTTTCATTCGGTATAACGAGCTGGTGGTTTGATGGTCCTCTTTGATCTCCGAAGAGTCTGACCCTTGCTAACCACCTCCGCTGCTTCTTCTGAATCAGCTCCATTCTCGGACACACTAGGAGTATCGCTGCTCTGCTTCCTGAACCAGAAGCCTCCGCCTCGGAGCTAGAAACACCTGGAGCTCCTGATAATACAGGAAGCTCCGCCAGAAGATCCTTAGCAGCCCCCTCCTGCCTGTCATCTGATCTGCTTTCCTGCAGCTCCACAGAGGAGCCACCTTCATATGATGTCAGCTCGTCGGAGATCACATCTCTCGAGACAACGAACTTCTTCGTCACTGAATTCATACACTTTCATCCCTTCTTCTGCTTGTCATAGCCCACAAAGACAGGCTTCCTCGGCTTCGGATTCAGCTTTGTCCTGAGAGCATTCGGGATGTGTACGTAGCAGGTCGATCCGAACACCCGAAGGTGTCCAACTCCAGGCTTCTCCTTAAACATCATCTCATGAGGAGACTTCATGCTGATCGAACTCAAAGGCATCCGATTGATGGCATTAGTTGCACAGGCCATCCCTTCCGCCCAGAAGAACCTTGGAATGTCTTTAGCATGAAGCCAGCATTTGTAGATCTCCGTCAGATGAAGGAACTTTCGCTCTGCTACTCCATTTTGTTGTGGAGTATGAGCACAAGTGAGCTCCCTCTGGATGTCGTGCTTCCTGCAGAAGTTAGAGAATTCAGTTGAAACAAACTCACCTCCGTTGTCTGTTCTCAACTTCTTGACTCGCAGGCCAAGTCGGCCCTTCACTAGCTCCTTGAACTCCACAAACAAATGGAACGTGTCTGACTTCTCCTTCATAAAGTATACCTAAGTGTACCTCGTGTAGTCATCAATCAAAACCAGCATGTATCTGCTGCCTCCAAGACTGGCTGTAACGGTCAGCCCCATCATATCACCATGTATACACTCCAATGTTGCTTTACACCTAGTCTGCGACTTGACAAATGGAAGGCGATGAGCCTTTCCATATTAACACTCAGCACAAACATGACAGTCGTCGAAGGATGACAACCTAGGCAAGTCTTTCACAAGACTCTTCACTGTCAAGGCTTTCAGCTTGTCCATCCCAACGTGTCTCAGCCGCTCATGTCAGATAGCTGCACTATCGTTGGCCCTCATCTGATCAACATAGGAACTTGTTGATAGTACAAACAAGTCCTTTACCCTTCTTCCTACATGAGCAACGTCGGGTTTT
This sequence comes from Platanthera guangdongensis, assembly GCA_039583875.1. Taxonomy (NCBI): domain Eukaryota; kingdom Viridiplantae; phylum Streptophyta; class Magnoliopsida; order Asparagales; family Orchidaceae; genus Platanthera; species Platanthera guangdongensis. The sequence continues at coordinate 3,827,242 of CM077167.1, forward strand.
ACTGCTGACACGTTGCGGAGAAACTTCACTTATGTCGAACCAAACAAAACTTGATAGACTGCGTCTACTGAGTTGGTCACTGAGAAGAGGTTTTTCTTCATGCCCGATACGTGATAGACACTCCTCAAGGTGAGTGGATCATTATCACTACCTAAAGAAACGACACCCTCCTTCTCGACTGCATGAACTGTATCATCAGCAGTTATGAAAGCTTTATTACCTGAGAACGTGTGCAGAGAGGAGAACTTCAACTCATCCCCGATGAGGTGGTGACCACACCCCAAGTCCACAATCCAGTCATCTTTGTAGTCGATGGTGGACAATGCACGGACACATGTGCCCGTCATGAACGCATTCCCGCATCCGGCTTCCTCAGCACTGGAACCAGCTTCCTCTTTGTCTGCAATATGCCCCGGCTGCAGCTTGACCTTGCAATCCTTCTTGAAGTGACCTGGCTAGTTGCATCTGTAGCACTTAAGCCAATCCTTCTTCTTCTTAAAATAATGCTTAGGAGCAGCACTCCCGTCTTGCTGATAAGAAGTTGAAGGATCATCACCAGCATCAGTTTTCTTCTTCTCTCATCTCTTCTTCTTCCCTGAGAAGAGCGTCTCCCTGCCTCCTTCAGAGATAGTGACTCCAGCCATCTGTCTAGCTAAGCTCTCATGCGAAGTCAGCAAGTTCTTCAGCTCCAACAAAGACAGCTGAGTGGCCCAGCCTTGAACAGAAGTGACAAAGGTCACACACTCCTTCTGCAAACCGCGGATTATGTGTCTCATCAACTTTGCCTTTGAGATAGGTTCATCATGGTCCAATGCTGAAATCTCATCGCAAAAGTTCTTCATCTTCAGGAAGAACGTCGAGATGGGAAGATCTCCTTGAGTGGCCCATGTCAACTCATTCTCCAGGAATTGTAGTCTTGCTACAATCTTCCTATTGAACAACCCATCAAGGGAAATCCAAATCTCCGCAGCAGGCCGACATCCTATGATGTGGTCAAAGAGTTTCGATGAAATAGCCTGCTTGAGAGTAAACCTTGCTTTTGCATTTGTCTTCCTCCAAGCTCTCACCGCATCAGCACCCGCAGCAGCAATAACCTCTTGCCTTTTGTCTCTGCAGACGACCTCCCAAAGGTCCTCGCCCAGAAGATAGCTATGCATACACGACTTCCACTTTTTAAAGTTAGTCGATGTAAGAAGCTCGATTTCAAGACTTCTTGTGAAACCACCTTCTATTGCTCTATTCCTGGCTCACTTAGACTCACAAAAGCAATAAGGCAAATTGACAGTTGATCACTGCTCAACCTCTGATTCATCTAATACCATGTAAAAATTTGTGATTTGCGGAAAACGGGAAACCAGACGCAGGAACACTCAACTTATCTGAGCCCAAGTAAACCAAATGTCAATAGAGGAGCAAGAATCTTGTACTATCAAAAAATCTTTACAAAGCGAGGCATACATGACGACACATGATTTGTCGATGTACTTGTTTGTAATTGGATCGATCAAAGTTTTATTTGGAACACAGTTTGTAGCAGCAAACTTCTAATTATTTTATCAAACACTATTACATGCCTTTATATAGTGCAGGTCAGTACAAAGTGACAAAAAACAAGATTACATATATCTTTCTGCCTTTCACTTATCATATGCTTGGATACGTGTGCTGATGCGCCTGCTTTCATTTAGTTTACTGCTTCACGTCTCTTCTGTTTGTCTTTGAGGTGGCGCCTGGTGTCAACTTCATCCCTTTCTCCTTCTAGCAGCTGGGTGTCGTCTTCAGATCAGTTCTCCTTTACCCCCTCTTGATCTGGAGGCAGGATGACTTTTATCGCAGTTTGTAACAAGGCGAACCGTTGTCGTGCTAGGGCTTTCGTCAGGATGTCTGCAAGTTGCTCTTCCGTTGGACAAAATTTGACACACTTTGTTGTGTTCGATTTGTTCTCGAACAAAATGGTGTTTGACTTCGATATGCTTGCTGCGATTGTGAAAGATAGGGTTTTTTCCCAATGCAATTGTTGAAGTGTTATCACACTGAATAAGCACTGGTTTCTCTTGATTCTCTACTTCTTTACCCTCTTTTGTCTGTTTCTCCAGTTCTCTTAACCAGGCGGCTTCACACGCTGCATTCGACGGGGCAATATACTCTGCCTCTGTGGAAGATAGGGCTATTTGTCGGTTGTTTGCGTGAGCTCCAAGAGATAGGTCTGTTCCCATAGAGAAGAGGTATGCGCCAGTGCTCTTTCTGTCTTCTTTATCAGCAGCCCAGTCTGCATCGCAGTAACCATTGAGCTCTCCTTTGCCCCTTTTTCATATAGCAGACCAAATGTTTTGTCTTGCAGATAACGCAATAATCGTTTGGCTATTTCCATATGTTGTTTCCTTGGATTTGAAACATACCTTGATAGAATGTTGACTCCAAATTCTATATCAGGTCGTGTGTGAGTTAAGATATAGCATGGAGCCAATTAATTTGCGGTAGCATTCTTCTTTATACCTCTTCTCCTTCTTTTCTCTTCAATAAAAAGTTTGTTGTTGATATGGGAGTGACAGTAGCATTACAATCGCTCACCCAATTTGTTGATCATTTCAGTGGCATATTTTCTCTTGTGTGAGGAATATATGAGTAGGGGATTGAGAAAACTGTATGCTAAGAATATATCGGAGAAGTCCTAAATCAGTCATTTCATATTTTAAAACAACAGTGTGTTTTTTGAAGTTCTGCATCATGGTTGTGGTGTTGCCAGTATAGATAACATCGTCAACATATATACATACTAACAAGATGTATGGATGTGTGAGTTTGATATACAAGAGGCTTCCACTGTGCATCTAATGAAACCCTCTTTGAGTAAGAATGCATCTAGGTTGTCTTTACAGGCTCTAGGTGAATGTTTAAGGTCATACAATGCTTTGTGTAGCTTGTATACCATATTTTCCTGACCTGCATTTGAAACCCTCTTGGTTGGTCCACATATACATCTTCTTTGAGTACTCCATTTAAGAATGCAGATTTAATG
>CM077167.1:3830760-4149625 GCA_039583875.1 Platanthera guangdongensis
TAGGCTGTTGTATTTTATGAATGCTATATCCATTCATTTCGGTAAAATTGATATGTAACTTGTGAAATTGATAGATATTTTTGGCGTTAGAATATGGTTCAGTAGTTAGCGGACAAAATAGAGGACATGTTATCGTTTTTTAGTTCATATTACTTGTATAATATGCTAGAATCTCAGTATGCTAGCTTTATCTACACATATGATGTGTTTTTTAATGCATGTATACTGAACTGGATGCCATGAACAGTGTGTTTAATGTACAAATACAGTCGTAGTAGTTGTGCATGACACAAAAGGAAATGAATGATCATAACTAATGCATAATAATCAAATCTGACAATGCAGGAAATAAAATACATAGAACTTGATGAATCAACAAGAGAATAAACCTCCAGGAAATCCAGAAACTTGACCCGACTCGGGCTCAGGTAGCAGGCGGCGTACTCACGGACACTAAGACAAATTCCAAAACAAGGAGAAAAAAGTCTCAGAACATGAATAAAAAAGTCTCTTTGTCAAGGAGACTCTTTATCAAGGAGTTGCGGGTTCGAGACCCAATCTCAACAACCTACCGCGTTGAGAAACAAGTACGGAGAAGGGTTGAGATTACTTGGGCTTGCAGGCTCTCACGGTTCCAGTTGGGTCCCACTGAGCCTCATCGAGCCTGGCCTGGGCCGTGACACAAATGATTCATATTCACATTCAGATGCAAGGCTTATCAAAAAATTCGTGTTTATCATAATAACTTAATATGTTCCCAAGTTAAGAGAAACTCCAAACAAATAGTTGCATCAATTAAACACTATTTTTCAAAAATTGCTTATTACATTAATGGATTAAATGATTCATAGTTTTAATGACTTCTTTTATATTATGATGTGCTAATAAGTTGATGATTTAGGTGTTATCAGATAACATTTATGATCATAAAAAACAAATGCGAGAACTAAATCAAATGTTTGCAAGTGGGGGAATTCTAGATTTACCTTGGGGTTGAAACGGATGGCGGCGACTAAGCGGCGCAAACAAAAATAATAATATTATTTTAAACTTGTTTATGGGTAAGCAAGTATGATATATGACATAACGAGAATCCTACGTACGATAACACGGGCATTTTCATTGCATAACTATATCAAGAGAGGGTCAGAGTTTAGATATTTATCTCCCTCAAAGGTGAGGGAGAGGAGTTTATCACGCAAAAAACAAAAGTTGACGACGATTCGGCTAGATAAACCCTAAATTGGAGAGGGTTTTGAGCGATCATGCTGCTGGTTTCGTTGAACGGTGCCGGAAATAAAAAATACAAGGTGATTAGACGATTACAAGAGGGCAACCATTTGAATCACAAGTTATACGTTGATTGGAGCATAGAAATTATCAAATAATTACAATTAATTCTCAATAAAGGGGAAAAGATGAGTTTCTTACCCAAAAAAACAAATTTTAGACTCAAAAATTCAAGGAGAGGAGGTTTCGAGAAAAACACTAGGCGTCCCTCTTGAAATCCACAGACCAAAACGGAGAGTAAGAGAGATGAAGGGTTGCCCACACTTGGAGGAGAGGGGACGAGGGCTGTTGTTGCTCCTGGAGGAGACGGGAGATTGTTGTCGGACTGGAGAAGGGAGTTGCTGATGTTGTCTCCCTTGGGAGGAGGAGAGCCACCGCCAACGACTTGGGAAGAAGTACCAGAAGGCGCAACAACCAGCTGGAGGCGGAATCGGGAGCAGGAGGGGCGTCGACGCTGGTGCGGGAGCGGGAGTCGCAGATCGGGAGCAGGAGGGGCATTGACACTGGTGCGGGACCGGGAGTCGCAGTTCAAGAGCGGGAGGGGCGTTGGCGAATAGGAAATTGCGAGCGAGTTAGTTCGAAAGACATTTTTAAATCATCAACATTTTTGAGTGGTATGCGGGGAAGGAAAACTGATTTGCCTTTATGTTGTCTTATAAGTATTTCTGTTTCAATAACATTGTTTGAAAAATTACGGCAGAGTAGCCGTGAACTATTGCAAAGGTCGATTCGAGGATTTAAATTTCGCAAAAGCATGACGGGGGCGCCTTTTTTCAGAGTGAGTTTGTGTGATCAAAGATTGCCCGGGGAGATGCTATTCAGAAACTCTTGTGAGTATAAATTATATCTGTCATCAAAAATAGAATCAAAAGAGTAGTATATAATTTCATTTCCAGGAAGAACATTCAATCTTTATTTAACAGAGTCAACAATGCCTTGTTTTCTCAATAATTATACATGTCATCAAGAACAAAATCAAAAGAGTAGTATATAATTTCATCTCCAGGAAAGATGTTAAGACATTTTTCATTTAACTGAGTCACATCTTCATTTAACGGAGTCAGCAATGTCATGTTTTCCCAGTAATCAGAGATGTTAATGTCTGATATAATATCAGAGAATACCGTGTTGATAAGTACGTTGATTGAATGTTCGCTTTTTCATGAAATAATCATTGAATCAGGAATACAGATCATATCATCGTCACATGTAGGCTTATCACCATTTCCAACTCGAAGCAAAAAATCTGAGAAATATTGGTCATTTAATGCCCGCATATTTTCAGTCAACGAAAGTAATTTAACAACTGACCACATAGGTGATCGATTCAACTATGCTGGCATTAATAATTTATCTTTTTGTTCCATCAATCACGACAGGCGGCACCTGCCAAAAATCTCCTCCCATAATGACAACTTTACCACCAAAAGGTTGGTTTATCTCCAGAACATCTCACAACGAACAATCAAAAACCTCAAATGCATGTTTGTGTTACATCAGCGCCTCATCCCACAAAATAATAGAACTTTGTTGTAAAAGTTTTTGTATCTCAAGTTGCTTGCCAAATTTATAGAATGAGCCTGATTCCAACAGAATTGGAATTTTGAATTTCAAATGTGATGTGCTTCTCCCTGGAAGAAGAGTCGTAGCAATTCTTGATGATGTTGTCGCAAGCACAATATGCTCATCTTATCTTAAATGCGCAAGTATAGCTTTGTATAAAAATATTTTTCCAGTGCTGTCAGGGCCATTTATAAAGAAAATATAACTTTGTCGTTGCCTAACTGCCTCAATAATAGTATGGAAGGCATAACTTTGGTTGGGATTTAAAGATGAAACAAAGATCAGATTCGCATATGAGATCGGTATTGAGAGCTTATCTTCAATTAACCCCGAGAAGTTGCTAATATTTTGAAAGATTGCTGATATTTGCGGGATATCAAACTGCGTGATGGTTTTTTTATGTTGCTACAGAATGTAATCTATTTCATGAAGAAGCTTGTTGAGCACATATAAATCACTGATAGAAGTGGAGGAAACGTAATCTTCAGTCATTGCAACATAATTGTCGTTCAACAATTGTCTAACTTCAGTAGGGTTGCAGTACAACAAAATTGTAGTAACCAAAGTTCGCAGTGCTGACGGCATTTGAAATTCTCTGGCCTCGCGCATATAGCTATGTAGGCTGTTGTCTCGTTCAAGTAGACTGTAATGCTCATCAGCTTCTTTAAATGTCGAGTAGATAGTAGTACCCACTGTCATCAAATGTTCAAAAGATTTCGGGTCTCGAATATGATTCAGAAGCATGCGTAAATAAAATCTTTCACCTTCAAAAAGATGCACATAGTAAATTCGGCCAATAACATTTTGGAACCGTCTTCGCCTATGCCAAGTTCCAAGATGGTGGATGGACTGCCTATGATCACACCTCCTCATAGGGTCTGTGAGGCATGCACGAAGGGGAAGCAGAGGAGAGAAACTTTTGAGGGTGGCAAGTCCCGGAGAGCAACAAGGCCGCTGGAGTTAGTTCACTCGGACATCGCTGGTCCGTTTGAGACTACTTCAATAGGTGGAAGCAAGTACTACATTACCTTCACTGACGAGTTCAACAGGAAGTGTTGAGTTTATTTCCTAAGGGAGAAGGCTGAGGCACTTGACAAGTTCAAGGAGTTCCAGGCGATGGCTAAGAAGTAGAGTAGTCAACCGCTGAAGGTGCTCAGAACGGATAGGGGTGGGGAGTACACCTCTAGGCTGTTTGACGAGTACTGTAAGCAATGGGGGATCTCTCATCAGCTGACGGCGGCATATTCGCCTCAGCAGAATGGCGTGCAGAGAGGAAGAACTTACCATCATGAACATGGCGAGGAGCATGGTGAAGGGCAAGGGGTTGCCAAAGAAGTTCTGGGCGGAAGCGGTGCAAGTGGCAGTGTACGTGCTGAACCGTTGTCCAACAAAGAGTGTGAAGTTCAAGACTCCATTCGAAGCTTGGAGTGGGTGGAAGCCCAGTGTGAAGCACCTAAGGGTCTTCGGGTGTGTGGCTTATGCCCATGTCCCGGACCAGAGGAGAAGGAAGCTGGATGACCGGAGCGAGAAGTGCATCTTCGTAGGCTACGCTCCTGCGAGCAAGGCATACAAGCTGTACAACCCGGTGATGGAGAAGGTCATCATCTCAAGGGATGTGGTGTTTGAAGAAGACAACTGCTGGAGCTGGGATGAAAAGGTGAGGAGCATCAAGGGGATGTTCTTCGATGATGATGAAGAAGAGGGTGGTCAGGGAGATGAAGCTGAGATGGGTGGAGCTGAGCCACCATCACCACCCAGCAGGGAGTCAGGGGGAGCTCTCACCCCTTACTCAAGTGAAGCAAGTATAAGCGGAGGAAGATTTGGTGGAGCAAGCACCAGTGGAACCAACGATGATCGTCCTCAACCTCGGATGAGGAGGTTGGATGATATCTATGAGGAGACGGCGCCGATACTTAACAATTTTTCTTTATACTGTCTATTTGCAGATGTTGAGTCGTGCTCTTATGAAGAAGCCGCCAAAGAAAAAACTTGGAGAAAGGCGATGGATGTGGAGATCGCCTCCATCAAGAAGAACGACAACTGGAAGCTGGTGGATCCACCTGCAGGCCACAAACCCCTCGGGGTGAAATGAGTCTATAAGGTGAAGAGGAACAAAGATGGGGGCGTGGAGAAGCACAAGGCGCGGCTAGTCGTAAAGGGCTACCGACAAGTCCAAGGAGTAGACTATGATGATGTATTTGCCCCAGTGGCGCGGATAGACACTATCCGGTTGATCATCGCTCTAGCTACCCATCATGGATGGAAGATCATGCAGATGGATGTGGTATCTGCCTACCTGAATGACTACCTGGAGGGAGATGCATACATCGAGCAGCCTCCAGGTTATGTGTTGAAGGGGCAAGGAGAGAAAAGTATGCAAGCTGGATAAGGCTTTGTACGGGCTGAAGCAAGAAGCTCGAGCCTGGAATGAGAGAATAGATGCTTACCTGCAGAAGCATGGTTACAAGAAGAACCTTCATGAATATGCCCTCTACACGAAGGTTGAGAAGAATGTCGACATGATGATCGTATGTCTATACGTGGACGATATGATCTTCACAGGCAACAACCCTGCGATGTACGAGGAGTTCAAGAGAATGATGAAGAAGGAGTTCGAGATGACGAACTTGAGAGAGCTGAACTATTTCTTGGGGGTGGAAGTAAAGTAGAGTGAAGACGGGAACTTCATCTCACAAAAGTAGTATGCGGAGGAGATCCTGAAGAAGTTTAGGATGGAGAATATCAAGCCTATCTCTACTCCTGCAGATCCTGGACTGAAGTTGAGCAAGGAGTCGAAGGAAGGAGCGGTTGACTCCACTTTATTCAAAAGTTTGGTGGGGAGTCTACGTTACCTAACCTTCACCCGACCGGACATCATGTACGCAGTCGTCGGTGGTATGTAAGCGGCCATGGAGGAGCCAAAGGAGGATCACTTCATAGCCGCAAAGAGAATCCTGAGATACATAAATGGGACAAGAGGTCATGGACTGAAATACTCAAGGGGCAAGGAGCTGAAGCTGGTTGGGTACTCAGATAGTGATTACGGTGGAGATGTCAATGACCGGAAGAGCACTTCGGGTACGCTTTCAATATGGGAACCGGAGTGTTCTCATGGAGTTCGAAGAAGCAGTCAACGATCGCCCTATCATCCTGTGAGGCAGAGTACATCGCAGCGGCGGCCTGTACCTGCCAAGCTATTTGGCTAAGGAATCTCCTGCAGGAATTGCATCATGAAGTGGATGGGCCTATGACCATGTTTGTGGACAACATGTCAGCCATCCAGCTCGCGAAGAACCCGGTGCTGCATGGGAGGAGCAAGCACATCGAGACGAGGTATCATTTCCTCCGTGAACAAGTGGAGCAGAAGACTGTAGAGGTGCTGTATTGCCCAACTGGAGAGCAGGTTGCGGACATCTTCACGAAGGCATTGAAAGTAGAGACGTTCCTGAAGTTGAAAAGCAAACTCGGCATGGTCTGCCAAGTTTGAGGGGGAGTGTGTTGGATTTGGTCTTTGTTTGACCAAGTCAAACTTATGTTTGATATTATTTTATGTGTTAATGAATAAAAGAGAGAGTATGTAATGAATAGAAGAGAGGTTGTATTAAATGGGTAGGTGAGAAGTTGTATTTATTAGGAGAGATGTATTCTTGTTTTGCTTGTCCTATATAAAAGCCCCCTTTGTATTCCTTTATGTTTTTTGGATGAATAGAGAGATAAACCTCCAATTTCCTTGTTCCCATTTTAGAGAGAGAAAGAGAGCGCTGCAGCGCTAAGAGTTTTTGATCCTGCCGCGAGATAAGTGGTGTCCGGGCGGCTTGTCAACCAGTCTGGGCGGTTAGAAGTTTGAAGCCGAGCGGTTTGGTGAACTCGCCGCGAGAGGGAACTCGCGGCTTGTGCAACTCACGAGTTGGTGACCTCGCTGCGGGAGGTGTACTCGCGGGTTGAGTACTCGCGCGTGGGGGGCTAGCAGCAAAGGTGTTGCCGTCTCTCCTGTTGGTCGCGCGGAGCCAGCTCGCCGGGGTAGTGCTCGCGGGGTGCAGCTCGCGAGAGGAGTGTGAGCTCGCAAGAGGGTACTGCTGGCTGGTGGTTCTCGCCACGCGAGTTGGGGCAATCTAGTCGTGTGTGGAGGTGGGAGCTCGCTCGCGCGAGGGGGTACTCGCTTTGTAGGAGGGAGGTCGCGCGGTTTGTGGTGGCGGTCTCGGTTTGCTAGGTGTTGAGCTTTGGTGTCAAGTGAAGTTGTTTGTGAAGTTGGGAGTGAGCGGGAACCCATACACGTTTCCAACATGAACAACATGAATCTAAGGAAGCTGGAAAGCAAATTTAGAACATGAATCTAAAACCACCACTCATTATTCAACACATAATCTGAACCGTACATATAATGTGAAACATATTTGACCTAATTCAGCAGCTCACCTATTTCAGTACCTCATAATCAACATATTTAATCAACATGATTATTTTTGGTATTAGGAAATTGAAAAGACCTAAAAGATTTTTTTTACAATTGATAGCCCCAACAGATTCGACATTCTACAGCCACCGGCCCACCGGAGGGACAGGCGAATGAAGCAGCAGCGAACACAAAACAACAGTCACTGCCTGGAGGTATCAGGCGCAGGAGGGCAAGCACGCCGTCACGCTATCTCACCGCCAACAAGGCAAGCACGAGAGGAAGAAAGAAAATGCGAGGGTAATCACGCGATCTCACCATGCAGGAGAATCAGAGAGTAGAAGAAGAGGGGAGGTATTACCAGAGGAAGAAGAGCCACAACCTAGGAGGGCAAGCAAGCGATCTCACCGCCGATCTCACGCGACCTCACCGTTGACAAAGCAAGCACGCGAGGAAGAAAGGAAACATGATGAGATTTCTTCGACAGAGGGCGAAGCAAAAGAGCGGCGAGAAGGGCGAAGCACGGACGCCTTGAGCAAAATGAAGGGCGAGGAGGGCGAAGCACTGTAGGGCACATGAGGAAAATGAGGGTTTATAAAAATCAGCGGTTTATAAATATCAGGGGCTGTATTTTTTAACGGACGTTTCACTATATATAATATATATCTTTATTATTATATAATATAATATGCATATCTCAAATCACATCATGAAATAGATTTGGGCCGTCCGATCAAGCTCCATCAAATACGGGCCGTTGGATTCAATACAAGAAGTCTGCAAATATCTAAATCAACAAAAATGCACTGTTCACACAGGAAAAAAAAACCCGATTCCCACTTTCACCTCCCGCCCCTCACGGTGTCACCGCCGCCGCCGCCGCCGGCGGCCTGCCCGGCGCCCACCGGCGGGTTCGTCGCCTCCGGCGAACCCGCCGGGGGTTTTCCGGCGGCTAGCGGGCAGGGCCACCGCCGGCGGTGGCCCTGCCCGATCGTCGCCGGACAACTCCCGGCGGGTTCGCCGGAGGCCGGCGAACCCGCCGGTGGGCGCCGGGCAGGCCGCAGGCGGCCGCCGCCGGCGCGTGGGCGGAAGCGGCGGGCTGCTGGGCGCGTTTTTCTTTTCATCCGATTTTATATTTTAATAAATAATTAAATAATTTATATTATTTATAATTAATTTAATTATATAAAAATCATAAAATAATAATACATATACATTTAATTATTCTTTCCCGATTTTATAATTTATTAAATAATTAAATAATTTATATTCTTATTAAATAATAATTATTAAATAATTAAATAATTTATATTCTTAAAATAAATAATTATTTAAAAATCAGAAAAAAAAAATTTGAACTTTTAAATTTAAAATCGTAAATAACTGCCGGGGGCGGGAGAAGCAAGCCGGGGGGGGGCGAAGCCCGCTGGAATGCCAAGCGGGCGAAGCCGCTTGGTTGCGGGCGAAGCCCGCTGGTTGCGGGCGGAAGCCCGCTTGGTTGCGGGCGAAGCCGCTTGGTTGCGGGCGAAGAAGCCCGCTTGGTTGCGGGCGAAGCCCGCAGCGACGCATCGAGAACGGGCGGAGCGAAGCCGCCGGGGGGGGCGGGCGAAGCCCGCCAGAATGCCAAGCGGGCGAAGCCCGCCGGGGGGGCGGGCGAAGCCCGCAGAATGCCAAGCGGGCGAAGCCCGCGGCGACGCATCGAGAACGGGCGGAGCCCGTTCGAAGATGCTAGTATATATATATATATATATATAATATATATATATATATTATATATATATAGATATATATATATATATATATATATATATATATATATATATTATAAAACAATATACATATTTAAATCACATCAAACTTGTTGAAACCAAAATTGGCCTCTGTGGAGTTTGGGGTCCCTGAAAGGGGTGACCTCACACCTACTACACTCGAGAGAACGTCACGGACCGGAGACTTAGGAGACTATGAACAGACCCTCGGCTCTAGCACGGAGGTCCCACCTCACACCCGGAAGGCTACCTAAGCTCTTCCCCTCCCTTACCAAAGGGCTAGGCTGAGCGCCTTGGAGAGCTCTCTCTACTCTACCAAGAAGAAGCTAAGGGAGGAGGAAGCTAAGAAAAGGATACTCTCCAAAGGCACCCAAGGGGTCTATTTATAGTTTTTTCAAGTCCTGAGGGTAAAATGACCAAAATACCCCCATGGCCAAAAGGCCTCGGGCCAATAGGAAACCGCCACGCCGGGGGGTAGAGAAGGAAAAACACGTCACCCAAAGCTAAAAGGGGACCCACCCTGCGGGGCGGGGAGAGACCCGGCCTGGGGGCCGGTCTCGCCTGGCTGCCCGCGGGGCGGGGCGAGACCCGGCCTGGAGGCCGGTCTCGCCCGGCCTACCCGCCGGGCTGGGCGAGACCCGGCCTGGGGCCGGTCTCGCCCGGCTGCCCGCGGGGCTGGGCGAGACCCGGCCTGGGGGCCGCGGTCTCGCCTGGCCTACCCGCCGGGCTGGGCGAGACCCGGCCTGGGGCCGGTCTCGCCCGGCTGCCCGCGGGGCTGGGCGAGACCCGGCCTGGGGGCCGCGGTCTCGCCTGGCCTACCCGCCGGGCTGGGCGAGACCCGGCCTGGGGGCCGGTCTCGCCTAGCTGCCCGCGGGGCGGGGCGAGACCCGGCCCGTGGGCCGGTCTCGCCCGGACTACCCGCCGGGCTGGGCGAGACCCGGCCTGAGGGCCGGTCTCGCCTAGCTGCCTGCGGGGCGGGGCGAGACCCGGCCCGAGGGCCGGTCTCGCCCGGCCTACCCGCCGTGCCCGGGGCCGGTCTCACCGGCCTGAGGGGAAGAAAGGGGGAGGGGGAGGGCCTGCTGATCCCGCCTCCACACCCAAATGGCCAGGGCGGGTGCCTACCAACCTGCCGCTTTCACACTCCAACTAAGGGGCCGCTGGGGGAGGCCGATTTCTCCTCCCCCTACTAGTATGTTTCCAAGCTAGAGCCAAAATTGGTCACCGAGAGTTCAAAATACTCAAAAAGCTTAAAAACTAAGCACGCCTCTTTTAGGGTCCACTTTTCGCGAATACGGGGTTGTACAAAACTTTTGATTGAGACCATTGTATCAAATCTAATCATCAAGATGAAGAGAGAAAAAGAAAGAAAGGTGAGGGGAAGAGTAATTAATATTAAAAAATTAAAAAAATAAAGGTGAGGGGGCGGAAGAATGGGGGGAGATAGAGAGAGAAAGAGAGAGGGGGAGGGAGGAAAAGAGGAGACATAAATTAAAGTTTTTAGGTAAAAATGTGAAATGTTTAATAAAATAAAAAAACGAAAATATTAAATCATATTTTTTTACGGTCAATTTAAGTATTCATATGTATATGTTTTGAATAAAAGTAAGTGTGCAAACGAATCTCATTCATAGGCGAGCACAGCCTGCTTATAGGCGAGCGCAACTCGCTCGAATGTGGGCGCAGCCTGCTCGAATTTTGCGAAGCCCGCTAAGAGTCAACGAGCATGGGCGAAGCCCGTGCAAAGGCGGGCGAAGCCGGCCTAGATGCGGCCGAAAGCCATCCGAGAGCATCGAGCACGGGCATAGCCAGTGCGAAGATGCACAGGCAAAGATGTCGCGTGGTCAACCTGTTGCCTTAACGGCTCTTTAAAAAGAGCCTTAACTAACGACTCTTTTTAAAGAGACGTTAAGGCCTCACAGTTAAGCTGCCAGGAAATGACTTAGGGCATGTTTGACTAAGTTCTGGCTGTGTAGGAAGCAGTGGTGGGAAACAATGATGCATGAATCTATTATTTTGTAGTGGTGAAAAAATTCATGAAACTGTTTGGAAAACTGTATTTCTAGTGTTGTGTGAAACAGTAGTGTAGAACAAAACAGAAATGGAAATTAAACAGTTGTGCATAATTAAATTATAATGTAAATTTTACGCAAATAATAATTAAACATGAATTAATATAAATAGTTCACATAATTTTTAATGTTCAACTCTGTCTAAACAACTTGCTTGACACAAATATTATGTAAATATAATTGAAATCTCTGATGGTCTCTTTTCTCTAATGCGAATAATTCTAATCTGCAAAAGAGATTTGCGCCAGAGTAGATGAATTTAATATAAATTAAATAATGTATATGTTAAACAACATATGATTGAATTTTACCCGCGAGCATTTTCCAATTGGTCTGTCATGAACTCTCTCAAAGCAGACATCTCAGTCGCACATACAGATCACATGCTCTGAACTCTGGATCAACACTAGACGGATGCCTTCTTATGAAATTATGAAGGGTCATTGTAGCCACCACAATTACACATTGCTTTGAGAAGAAGTATTGTGACATTTTCCTAAGGATGCGTCATTTATGTTTCCAAACGTCGAAGCTCCGTTCAATAACAGAACGCAGTGATGATTGCGCTTGGTTAAATATTTCACGGCGGCCTTCAATATATTGATTGTCTCGAGCGAAATTTGCCAAAAGATATCTTGTTTCTGGAAATGGTTTCAACAGTTCAGTTTCTAACGGATATCCTACATCCACCAGATAATATTTCAATGTATTGAAATATTTTTTTAAAGCACAAGTTTAAATAGTAATAGGGGGAAAAAACTTTGATTAGTAATGCCGACTAAAATTTACCTGGAGGCGCATATGGAAATTCACACCTTCTATCTCGCACAACTCGATGATAAATGTGGCTATCATGAGCAGAACCTTCCCATCCCGACACAACATATGTGAAGCACATATTGAAATCACACATTGCCATTACATTTTGAGTCGGCGATCCATGTCGGCCAATATATGTGCTTGCTCATGTATCAGAATGCAAGCATCCATATGTGTCTCATCAATTGCTCTAATGCAGTTTCAAAATAGGCCAAATAACAAAGTTTCATACAAAACATGATTCCAAAATAGACTAAATTACAAGAGTATCTAAAAGAAGCTCATGAAACCATAACCATAAGGCATTCACTTCAGAGAATTCATGCAACGCTTCCTCAACCACGAGACCTTCCTATCATCCGGTAGATTCATAAAAACAATGCGATTGTTGAGATTTATAAGGTACAGTGTGGCAAAATCGTACATGTCTGTATCATCGAATATGTGTGGAAACTTCTCAAGCTCGGGAACTGCCTCACTCAACATAAATATACTCGGAGGAATAATAGGTGCTGCAAACGTAAGCCCTACTGATCGGGTAACATCTAGTAACACATCAAATCGCAAAATCAAGTCATCCTTTGTCCCTGCTTCGTTTTTGTTTTCTTTGCAGGCTCTTTTTATGCCCGAAGTCATTTTTGAGATTGAGTCAACATCGTTACCCTTACTTTCATTTGTGCCGCCATCACATTGTGTGTGCACACTCTCATTTATTTTAGCATTTGGGGTTGCAATACTGGAAGGAAGCATGTCCACCGCAAAAAAAATCATTGCTTCCCCAATACTTTCAACAAAAAAAACATGTTTTCTATACTCATGCCCAGCACAAAAAAAAATTCCGCTGCAGTGGAGAATCGCAACATGTGAGAATCACACAGATCAAAATTGTTCTTTTGGTGAATGGAAGAATCACTGCTATCAAAAAAAATGTATGAATAACTACAAGAACTACAAACTACAGGAGGAGAGGTCGAGCGGGAGAAACATACTGGAAGAATCACTACACACAAGTGGAACTACAAACTACAGGATAATCGGAAACAACGAAAAAACAAACCCAACAGCAACAATGTTATCACCGAGAGAAACTTAACATAAGAGGAACTTACCACCGGAGAAGATGCACATGAGGAGAGGTCGAGCGGAGAAGACAAAGAGAAACCTGCGTCGTGGAAGCGTTAGGATGACAGATTAGGCGGAGAGGACGCAGAGAAACCGACCAAAAAACTAGGCGTCGATGAACATACCTTACGAAAGAGAGGTTGGGCGGAGAAGACCGCCGGCGTGGACAACGGGAGGGCGTGGTCGCGGGATCAGGAGTGCTGCAAGTTATTCTTGGCCGCGAGAATCAGGCACGGGAGGAAAATCGCTGTTTATCGCGATCGCAGCCCATCGCAGTTTCCCCGCACGTTTAATTTTCCTGTTTGGCGCTGCTTCCCCTGCTGATGCTGCGTGCAGCTCCCCTGCTGCTTTACCAAACAGAGCCTTAGGCTGCCTAGGCTGCTTTTCATTGGTTTTTTTTTAAAAAAATATTTTTTTATTTTAAATTGTATATAACCCACTCCCCCCATCGGATCACTCACTCTCTTTCATACTCTCCCTCTCTCATACTCTCTCTCTCTTCCTTCCCTAATTTCCAACACAAATACACAATTTCTCTTCCTCTTCGATGACGTCTTCCTCTTTGATGGCATTTTCCTCTTCGATGTCAGTGTCATCGACATCCGTCGCGCATGAAATTATGGAGCACAAGCACACGACTCCAGTCTGGGAGCACTTCAAAAAAGTGCGTGTGAGCGCAGAATTTAAGGCGAAGTGCAAACACTGCTCAAAACTTCTGACCGTTAGCGGGAATTCGACGCTCGCGCGACAAATCAAATAGTGTCTGGCTAAACAATCCCCGGAGACAAGTAAGCACAAATTGCGGCAGACGGGTAAATTTGGACGTACAATCAAATGCATCAACGAGAGCTGCAAATGGAGAACGTCATCAAACGAGGATTACCGTTCAGATATTACGACAATGAGGACGCGACATATTACATACATGTAGGACTTCAACCAAAATGTCAACAGGTAAGTAGAGCTACACTTAAGCGTGATGCATATAAATCTTATTTACAATCAAAATAATATTTAATTAATTATTTTGAAACTTTCGACGACAGAGTTAGTTTAACGAGTGATGTCTGAAGTAGCAATATAAAATTAGGATTGTCGTATGTGTATTACGTGTCATTGGATCGATTCCGATTTTTGAGAGCTAAATAAACGTATTATATGTTTTGAATGTTTTGAATTATCCACATACATGTCAAACTATTTATCACGTAATAACTAAATGTATTCGTGAATTTAAAATTAAAGATAAAATTATTAGTATTTCTTTCGATAATGCTACTAATAATACGGTAGAAATCGAGTATTTAAAATGAGAAATGAAATTATTAGTATTTTTTTCATATGCGTATGTCATGTTTTAAATCTAGATATGCAGGATAGTTTAACATATATAAAACCTTATTGTTAGAAAGTAGCGAAAAGAAGCGACAAGTAGAGAACAAGCGAATAAACTTTTGAATAATTGAAATTTTATTATCCAAAAAAGATATCATTTACAAAGGTATGACCTCCCTTATATAGAATGGATGAGATAAGAAGAGAGTATACAAACAATGTGGGACTAAACATTTACAGTACTGAGCGGCTAGAATAATGGAGACCGCACAGGCCGCGCGGTTAGACAGATGGGTTAACCGCTCGGCAACTCCATCAGGATAGAACAGGCCGCAGAGGTAGACCGATAGACCGCCCGGATAACAAACCGCTGGATCAGACCGCTAAGCCGCTCGGTCAACAAACCGCTGGATCAGACCGCTAAGCCGCCCGGTCTAATACTTCAACACTCTCCATCAAGCTGGAGCATAGATATCAATCATGCCCAGCTTGTCACAAATGCGGAAGAAGGAAGTAGAAACCAGCTTGGTGAAGATATCTGCCAACTCTTTGTCAGAGGTGACAAAAGGAGTACAAATCTGTTTCTTCAAAATCTCTTCCCGAATGAAGTGACAGTCAACCTCTATATGCTTTGTTCTCTCATGGAAGACCGGATTTCTGGATATGTGTATAGCGGCCTTGTTGTCACAGAACATAGGGAGAGGACAGTCATATACCTCGCTCAGGTCAAGCATGAGAGCCCGCAACTATTTTAACTCAAACGTGGTTGACGCCATACTCCGGTATTCTGCTTCGGCACTGGATCTGGAAACAACGGACTGTTTCTTGCTCTTCCAACTCACGAGATTACCTCCAACAAAGGTACAAAAACCTGATGTGGATTTACGATCGCCTTTGTCATCCGCGTAACTTGAATCTGAGTAGGCCTCAACCCTCAGATGACCATTCCTCTGAAAGAGTAACCCTCTGCCCGGTGCTGCTTTGATATACTCTAAAATCTTCAGGGCGGACTGAAGATGGCACTCCCTGGGAGCTTGCATAAACTGACTGACCTTGCCTACAGCGTAGGCGATGTCGGGTCTAGTCACCGTGAGATAGATGAGTTTGCCTACCAAACGTCTGTACCGTGTGACATCAGATAGAAGAGGCGAATCATCCGTCCACGTTTTGTCTTCTCCAACAGCCATGGGAAAACGAGCTGGTTTGGCACCTGTCAATCCTGCTTCTCGTAGAAGATCAAGTGCATACTTCCGTTGAGAGAGAACCAAGGAGTCAAGTTTCCGAGAGATTTCTATCACCAAAAAGTATTTTGGGGAGCCCATATCCTTCGTGACCAAGTGCTGACGGAGGTGCTTCTTCGTCAAGTCCACCCCATCTCGGTCATCGCCAGTAAGGAGAATATCATCCACATATACGGCCAAAACCACCAGTCCCGAGGCCGTTTTGCGAATGAATAAGGAGTGATCGGCCGAACTCCTTTGAAAACCGATGGTAGCCACAATACCACTGAATTTGTCGAACCATGCCCGAGGGCTCTGCTTTAGGCCATAAATGGCCTTCTTCAAATGACAGACACGTGTCTCCCCCTGAGCAACATACCCAGGAGGTTGCTCCATATAGACGTCCTCCTAAAGATCGTCATAGAGAAAGGCATTCTTCACATCAAGCTGGGAAATAGCCCAAGCCCGGTTAACAGCCACAAAAAAGAGAACCCGGATGGTGCTGAGGCGAGCAACCGGAGAGAAGGTATCAAAGTAATCAACGCCATAAGTCTGAGTAAAGCCCTTGGCCACCAGCCGGACTTTGTAGCGATCCACAGTGTCGTCGGGGCGAAACGTCACAACGAAGACCCAGCGACAGCCAACCACATCAGTGCCCACGGGAGGAGGAACCAGGGTCCAGGTACCCCGTTCAGTAAGAGTAGCCATCTCCTCATCCATGGCAGACTTCCAATGAGGGAGAGCGAGAGCCTCCTGGTAGGTACGGGGAGTAGAAGTAGCAGAGATAGCCAAGGCAAAACACATGCGAGAAGGAGAAAGCTGATCATAGGAAACAACAGCCGTGAGCGGGTGTTGAGTACACGCCCGCACCCCTTTGCGAAGGGCAATGGGAACATCCAGGTCAACGGGAGCGTCGGCGACGGGAGCGTCAGCGACCGGAGCGTCCGTGGCGGAGAAGGCTGGCCCGGGACTAGAGAGAGACGGCAGCGGAGAGGAGGGTGGAGGGGTGGGTGGAGAGACGGACTGGGAAGGAGTGGGTGGAGGAGGAGACGAAGGTGGGAAAACGTGGAGAGGTGTGGAAGGAACGGAGATATCAGAAGGAAGATAAGAGGGAGGAGAGAAATAGGAAGCATTTTCGAAAAAAGTCACATCGGCGGAGACAAACTGCTTGCGGAGAAGGGGGTCAAAGCAGCAATAGCCTTTTTGAGTGGTAGAGTACCCCAAAAAGACACACTTGGTGGAACGGGGGGAAAGCTTGGCGCGGGTAGCGGAGGGAGCGTGAACAAAGGCCGTACAGCCAAAGACACGGAGAGGAAGAGGAAAAGGTTCCTGGTGGGGGTAGAGAAGGGAGAAGGGAGTCTGGCCGTGGAGAACCGCGGAGGGAAGGCGATTGATGAGATAGCAGGCGAGGAGCACAGCGTAGCCCCAGTAGGAGCGAGGGACGTGCATCTGCGTCATGAGAGTACGCGCAACATCAAGCAGGTGACGGTTTTTACGCTCCGCCACCCCATTCTGCTGGGAGGTGTAAACACAAGTCGTTTGATGAAGGAGGCCATGTTTGTGAAAGAACGCGGAGAACTCATGAGTCAGATACTCCTTGGCATTATCAGAACGTAAGACTTTAATAGAAATAGCAAATTGAGTCTTAATCATAAAGTAAAATGATTGCCAAACAGAAAATAGTTCAGAGCGATCTTTTAATAGATACACCCAGGTACATCGAGTAAAATCATCGATAAAAGTGACAAAGTAGGAACTGCCCCGACCAACTGTGAGGGTAGGAGCAGGACCCCATACATCAGAGTGAATAAGATCAAAAATGCGAGAGGAGCCACGGCCTTGCTTCGGTGGGAAGGAGGAGCGATGATGTTTGCCAAGCTGACACGCATCACAGTTGAGCGGAGAACTGGTAGGAGGTAAGTGGGGCAGAAGCTGACGAATAAGCCGAGGAGGAGGATGTCCAAGACGAAGATGCCACTGAAGGAGATCGGTGGAGGAGGAGTAGGCAGAGAGAGCGGAAACATCGTCGAGGAAGTAGAGGCCGCCGCTCTCAGTCCCAGTAGCAATCGTCTGCTGGGTCCTCGGGTCCCGAAAAGAACAAGTAGTGGGAGTGAATAAAACGGAGCACTGAAGTTGCCGGCATAGAGTAGTAACTGATAACAAATTGCACGGGAACTTCGGGACATAGAGGGTATCCTCCAAGCAAAGCGATGGAGTGAGTTGAACCATGCCCGTCCCATGAACCGGGGACGGGGAACCATCCGCCACACGAACTGGGGGTAAGCGGTCATGGGTCTCAAGACGGGAGAAGCAATGAGGGTTGCCCGTCATATGATTGGTGGCACCGGAGTCAATCAGCCATTTACCTTGGGTAACGACGTGGGCACTACCTGACGTCGTGGCCACAGAGGCAGACGGCCTAGAAGAGGCGGAGGCCGAAGAAGGAGCATCACCGGAAGGGCGAAGATGAGGATGTTTCTGCCAGCAGCGGTCAACAGTATGGCCAGTACGACCACAGTGAGAGCAGAGGAACCGGGAGGAACCCCGTCCGCCAGATGAGCCACGGCCACTAGGGCCCCCCCTCTGAGCTTGGTGAGCAAAGGAGTCCTGGGAAGGGGGGGAGGCCAACAGAGGCCGCTGGAGGAGCGAAGTAACAGCGGCAATGCGAGCCGCAGTGGCATCCAAAGTAGGAGATTCCGCCTCACCCAAGATCTGCTAGCGGATCATATCATAAGAGTCGGGAAGACGAAGAAGATAACAAACAACCAGGAGTTCCTGGAAGTGTTTGTGCTGGTCGGCCAAGTCCGCGGAGAAGGGGCGATTCTGGAGGATTTCAGCACCAAGAGCCTGAACCTGCTGATAAGCCGCAGCCGGTGACATGGAAGGGCGGGCGAAGAGGTCCGCATAGAGAGTATAAATGCGGGACGTCTGGCCCCCCTTAGAATAGAGAGCAGCGAGGTGAAGCCAGGCGGCCTTGACCGTCTCATCATGGCGAATGACGGGAAGGCACTCATCAGAAAGGCTGTTGGCCAGCCAGGTGCGAACAAGAGCATCACTCGCATCCCAGTCATCAAACTCAGGAGAGGTGCGAGGAGGAGGGTCATCGGTGAGGTGATGACGCTTGCGTTGAGAACGAAGGAGAAAGGTGAAAGAAACGCTCCAATCGGGATAGTTGGAGCCAACAAGCTTGGAAAGGGTGCCAAGGTTGCCCGAAGGAGGAGGAGGAGAAGGAGCTGCAGGAGTAGTGGTGAGACCGGAGGTAGTCATAGAACCCGGCAAGCAGAAGAAGCCGCGCGAACAGTAGCGGTTAGAAAACAGAAGAAGTCGCGCGAACAGTAGCGGCTAGAAAGAGGCAAAGGCACAGCGGGGAAGAGGTCGCGCGGACTGAAAAGGCCGAGCGAACAGAAGAGAGGAGAAGAGCAGGTGACCGCGACCAAGATGCGGGTAAGAAAGGTACAATCCGCACGGTCAGGCAGATCACAGCAGCGGCTAGAAAGCGGTCAAAGGCACAGCGGGGAAGAGGTCGCGCGGACTGAAAAGACCGAGCGAACAGAAGAGAGGAGAAGAGCAGGTGACCGCGACCAAGATGCGGGTGAGACAGGAACAACCCGCACGGTCAGGCAGATCACAGCAGCAAACCGTGAGTAGAGAGACAACACACGCGGACAGAGACAGACCGCAACGACTAGGAAGTCGGAGCGGCAGAAAAGAACAAGGAGCGCGGCGACAAGGAAACAGGTCGCTGCGACAAAGAGCAGTAGGAGAAGAGAACCAAGAAGAAGCAAGCCGCGCGAACAGGGCAGCGGACAGAAACAAGCCGCGCGGACAGAAGAGAAGGCAAGTCGCGAATCAAGTCGCAGAACACGGAAAACAAGCCGCGAACAACAGAGAGCGCACAGAATCAGGAGGAAATGACCGTGTGCTCTGATACTATGTTAGAAAGTAGCGAAAAGAAGCGACAAGTAGAGAACAAGTTAATAAACTTTTGAATAATTGAAATTTTATTATCCAAAAAAGATATCATTTACAAAGGTATGACCTCTCTTATATAGAATGGAGGAGATAAGAAGAGAGTATACAAACAATGTGGGACTAAACATTTACAGTACTGAGCGGCTAGAATAATGGAGACCGCACAGGCCGCGCGGTTAGACAGATGGGTTAACCGCTCGGCAACTCTAGCAGAATAGAACAGGCCGCAGAGGTAGACCGATAGACCGCCCGGATAACAAACCGCTGGATCAGACCGCTAAGCCGCTCGGTCAACAAACCGCTGGATCAGACCGTTAAGCCGCCCGGTCTAATACTTCAACACTTATATTAACAAAATTCGTACTATGTTAAAATATATTTACAGTTGTAAAAAATGAAAACAAGATTTTAAAAAATTTATAACTGCACAAGGTCATAAATTTTTAAAACCTGAATTTGATATGATTATAAGTTGAAATTCAGCCTATAAAATGTTAGAACGAGCCGTGCGACAAATAACACAACTAATGAAATTTTATAGTATGTCTGAATTGCATGATCTTCAAAATTCTGATTGAGATGTGATTAAAAGTTATATGAAATTGCTAGAAATTTTTTATAGATCAACAACTATTTTATCTAACGTTTATTATCCGATGAGTCTGCTGGTTATCAAAAATTTTATATTAATTGCAGAAAAATTTAGTATTAATAAAAAAATATGAAAGTTTGCGTTCGTCAATTAAAATAATGGAAGAAAATTTTTTAAAAAATTATAGAAAAATGTGTGCTATGTTTTCATGAATCACGACTTTAAATCCTTTAATATGTGTAGATGGCCTAAAAAATCTTATAAAAGAAATAAATAGTAATTTAAATTTAAATCAAGCATTTATATATTATAATAATGTAAGTGTTTCAAAATTTAATAATATAAGTATTTTAAAATTTAATAATGATTTTACATAATTTATGTATTATGAAAATTTGTATGTGCTATAAGGACCACCTGGATGGTATGAAGAGGAGACAACACGTCGCATCAATCGAAGAAAGCTCGTCCGAGGTTGGAGACGAGCTAAGCGGCCAAAAATTTTCCGGTGAAGATCAAACCTGAACGACACCTACGGATTTCAAGTGATTGAGACATCGAGTATTATATTTTTCTTAAGTGCAATTTCTTTTGTATTTTTAGATTTGAATTTTTTAATTTCATTATAAAATTTTTGAAACTTATTGTAAATTTTAATTATTTTTTAAAAATTAATAAAAATTTTCAATGTTTTATAAATGTAACTATTTTGTATTTTTAAAATTTTCGAAACTCATGAAATATAATACACTGAATAATGTTAATTATATTTAAAAAAGTAAATATTTTATTAAAATAATTATATATTTTATTTAGTCGAGCCAGATCCAGACCCGATCTACGAGCCCGGTCTACAAGGCCTAGACAGACCTCCTCCTGAAAACAAGGCCTAAGCCCAGTCTGGGCCTCGTAAAAAACAGGCCCGGGCCAGTTTGATTCTTTGTGATATCACAAAGAATCAAACTCTTGAGCCTTTCATGACCACAATGTCAATCCTATCTTAATAATAATTTAATAAATAATTTCATAAATAATTATAATTCATATAAGGTCAAAATAATTTTAATTAAAATTCCACAGGTAAAATATATAAATTTTAAATTAATTGTAGGCAGCCTGCTCACACTGGGCCCATGTGAGTCTGCCCCTACTTGTATAAAAAAATTTATAATTTTTTTAAATGATGCATGGAAAAGAAAATTCATGTATAATCCCAATATTACATATCAAGTATATAACTTCAATCAAATGAATCAATTGAAGATTCCTCAATAAAATAATCTTCTTCTTTCAAGGAGGAAAAATATCATTCCACAGCCTAATTTTTCATGCTTGATTTAAATTTTTGATTGGTTACAGAATTAACTAAACTAGCATATAGATACAAACTCACATCTCCTTCGGCTCCGTGTCTACACCCGCCCAACAGCCGAGAAAAAAATCAAGAAGAAAAGTTGGAACTATCTACGAAAAATTGGACGAACGGGGATCAGAACTGTACAAGACGATCTAGGTAGCATCAGCCGGTGATAACAGGTTAACCTGCTATCTGTCTAAAAAACCTGGTAACAGAGGACAAAAAAAACATGAAAAATCTTCAGAAATAGCAACTGGGTGGGTAGTCTGGGTCATCAACTCATCAGGTTTACCTTCTTAGACGCAGAAAAGAGATCTCCGTTTGTTTAAACTTATTAATATCTCCGGTGAGGATTTTAGAAAAGCACCATTTTCTTTTTTTAGGGTTTGATGAATAAAAAGTAGTTGAAAACTTTTTCAACTCATTTTCAACTGATTCCTTATCAAAAAACACTTGAAAAAGAACTGGGCTTTTCAAAAAATGCCAATGGAAATATTAAAGATTAAACAAACAGAATCTTGAGTGAGGTGAGGGGTGGTGGGTGATGTGGCAGGATCAGAATATCACATTTCTGTCATTTGATATCTTTTCTTTTCTGTTTTGCGGTTCTGGACTGCTGTAGTTGGTCGCTCGACTCATGCCCAGCTGCCACACAAAAAATTAAAATAAAAAAATATTCATTTAAGGATTGGTTCTATATATTTCAAATAATACGTATGGATTATTTGCACTTTTTCAATTCTAATTTATTCTCTCACTATATACATATACCGAAATAGTCTTATGGTTTCTAGAATTCCATCCAATCCGTTTAATTTTTTATAGGAGGATTTTAAGCCTTTAGATCAAGGAAAAGGATGGTCTGCTAATAGCGTATCTAAGAAAATCTTCCAAACTGAAATCCAAAAATCTCCCGATACCCTTGAAAAAAAGAAGAAAGGGCTCACAGTTTTGGCCGCCGGCCCGCCCGGTGCCCCCCCCCCCCCCCCCCCCTCCCCGGTGGACTCACCGGACTCCGACGAACTCGCTGGCGGTACTCCAGTGCTGCTCCAACAGGGCCACCGCCGGCGGGGGCCCTGATCGTGAGCTACAACAAAGTACCCCAGGTGAGTTCGTTGGGGTCCGACAATTCCGCCGATTCCGCCGGGCAGGCCGTCGGTGACTCCATCGTCGGCAGCGGCCAACACCGTGTGCGGCCGTTCTTTTTTTATTTTTTTAATAATCTTGGAAATAAAATATAATAAATACTCACGCGGGCAGGGCCACCGCCGACGTTAGCCCTCGCTCTCTCGCCGCCGGACAACCTCCGGTGGGTTGTGTATGGATTTGATGATCCAGCGAACCTGTCATTGTTTGGACGATCTAGTTGCTAAAAAATTGCATTTGGTTTAGTAGCAGACATTAGGGAAGCCCGGTGCACAAAGCATCCCCACACAGTGAGGGTCCGGGGGTCCCACCACAAGGGTGAAATGCAGCAGACATTGCAAAGAACAAATAATTTAAAAATATAATTAAATTTAAAACTGAATGAGAATAAAGATAATAGAAGTCTGAAGAAGCAAATGGAGGGTATGTTTTCCCCTTCTATTTTCTTCTTCCTCAACTTCCTAAAAATTTGTATTGTGTTTGGGGTTTGGAGGGCATCACTAACATGTTTAGGGTTGGGAGCATGATTTGGAGCTTTGGACTTTTCAGTTTCGGCCTCCTTCTGAGCTTTCTTCTTCTCGAGTTCCGATTGCTTACAGTTCTCTTGGTGAGCTCGCCGAAACATTATGACAAAGTTCATTAGAGTAGATATAACTGCACATTGTTGAGGAGAAGACGTTAACTCTTATAAAAAGAAGTAGAAGGCGGCGAACATTCTTGGTCTAAGTTTTTCTCAGACATTATTAAATACAAACTAATAACTAATCTTGGACATAATATGGGAGAAATGAGAATACAGATGACGATATATGACGGAGTGCCTTGAAAGTATATTTTGATAAAAATGAGAATTTTAAGATGTAATGAATGATAAATATTAGGAATGGTGGAGTGACGGCCCGCGAGCCAGATAGTCAAGCTGTCTAGTGCTGACTACAGGTGGGCCCCCTGGTGGGACTTCAGGGTGGCAGGCAGATGAACTCTCATCCCACATCACTTATATTGAATATATGATGATTGAAATTAATATATAGGTGATTTGGACATGTACAAAAATGATGAAATGCATCTATCTGGTGAGTTGATAAAATCAATGTCTAAAAAAGAAAAAGTTATACCTAAGATAAGACGAATTAAGGTTGTTCAAATGATACGTTGAGATTAGGTTCAACACCTCCAGGACCACTTGGCATAAGCAAATGGAGAAGGATTCATAAAATCGACCACAACTAATTTGGAAACTGATAATGATGCTCAGTGTGTGTACTACAAAAAACATAAGCTCATGGTGAGAAATTCAAAGTGTAATATAAAAAAAAACTCCAAAGTATGCATGCCTAAGATCAAATCAATAGGAAAATCTTAAGTTCATGATTAGGGGACTCATCTACATGAGTGTACTGATTGATTAAAAATGAGCTTAAGAAAGCAAAACCAGAACAGCCAAATGTGGTGGCAAAACAGTAATTATGCTCAGTAAACTAATGTGGGCGTTAGTGAGATGTTGAAATTAGCAGCTTTGGATTATCATGACAAATTTGTAAGTGTAATTACCTTGTTCAAAAGGACAGCGAGCAGGATCTTCACCAAAATATTGGACAAGCCCATCGGCATTCCTACCCTGCACGATAGGTTGGGAAGTTAGATGAAGGGTAGTTAAGTTACTGGCGGAGAAGATTTAACATACCACTGAGCTGTAAAGTGATGATAGGGATAGCACATCAACTGCCGCAACAGCAGTGAACTCCTTCAAAGTCTAAAAGAAAATTATAATCGTCAGTCTTGAATAAAAAGGAGTTCAAAGATGAGAAAAGATGCACATATAAAATTTAAAACATTAACAATAGCAAGATAGTTGAGTTCCTGTATGGCATAAGCAAAAATGATCTGTATATGAAATATTGACCCCACAAATCAGCATGCATCAAATAATAAGACTTGATATTGTAGAAAGCGATACGTAAGAGAGAGAAAATCACTCCTTTTTGCATTATTTTTAAAGTATAGGAATACATACACTTATATAGAGGTAGATAGAGGGAGAGATATCTACTTTTACAATGTGAGACTAAACAAGCTATACATGAGCCAATACACATGAGCCTCCCAAATAGGTTAATTCTATTTTTTTTTAACACTCCCCCGCAAGCTGGAGCGTACAAGTCATAACCGTCAAGCTTGGATAGAAACTGATAGTACAAAGTCCGAGAGAGAGCCTTGGTGAAGATATCAGCAATTTGACTGGAGGCCGAGACATGTTCCAATACTATCTTCTTTGATTGAACCTTCTCCCGAATGAAGTGACAGTCAACTTCAATATGTTTTGTGCGCTCATGAAACACCGGATTCTTGACAATATGTATGGCCGCTTGACTATCACAGAGCAGGGTAGCAGGAGAGGAGAGTATGAGACTCATATTGCTGAAGAGGCCCCCTAGCCAGGTGACCTCAAATACGACCGCTGCCAAAGCACGGTATTCAGCCTCAGCAGATGAGCGAGCAATAACTATCTGTTTCTTACTGCGCCAGGTAATAAGGCGTTCACCGAGGTAGGTGCAAAAACCAATTGTTGAGTGTCTATCATCAAGTGACCTAGCGTAGTCCGCATCAGAGTAGGCAACAAGAGATAGAGAAGACGATGACTTATAAACAAGTCCTTGTCCAAGAGCCTTCTTTAAATATTTGAGGATCCGCTCGACGGCTCGGAGATGAGAAGTCCGAGGAGTATGCATGAATCGACTTACCACTCCAACAGCAAATGAGATATCAGGTCGCGTAACTGTGAGATAGATTAATTTCCCCACCAAGCGTCAATAGTACTCTGGATTGTTCAGAACAGAGTCATTCCCAGAGTCATGATTTGACAGCTGATGATTCATATCCATCAGAGTATCTGTAGGTTTGCATCCTGAGTAGCCCGCACTTTGTAGAATCCATTTTCTATTCCCGTCAGCACAGAGGACTCGCTTTGCACTAAGATACCGAAACAAAACATAAATGAGTAAAACACGATGGTACAATTCACGGTTTCAATGATACGACAAAAGCGCATTTACCGGGAACTCCCTAAGTTTGCAAAAAATATAGACTGCACCCTTCTATCTTTTGAAATTACCCCGGTAATCGCATGGGAAACGTGGACATTCATTTACACCCACTTGTGCGGCACCCTCAACCATGAACCATTTTTAAATAAGCTTTCCATTGTTGATATTACAGAATTTTGATCATCATTATTAACTTAGTCAGCTAAAATCTTGGCTACTTCATCCGATTGAAAAGTTTTCTGATTTCAACATATATTTTAGAGATATATAAAATATTTTGATTTTTTTTAACTATGTCCATGATAGTTGGGTTTTTCAAAGAAATGAGAAATTTAAGATTAACCAAATTGTAACTGAAGATATATGATATAATCCATTATACGAGTTATGAAGAAAGTCAGATTAGAGAAATTGTCTTATAGTCCATGCATCGTGTTCACATGCTCTTTTGCCCTCCCGAAGTCCTCTCCCACCTCGATATCTCCTCTCTCTCCAAATTTTCTCATCCGTTGTAGTTATGCGCAAAATTAAAAAGGCAATAATTCATCTCCCCCATTTTTTCCATATAATTTTTTTTCTGAACTTACCATAAGATGCAGTAAAACAACAAAAGAGAACTCATTAGAATGATATTTGATATCAGCTGGCCCCACAATTAACGCAGAAGATAATTAGTGATTTATTGATTGCTTCTTTTACTTGAGAAATTTTATTTGCTTGTGTCATTTTAAGTATTTTTGTATTTCCGAATTCCTTTTGTATTCACTCCTCATCGCTATAAGAGGACGCGTAAGCCCCGTATTTTTATCATCCTGTAATGAATGTGTGTTTTCCCTTTCTTCTCTAAACCCTAAATCCCTTTTCTCTCTCTCTCTCTCCCTCTCGTCCTCTCTTCCCCGTAGCCATCTTTTTCCGACCCCCAACAACTGATCCGACCTATCGTTGGTCGCCGGTTGATTCCGCGACTCAAGCCCGCACGTCCGTGACTTGCCATTCCGCCGT
This sequence comes from Platanthera guangdongensis, assembly GCA_039583875.1. Lineage (NCBI taxonomy): Eukaryota > Viridiplantae > Streptophyta > Magnoliopsida > Asparagales > Orchidaceae > Platanthera > Platanthera guangdongensis. The sequence continues at coordinate 3,857,457 of CM077167.1, forward strand.
TCTGCGACTTGCAACTCCCGTGTGCACCGTTCAGCGCGTATTCCGAGCAGATTTGTGGCAATCCAGCCCGCGACGGACCTGTTCTACCAATTGCGCCTCTGTCCAATTTGGTTCGCTGCTCCGCCAACGTGCCGCCTGTTCCGCGTCGTGCCCCTGCAGCGTCGTCCAGTCTGTCGCCGCCCTTCCACGCTCGTCCAACCCGTGTCGCGCCACCGCTGCCGCTCATCCTTCCGTGGCCATGGCACTGAACACCCGCTCCACCGTTGAGGCCCCATCGAAGGACGCCAACGAGGCCCTCCTACGTCGTGTCAGTACTCAGGAGTCCATCGTGGCCTCCTGCAGGCCTCCTTGCTCGACATCCACATAAAGCTTGATGCGTTGCAACCTCCGGCGACCTCCTCCGCTAGCGGATCCGCATGCCCGGCCACCGACATGTCAATCCTCGGGGCAGCACCACTTCCGCACATCGGGGACGCCGTACTTTTTTTCCCCTGGCCGCCCGACCCTTGCATTGAACCTCCCCACCTTCGTCGGGGTAGGCACAATTGGGTGGATCGCCAAGGCAGAACAGTACTTTGATCTCCACCTTACACCCGAGCAGGACAAGGTCTCTACCGCCGTCGTGGGACTCGACGTCTCCGCCCTCCACTGGGCCCGATGGCTCCGCCAGACCAACCCGCCAATCTCCTGATCGAAAATCAAGCAGAAAATGATTCGTCACTATGACAGCCATTATTCCGGCTCCGTCATCGAAAGACTGTGTGGAGTACGACAATCTGGTATGTTGTATGACTACATCAATGAGTTTGTGGCCCTCGTCACCCATGTTCCTGGCCTACCATCAGATCACTATCTTGGCTTCTTCATGCCGGGCCTTCGGCCCCCCATCCGGTCCCGGCTCCGCACCCACCACCCCCGGACGATTTCCGAGGCCCTCAACATGGCCCGCCTTGTGGAAGTGGATTTGTCACCTCGCCGATTCCAGGCGGGCCTCCGCCAGGCGGCCGACCATGGAGGACTACTACCCCGGATCCCCAAGCCCTTCAGCGGTTCAGCCCCCTCCGGCCGCAAGGCCATGCCTTCCTGCCCCACCCCAGCGTTTCTCCAAGCGCGAGTTCGACGATCTTCGCCGCAAAGGGCTGTATTTCCGCTACCGTCCAACCCTATTCTCCTACCCACGTTTGTCGGGTCAAGGATTTTCATGACATCGGCGACTTTGAGCCCGAGAAATTTTGGTGGACTTTGAAGAGCTTAAGATCACGACAGAGAACACCACAGAGGTCGCCGCTGACGCAGGCCTTCACCATTTGAAGCTTCCGTGCTTTTTGTGGGCGGCATTTCAGGCCCCCAAACCATGAAGTTGGCGGGCAAGTTGGGCGACCGTCACATTGTCATCATGGTACACAACGGGGCGAGTCATAATTTTCTTTCATCTCTTCTAGCTCAGCAGCTACGTCTTCCAATGGAACCTTCTCCAGATTTCACTCTCAGTCTACGCGATGGTTGCCGCCGCTCGATCCAGGGTAGTTGTCCAGCCGTCTCGCTTTCAGTGGGCCCTTACTCAGTGACAACGGACTTCTACGTCTTCGGCCTTGGCGGGATTGACGTCATTCTGGCAGTTGCGTGGATTTGCACGTTGGGCGACGTACAAGTCAATTGGGGGACTATGACGATGCGTTTCCTCCAGAATGGTCAGGAGTGTTGTCTTGGGGGAGACGTCGTGCTACTTTGCTCCCCTGTCTCCATCCCTGCGATTCAGAGGTCTGTGGACGTCGATTTTTCGGCTTGGCTCTGGCCCATCTCGGGCGCCACCCACCAGCCTCAACACCACCTCCGGACCTTCATGTCGTCCTATCCGAGTTTGCGGATCTCTTTGTTGCACCATCCGGGTTGCCACCAACTCGAACGCACGATCATGTCATACCTCTTCAGCCTGACGTGTCAACAGTCTTGGTTCGACCATACCGCAACGGGCACATGCAAAAGGACGAGATCGAGAGGCTGGTACGCGATATGTTGATGGGAGGTCTCATCCGCCCCAATGTCAGCCACTTTTCCAGCCCGGTCTTGCTGGTTAGGAAAAAAATGGCAGTTGGCGCTTCTGCGTGGATTATCGGGAACTCAACAAAGCCACCGTCCTAGACAAGTACTTGATTCCGGTGATTCAGGAGCTTTTGAGCTCCGCGGCACGATCGTCTTCACCAAGCTGGACCTCTGTGTCGTCTACCACCAGATTCGCGTACGGTCGATCGACGTCGCCAAGACGGCTTTCCGAACCCATGACGACCACTATGAATTCTTGGTTATGCCTTTCGGCCTGACCAATGCACCGACCACTTTTCAGGTCAAGATGAACGACATTGTTCGCCCGATACTTTGTAAGTACATACATGTTTTTTTTTATGACATATTAGTATACAGTTCTTCTTGGCAGGAGCACCTCCAGTACGTCCGTCAGACATTGGCTATTCTACGACGCCACCAGATAAAGTTCCACTCAACAAAGTGTTCCTTTGGGGTTCCAGAGGTGTGCTATCTGGGACACAATCTCTGTTGCGGAAGTCGCCATGAGCAGCGACAAGATCGAGGTCGTCCATCGGTAGCCGACAACATCCTCTCTCCGCAATGTCCGGGGATTCTTGGGATTGACCGGGTATTACTACCGATTCATCCAGGGGTACGACACGTTGGTCCGACCCCTCACCCAGCTACTAAAGAAGTCGGCCGAAGGCCCTTTCCAGTGGATGGCGGCGGCCTCCGCCGCTTTTACCGCTCTATAGCAGTCCTTAGTTCGTGCCCCGGTGTTAGCCATGTCGGATTTCTCCAAGCCCTTCATCGTGGAGTGCGACACGTCGGGCGTCAGTGTGGCAGTCGTATTGATGCAGGCCGCCCGCCCTGTGGCCTATTTTAGTCGCACCTTTTAGGACACGATCAACAGCCGCTCTGCTTACAAGAACGAGGCATGGGCCTCGTCCTCGCCGTTCAGCATTGGCGACCTTACCTCCTGCGCTGGCGGTTCATGGTCCGCACCGACCACCACAGCCTTCGCTACCTCCTACAACAGAAGATTGCTACGCCTGCTCAACAACTATGGGTGGCGAAACTACTAGGCTACGACTACAGCATCGAGTTCCGGTGAGGGAAGTCGAATCGCGCGGTCGACGCCCCTCGCGCAACTCTATACTTGCAACCATCTCCTACCCGGTCAAGGAGGATGTGTATACCCTTCGACGAGAAGTAGCAGCCGACCCGACGCTCAATGGGATACAGATAGCACTCCTTACGGATGCCACGGTCCACCCATCGTACTCCTTGGTTGACGGCTGCCTACTCTTCAAGGGTCGCCTCGTACTCGCCCCCTCCCTGAGCATTCCTCTGTTGTTGGCTGAGTTTCATGCTTCGTGGGCTTACCGGACATTCCAACGGCTGGCCACCTTACTTTATTGGCCTCACATGTTCCGACAGGTCAAGGCCTTCGTGGCCGCCTGCCAGAAGGCCAAGTACGAGGCCATGTTTTCGGGTGGTCCCGAGGGGGTTTCGGGTGGTCCCCCTCGAGGGATAGGGCACACGGCCTGTGACACAGTTGTGTCACATGGCCGTGTCCTGCTCTGTGACTACTCGAGTGGGTCTCGAGGGGGTTTCTCGAGGAGGTTGAAATTGTCTCAAGAATGGGTCTCGAGGGGGTTTCTCGAGTAGGTCGAAATTGTCTCAAGAAATCACTGCTAATTGATGAATTTTAAATATACCTATTTTTATGTACATTAATTAAGTCGTTTTTATTTCTTTTCGTTATTTTTGTTTAATTTTCTTTAATAAATTGTTTCTTTGTTTGTAAAAATTATTCTAACTTAGTTATTTTTGTTCCCTAAAATTTTCAGGGAAAAGTGCAAAAATTGGCAAGGTCACGCACGTGTCATATTGGTCACGCCCGTGACCAGGGCGTGACAGTTCAAAACCCGTGAAATCAACAATGGTGGTCTACTTTAGCCCCTCCCGATCTCCGATCGCTTTTGGAACGACGTCACCATGGATTTCATCACATGACTACCACGATCACCGGGACACGACTGCATTCTAGTCGTGGTGAATCGGCTCTCAAATTATGCTTATTTCATTCCCCTCCGCCACCCATACACGGCTGCCACAGTCGCTGACAGCTTCATACAGGGGGTCGTGCGCCTCCACAGGTTTCCTCGGTCAATCATGAGCGACCACGATCCGCTCTTCCTGATTACTTTTTGGACCACGTTGTTCCGCTTATAGGGCACTCGTCTCTGCATGAGCACGACATACCATCCACAGACAGACGACCAATCGGAGGTCCTCAACCGGTGTCTGGAGACATACCTCCGCTGCTTCGTGGGGGAACGGCCTCGCAGTTGAGCCAAGTGGCCCGGGTTGGCCGAATACTCATATAATACAGCGCTACCATCAGGCGGCCGGTACTACACCATTCAAGCCCGTTTACGGCCGCCCTCCTCCGTCTATTGCCCGCCACCTTCCAGGGGAATGCCAACTGGAGAGCTTGGCCACCGCCCTCTGTGATAGGGACACTATTCTGGATCATTTGAAGCACCACTTACGTCAGGCTCAATAGAAGATGGTTTCCTTCGCCAACATGAAACGTCGGGACCACTCCTTCGTGGTAGGAGAGAAGGTTTTTGTCAAACTCCACCCTTATCGACAGCTCTCGGTGGCCCGCCGACCATGTCTGAAACAGGCACCTTGTTTATTCGGGCCTTTCGAGGTCCTCGCCCGTATAGGGGCAGTCGCCTACCGCCTTCGCCTTCCAGCCGGGAGCTGCACTCATCCGATTTTCCATGTCTCATAGCTATGACGCGCTGACCTCGACCTCGCAGGAGAGGCACCATATCACCCCGTCTCGGTCCTCGATCAGAGATGTCGCGCCCCAGGGGACCGTACATCGGAGGAGATCCTTGTGTCTTGGACCGGCCGTCCCAGCTCGGACGCGACATGGCTGCACCGGGATGATTTCCACCGTCAATTTCCCGACTATTGCCATGAGGACAAAACACATTTTCCAGATGGTGACATTGTTACGGAGATACACGATGACGAGCCTCCTAGGAAAGTTTACAGGCGTCGGGCGCGTATATTGGGTGGCCCCACAATTACCGCAGAAGATAATTAGTGATTTATTGGTCGCTTCTTTTGCTTGAGACGTTTTATTTGTTGTTTTATTTGCTTGTGTCATTTTAAGTATTTTGGTATTTCTAATTTCTAAATTTCTTTTTGTACTCGTTCCTCATCGCTATAAGAGGATGCATAAGCCCTGTATTTTTTTCATCCTGTAATGAATGTGTGTTTTCCCTTTCTTCTCTAAACCCTAATCCCTCCTCTCTTTCTCTCTCTCCCCTCTCTCTCCCTCTCCTCCTCTCTTCCTCTCTCTCCGCCTCTCTTTCTCTCTCTCTCCCTCTCCTCCTCTCTTCCTCTCTCCCTCTCCTCCTCTCTTCCTCTCTTCCCCGTAGCCGTCTTTTTCCGACCCCTCAACTTCCAAACATTTCCCAACCCAGAACATAAAGGGAAGTATCAAACTAATTAGCGTTTGTCATTTTACTTGGTCTTTTCAGTTCTCATGTGAATTAGCACTGAGGAAAGACTTCAACAAAGGTAAACTTCATTGCTGCTCATAAGCAGCCTCAAACATCGGTGGTAACCAAGAGCACAAAAAGAAATTCTAAGAGACCCAAATTGAAACCTTAGGAGGTAACTTCGAGACCATAAGAAGCATTTACAATGGTGCAAATCAAAAGAGAGTAAGACTCTAGGTTCATGATGCCATTGTTAGGTGTAGTGTACTTACTGTATAGTAGAGTTATCTTATGCTCACCATGGGTGTTGTGAACACCCTCACATGTACTTATATATACCTCCCTTGTGAATACAATAACAACACATTCTTTATTCTAACATGGTATCAGATGATGCTAGGGTTTCCGCCGCTCTCTCCCTCCTTTGAATCTCGTGCCTGAATCCCGACCGCTCCTCTCCCGGTCTCGATCAATTCCGATCTGCCGCAACCCAGCGTCGTCGACAATCGATTCCGATCCATGTTCGTCCGCAACCCAACGTTGCACGATCGATTTTGATCCCGATCCCTGCTCGTCCCGATCGATCCCGCAACCTTGTGTCGCAGAAGTACGATCGATCCTCCACCAGTTGGTGTTATCCTCCAGTGTCACAGAAGTCCGATCGCAACCCAGTGTCGCGGAGATCTGCAACCCAGTGTCGCTGGTCTGCTCCTCCATTAGTTTCGGCCTGCCTTCTCGATCCTCTCCGACTGACTCTGCAGCCCCGATGGCCTCTTTCTTTCTCCAGAAGGCGGATGTCATCCTTGATGGACGAAACTACAAGGCATGGTCCGCCACCGTTGGTGTTATCCAGCGTGGCCTAGATTTGTGGGGCCACATTGACGGCTCTGAGCCTGCTTCACCTCCATCAGCAGCCCCTTTTGTGGACGATTCTTCCACGGTTAGCACCGCCGCTTCCGTCCAGTGTTCCGACAAGGCAAAGTGGAGCTCTGCCGACTCTCGTGCGATCGCCGTCATTTTTCAGTCTTGTGCGCTCCCCATTCGCTTGATTGTCTACCAGTTCCCTACGGCCAAGGCAATGTGGGATCACTTGCGTCGTCTCTACTTTCCCTCCAGCCAGGCTCTGCGATACTCTCTATTTCAAACCCTTGGCACTTGCTATCAGCGTGATCGTTCTGTCCAGACATTTTTTGCCGAGCTCCTTGACCTCTGGCGTCAGTGCGATGAGATGGCTTCTTCTCCCTGCATTAGTTGCCCCAGTGTGTTGTTACTTCTCTGGATCGTGACTTTCAGCGCATGTATGAATTTCTAATGCGCTTACGCCCTGCGTTCGAGCCTGTTCGTGCCCAACTTTTGCATCGGGGTCCTCCTTCTCTTAGCGATACGCTGGCCTTGGTAATCGCTGAAGAGACTCGTCTCCACTCCTTGGACATTGTTGCCTCTTCCGGTGTGCTGCCTTATACCGTCCTTGTTGCTCCAGAGTTTCCACCGTAGTCCTCCTTGTGAGTTCTCCTCTGCTTCCTTCACCGGGTTACAGTGCACCGGCGCGGCCTGTTCCTCGTCCTCCAGTACCATCAACTGCTCAGTCGGGTGCTCCTCGTCACCAGCCTGTCCGTTGTCATTACTGTCAGTGCATAGGCCACATCAAATCCGAGTGTCGCAAGCTTCAGAGGGCTCAACAGTTTGGTCAACAACGTGCTCCTGATGCTCCTCCAGCGCATTTCTCTGCTATGGCACAGTCACTCTCTGTTTCTGAGCTTGCCCAGCAGATTTCCCAGCAGCTATCTTACGGTTCACTGCATCGCTCCCCTGCCTCAGTGCTCTCACTGGATGCTTCTGGTGCCTCTGCTTCTCAGTCGGCCGCCTCCGCCCCAACAGGTATCACCTCTTCTGGCTGGTTGCTTGACTCTGTAGCCTCTTTTCACATGACCCATGATGTCACCCATCTCCTGTCCTATTAGCCCGTCTCCTCTGCCCTCAATGTTATGGTTGATGATGGCATTATTCTCCACTGCATTAGTCGTGGCTTCCTTCATACCACTCATTTCCATATTCCTGATGTGGCATACATACCCAAATTATCCATGAACCTTATTTCTGCCAGTCAACACACCTTTCACGGTTGTCTTGTTATTTTTTGATGAGTTTGCTTGTCGTGTGCAGGATCGTCTGACAGGGACACTCCTTGCAGTGGGTCGTCGTTGTAGCGGGGTCTATATCCTTGATAATCTTCACCTTTCCTCCACTTCATCATCACCGACAGTCTCTTCTGTCTCTGTACTCAGTGGGATTCTCTCAACGACATCACCGACTTGGTAATCCCAGTGGATCGCGTCTTTCGTTCCTCATTAGTACTGGTCTTCTTGGTCGTGTTTTTGTTGACAGGTCTCACTCTTGTACAGGTTGTAAGCTTGACAAACAGCTACAACTCCCTTATCAGTCCCGTGAGTCCAGGTCTTGTTGTCCCTTTGATTTAGTTCATTCAGATGTATGAGATCCCGCACCATTTGTATCAAAGGGCGGACATCGGTACTATGGTATTTTTATTGATGATTATTCTCGTTATTGTTGGATTTATTTCATGCACTCTCGCACTGAATTTTTTCAGATGTATGTTGCTTTTTTCACTATGGTGCGCACCCAGTTCTCTGACTCCATATGTATTTTTTGTTCCGACTCCAGGGGGGGTATCTCTCTCATACTTTTTGCGACCTGCTCGCTACCCACGACACTCTACCCCAGCTTGCTTGTCCTGGTGCTCAAGCTCAGAATGACACTGTTGAAAGGAAGCATCGTCACATCATTGAGACAGACCTCACTCTCCTCATCTCCTCTCACGTTTCTCCTCATTTATGGGTTGAGGCTGTCTCCACTGCTATTTATCTCATTAACCTGCAGCCCTTCACTTTTCTTTAGGGTCGGTGTCCTGGTGAGTGTCTGTACTCCCGACCCCCACGTTATACTCATCTGCGTGTTTTGGCTGTCGGTGTTATGTTCTTCTTCCCCCACGTGAGCGTACCAAGTTCTATGCTCAATCTGTATCTTGTGTCTTTCTCGGATACAGTACTGAGCACAAGAGCTATCGATGTTATGATCTTGTTGCACGTCGACTTCGTATCTCACGTGATGTCACCTTTGATTAGTCTCACCTTTTCTTTGTGTCCTCCGTTCCCTTGACCTCGCACTCATCGGTGACTCTCTCCAATGTGTAGTTCCTCACTCTTCCCACTCCACCAGTTCGTCCACTTCCTATCTTCGTGCCACCGCCTACATCTCCTTCGTCTTCCCTTCCTCCGTCCACCTCTCACTCAGATGCACTTATCGTCCCTCTTCCATATCATTACACTCGTCGTCCTCATCCTCTTGCTCCCGTTCCCTCGACTTCAGTGCCCCCAGACTAGGTGCCTGCCTCCTCCAGCGAATGTCCTGCGGACAATCCTCCTGTTCGTCGCAACCCACCCATGAACGATGTCCTCCCGATCGTCTTAGCCTTGCTACACTTTAGCTGGAACTTCTTGCCTTTCCTGCTACTGCTCGCAGCACACCAGAGCCGACTACCTACCGTGAGGTTTCCCAGATACCTGAGTGGCAGGTTGTCATGTCTGCTAAGTTAGAGACACTTGAGCATACTCGTACTTGGGAGCTTGTTCCTCTTCCACCTGGTGCTGTTCCCATTAATTGAAAGTGGGTCTTTAAGGTCAAGATACGCTCTGATGGTTCTGTAGAGAGGTACAAGGCTCGTCTGGTTGCTCGTGGTTTTCAGTAGGAGCGGGGGAAAGACTATGACGAGACCTTTGCTCCAGTTGCTCACATGACTACAGTCTGGACTCTTATTGTTGTTGTCGTTGTTCGCCACTGGTCTCTATCACAGCTCGGCGTGAAGAATACCTTTCTTCATAGTGATCTTCAGCAGGAGGTATACATGCTTCCTCCTCCGGGTCTATCCTCACCTCCAGGCCTTGTCTGTTGCTTGAGGCGAGCTCTTTATGGGCTCAAGCAGGCACCCCGCGCGTGGTTTGCACGTTTCAGTTCAGCCATTACAGCCGCCGGATTCCAACCATGTCCACATGATCCAGCTCTGTCCGTGCAATCCTCCTCCCATGGTCGGACCCTTTTGTTACTGTACGTGGGTGATATGATTATTACTGGTGATGATCCTTCTCATGTGGCCTTTGTCAAGAATCACCTTCAGCAGCAGTTGCAGATGATTGACCTTGGAAAACTAAGCTACTTTTTGGGTCTTGAGGTCAGCTCTATAGACAGCGGTTTTCAGCTCTCTCAACAGATATACGCATCAGATCTCCTAGCTCGAGCTGCTCTTTCTGACTCTCACAACAGACACCCTTATAGAGCTTCACCTTCAGCTACGTCCGGATGATGGTGTTCCACTCTCCGACCTCACTCGCTACTGCCACCTCATTGGGATTCTTGTCCATCTCACCATTACTCGGCCCGACATTGCCCGTGCAGTTCATGTGTTGAGCCAGTTTGTTAGTGCCCCTACCTCTGTGCACTATGGTCACCTGCTGCGGCTTTTGTGCTATCTCCGAGCGATGAATTCTCGTGGTTTTTTCTTCTCTTGCAACAGTTCTCTACAACTCTGCGCTTACTTAGATGCTATTTGGGCTAGTGATCTTGTTGATCGTCGCTCTGTCACTGGTTCCTGTCTGTTCCCGGATTCTTCTCGTATTGCATGAAAGTCCAAGAAACAAACTGGTGTTTCTCAATCCAGCACTGAGTCTGAGCTTCGGGCCATGGCTACCACTGCTGAGGATATTATCTGGCTTCGTTGCTTCTTGAGGACCTCGGTGTCTCCTCTCCTGACCCCAATCCACTCTACTGTGATAATACTGGTGTCATTCAGATTACTTAGAATCTGGTGAAGCACGCACTCTCCAAGCATATCGAGGTTGATGTCTTCTTCCTACGTGAACAATATGGTTGTGGTACTCTTGCTCCTTCCTATGTCCCTCCCGAGCAGCAGATTGCAGATTTGATGACTAAGCCGCAAACGAGTACCCAACACGTTCATCTTCTATCCAAACTCTCAGTGTATGATCCCTAGTGAGTTTGTGAGTGTGTGTGTGGGGGGGGGGGGGGTAGGTGCAGTGTACTTACTGTATAGTAGAGTTGTCTTATGCTCACCATGGGTGTTGTGAACACCCTCACATGTACTTATATATATCTCCCTTATGAATACAATAATAACACATTTTTTATTCAATCAGCCATCAGACTCAAAGGCGAACAATGAATCCAACTCTAGCACAGTGCAATGTCTATGATCTAGCCATCTAGAGTATTTACGAAAGAAACAAATCCACTTTATAGTGTTTGATGGAGTTAAATCTGCAAATCATGCAAAATGTCTCGAATTGGCGTGAGAAAATACGAGGAAAATTCACACCTTCGTTCATCGGCAGAAGAAATCCTCGTTGATACCTCTCTATTCAACGGATTTGGCAGAGGGGAAAGTGCACACGCCCCCGATGTCAGCAAGGGAATTAAAAACGATGGATGGTGCTAGACAAAAAGTGAAAATTGAGGGATATCAAGGGGAGAAGGAATGATGATCACTTTTATATTATAACAGTAGGCACTGATGAAGTTGATTGTGTAATGCTAAAAGCCCTCATAAAATTATTATAATATATAAACAGTAGAAAATAAAAGGAATGAATAATCTTTTATTATCCTCGCAAACTTAATTTACATCAATACATATCTCCTCTATATATACACACAAGAGGGGGATCCAAAAAAAGATTCTGTGATGTGAGACTAATCCCAAATAGGAGGAGGTCGCTAACGGCACACCAATATGCGTTATATGCACACCAAATTCTAACACTCCCCCTCAAGGTGGGCGAAAGATATCAACTAAGTCCATCTTTTCACACAATCTACATAAGTTCAGTGAACTAAGTCCTTTGGTTAGACAATCAGGCACTTATTCTTTTGTAGTGATATGATCCAGCTTCAGTATCCCACCATCCAGCTTTTCTTTGATGAAGAACCTATCGATCTCTATATGTTTGGTTCTATCATGTTGGACGGGATTGTTCGCAATGCTAATGACTGACTGGCTATCACTCCACAGTGTCATCTATCCGCCTTGATCCATCTTGAGTTCACTCATCAGGGCTTTCAACCATAACAGCCTCCATATACCTGAGACCATGGCCATGTATTCTGCCTCGGCAGAAGAACACGCAACTACAATTTGCTTCTTGCTTTTCCAAGAGATAAGGTTGCCCCCACAAACATACAATATCCCGATGCGGATCTTCTGTCATCTCCACAGCGAGCCCAGTCAGAGTCGCAATAGTCCTCTATATTTAGATGTTCATTCTTGTGGAAGATTTGTTACTTTCCAGGTTCACTCTTTAAGTATCTAAGAATCAGATACACTGCATCCAAGTGCCCCTCCCTGGGATTGTGCATATAATGGGTTGGCTCAAATAGATCAGGCGACCTACAAGCCTCTTATACCTTTCTTTATCAGTTGGCTCTCCTGCCTCAGCGTTGAGTTTGGACTTATGATTAATAGGGGCGACCGCGGGCCTGCATCCCAGTATACCCGTCTCCTTGAGCAGATCTAGTACATATTTTTGTTGGGATAAAACGATTCCCTTTGCACCCCGAGCTACTTCTATCCCAAGGAAGAATATCAGTTGTCCAAAATCCTTCACCTCAAACTCCTTGCCCAGTCTTGTCTCTAGCTGAGTGATTTCCTTCTCGTCATCGCCCGTAATAATCATATCGTCCAAGTACATAGCAAACATCGTAGTGCGTTCTCCATTCTTCCTAAAAAACATGGTATGATCAGCATTGGTCTGTCGAGATCTCATGTTAACCATCCCTTTCTTAAACCTGTTAAACCACGCTCGAGGAGATTGTTTTAGCTCATACAGTGACTTCATGAGTCTACACACCTTGCCAACCGTTTGTTTTATTTCAAAGCCTGGTGACACCTTCATGTATACTTCTTCGAATAGATCCCCATGAAAAAAAATTCATTCTTCACGTCGAGTTGATGTAGTTTCTATCCCTCATTTGCTGCCAAGGATATTAGTGTTCGAACCATGCTCATTTTGGCGACGGGTGCAAAGGTCTCGTCGTAGTCAATGTTGTAAGTCTAACTGTAACCCTTTACTACCTATTGAGCCTTGCAGTGCTCGATCTGGCCCTCTGGGTTTTGTTTCACTGAGAACACTCATTTGCACCCAACTGTTTTTTCCCAGGTGGTAGTGACACAAGGTTCCAGGTTTTGTTCTTCTCTAATCCGCCAAGCTCTTCTAGCATTGCAGCTTTCCACCGAGGATCCTTTTTAGCAACCTGTCAACACTTAGGAATGGAAACAATGTACAAAGATGTCATGAATGTTTCATGTGTCGGGGATATATGGGAGTAAGAAACAAATTGGTCAATGTCATGTGGAAAGCCATATCGGTCAGGTGAGACTCCCGCATTCTTGAGAGAATTTCATCTTACCGGTAAGGGAGTGTGAGTAGAGAGATGAGGGGCTATCTTACCTGAGATGTCTGAACTTTCGGTAAATGGTGCAGGTGTCTCAAGGATCGGAGTAGGCAGAGGCAAGGGATTTGACACATGTGGCACTATTGGCATTGTAGTCTCACTCGGTTGACTTCTTCTCGTATACACTCTTAACTTCCCCTGAGTCTGTGGTCCATCATCAACAAATTCTCTCTCCCCGAGAACCGGTACCTTAACTGTAACACCTCTTCCCAGTATTTCAGAAATCAGCCGTCCGGTCGGGTCAGCGATATAAAGAAAACTAGAAAACAGTATTAAAACTAGTAGCAGCAGGTAATAAAAGTCTATACTAAACAGATTAAAGACTTACATCAGAAGTAAAAAAAAATAAACTAAGGGTAACCACATACCTGATAATTGGATTCACAGAGCCACTAAACAAGAATGGAATTGTAATAACTGCAAATCTGGTAACAAAAATAGTCTGATACAAATTATATAACATATTAACCAGATACATTGTCCACATCTATAAGTACATGCTGAAATAAAGTAAACTGAAAGGGAAAAATACTACAAACTGACACCACCATAATGCTCATCCTAGACGTAGTTTCCCACCTGGGTCACCTGAAAAACATTGCCCACGAAGGGTCAGAGTAAAGAAAAATAATTCCCCTTAGTGACACTAAAATAGATTTACATATGAATGCATGCATGTCTTTAAAACTAGTCTCGTGCACTGAAAATATTTTATGTTATATGTTATGCATGCTTTTCCTATACTTCCTGGTGAACACACTATAGTTCTATATTCATGACTTTTCGTTCATTTACTCAAGTCCTAACGTTCACTAACTAGTGTACTGTCTCACGTCAAGCTTGTACTTGAGTTCTAAGTGGCTTCTAGCCTACACGTTTACTGGGAAGGCTCTAGGCAGAGTAGCTCCTAACGCGCAACTGAAACTGACGACCCGAGACCATCTGACGAACTCAATTGTTCTAGTGCCACGCGGACACGGTCTCGAATCTACTAATTGTCTCAAAGGGGAGTCAACTCCCAAGACTGTAACTCATAGGGTACCATATGCCCTATGAGGATGGTAGTGCGCCTCTACCAAGCACGAAAAGACTGGTGTGCTACTGACCTTTTTGGTTTGACGCTACTCTGCATGGGATATCTTTTCTGGTGTACTACTGAGCGACCCTTGACTTTCTCGTAGTCGACTTGAAGGGACCTTCGCACCCTTGGTTGGACAATCTTCAAACTTACGTACACGTGTAAAGTTTCGTACTTAAATAACTGTTCATGATTTTACTAACGGGGTTATGGAAGAAGACGTTAACATACGCGTTTCCACGATTATTTTCCTACTGCCACACTTTTCTATACATGGTTATGATGCTTGTACGAAACCTACTCATGCGTATAAAATATAATTATTTGATATGTCTAACTAAAAGAAATTAGTATTTCCTTATAGAGGTGCTGCGACGCTCGTATACTCGGCGCGGCGACATTAGCTCTTCCAAAGGAAATTCTTCTGTATGGAAAACTCAGCGTGTTGCCTCAAACCTACTAGAATCCTGCAATTTAAGGCAAACCTATTTTCGTAATTGTTCCCCTTTTAGGGTTTCCGGTGGAAAATCTTCAAAACATCTAGGGTTACAAAAAAATACATGGTTAAACTTCGCATATTACCTTTACTTATAGCGATTGAGGTTCCCAACGCGTTCCACACAAAATCCGTGGTGAACTACGAACACCAAAACCTAGAATAGGGCAATCAAAACGAAAACCTAGGTTAAACTAGTTTCCAAATCAAAGGAAATCCAAGCAAAAATCGAGAAAAAGGAAGAGATCCACTCACTGGAACGAACAAATTCCAAACTCCTTCGGTTAGGGTTAGACCCGGTTCTCCCACGGCTAAGGAAGGATGAGGAAGACTCACCAATGCCTGCAGAGGAGGGAGGAGAAGTCGGAGATGGAATCCGGAAGGGAATCGGCCGGCGGGAAGGCCCGCGGGATGCGTCGGCAGGGCGTCGTCGGGTTTGCGGAAACGGAAAAGTCGGGCTGCGATATTCCTCTTCTCCCGTGAGCAAATGAATGTGCGGGATTTATTTACGCCTTGCGGTTTTGATAACCGCATGAGAAGAGGGGGGATTTCTATTGGCACCCCAAGGCTATGAATTTTTTGGCTATACACAACCCACTCCACACCAAACTAACGCCCTTGCATTAAGCGGTTTCTCGTCACGCTACGTTACTACAATTAAAATGTGTCTCGCTAATATGACTAACTTAAATCACCAGCTAATGAACGCGAGCTGTAGCAATAAAAGCATTGTACCTTGACGTTGCGGTGCCTCGATCAAAAACCGTCGCGACTTGCCCCTACAAATTTTAAATAGTTTTTCACGTCAGATTTTTGGATGTTACATTAACTGACTCTGATTCTACTGGCACAGGTGCCAATGGGATACTCACATCTTCCTCTCACCACCACAGCTATCCTCCCCCTCTTCTCTCATATTTTCTACACTGAGTTATCCTCCAAGAGGCGAGCCAATTGAAGCGGAGTAATATAACTCAAGCTCTTTGAACGTCACATCCATGCTGACGAATAATTTTCTCTCCACTGGACCCCAGCATACATTCCCCCTTTTGGGTAGCTGAATATCCAACAAAAACACACTTCAGAGTCCTTTGATCCAATTTTCGCACATTTGGTCTTTTATCATGTACAAAGCACGCACAACAGAAGGTCTTGAGGGGAAGAATATCTTCATTCTTCCCTCGCAATATCTCAATCGGAGACTTCTGATTCAATACTTGTGAGGGTATCTAATTGATTAAGTAAGTTGTCAGCACAACTTGTTCCCACAAGTACTTCGGTACCTTCATTGTTATCATCATACTTCAAGTCACTTCCAGAAGATGTATGTTCTTTCGTTCTAATACTTGATAACTTATCAAAAATAAGTTATCTTGTGCTTTAATTGTTATCTTTTTTATTAAAATATTTGATAAATTTAAGTAAAAAATATTAAACATATGTAATTTAGTATTTAGTGAAAATTGAGGGTATTATCATCATTTTAATTTGTTTTTGATGTAGGATTTTCAAAGTATCCACCCCAAGGAGTCAAGGATAGAGCTTATTTGAAGTTCAGAAAAACAAATTGCGGAATATTGGTCATAAGTTAATTGCAGTTTGAAGCAATTTTTACTTTTTAGTAATACAAAAAATATGTTGCTAACATATTTTCATAGTACATAAATTATGTTACAACATATGGGCGGGAATAGAAATTTGAATTCCAAAAATATTCAAATTTGGGCTGCTTTAAAAGGCTAAAGGAGGCATTTATTCAACATTTAAAACATTCATTTGAGCGAGGAGCATCTATAAAAGGGTTAAGGAGAATTAAAATGCCAACTTTATCATCATCATTATTCAAGAAGAGAGAACTAGGGTTTTTGAAGAGGACGAGGAGCCGCACGGATCTTCATCAAAGAGGGATTTTGCGTGCGTTTGAGTGAAATTTCCTGCAGCGTTTAGATCTCTAAACATCATGTTTTGTAAGATCTCTCTAATTTTGTGCTGGATTTCGCAAATCATGAACTAATTCTCTAGCTTTTGTATTCTGAAAGTACTTTATTCTATTTTGATGTGATATCTATTTTTATTTTGGTTTATGAGAATTTTGGTGTGATTTCCTTATTGAGTTTTTGATCTTGATGGTAAAACTTTTGGATTATATTTTCATTCTATTATCCGCTTCGAGATTCGAGAGATGAGATGCGTGAGAATATGAACGAAATTTATTTTACTACGCGGCGAGATTTGAGAGATGAGTTGCGTAAATCTTTAACCAAATTTTTTGGTTCGTTTTACTGCGCTTCGAGATTCGAGAGAGGAAAGAGGAGAGACGTAAGTGTATCATCGACTCAATATAGCATAGAAAAGAGAGAGATTTCACATGTACGTTAGCAACTTTGATTTTATTATTATTAATATTTTTCATTTTACCTGAGTTAGAGATGACAAGAGAACGAGAGATAGTGATTTCCAATATCGAGAGATACAGATCTCTGTCTTAAAATCAATGCAGGAAAGCGCACCAAGTTTTCTCATAAATTTCTTTTTTGATCCATCATAATAGACTTCGGAAACCAAAATACAAGACCGTGTTCTCACCATTTGATAAAAAGTAATTTTAGGAAGTCGTTAATTTTTCTTAAAGTTTTAATTTAGTTTCAAAACCTTTTAAATTGATTCACTTGAATTTAAAGAAAAAGTTAGCTAGTATTTGTGAGCGTTAAATTAATCACCTTTTCTTAAGAACGATTTTTATTCACTTATATTACTTGATTTGGCACGTACACTTGCGTAATTTATGTATACCTATTTCGGGCGTATCACTACTCCATTCAGCTCTGTTGTGTATAGACAAGTAGTTTGATGTTGGATTCCCTGTGAGGACAGGTACTCTTCAAACGCCATGTTGGTGTACTCGTCAGACCTCAACACCTTTACGACCACACCGTGTTGTATTTGAACCCCTTTATGAAAGTCCTTGAAGCAAACAAGCACATCACTTTTGTTTTTCATTAAATAGAGTCAAGTCACACGTGAAAAGTAGTCAATGAAAGACACAAAATATCAAAATTCATTTATAGTGGGCGTGAGATATGGTCCTCAAACATCAGAATGTATTAGATTAAAAGAATGAGAACTCCTACTTCCAGAACTAGAATAATAATTTTTGGTGTGTTTTTTTCTAGTTCTCACGCATCATATACAAGCTTTATTTGCTCTTTTAAGAAGAATGGAATACATCTGACTCAAAACAATAAAAGACGGATGACCCATACGCCAATGATGAAGTAGTAGTATGTCCTCCGCACTCTTTCTGACTTCTGCAGCTTTCTTCAATAATGGTTAAAAGTGTTAAGTCCATATTTTATCTATCCAAATACCACAAGTCACTACATCATGTGTCAATCCCAAGTCTTCTGTCGGTGTCCTTCTCCTTGAAGATCACCTTTAAAATATCAAACACAACAACACATTTTAGTTGAGATATGATAGCACTAATGGATAAGAGATTTACGGGAAAGAAAGAAGCACGCAAAACATTGTAAAAAGCCAAAATGTTGGTGCATTGCACGGTACCCTTACCAACCATTGTCTGAGTTATGTCATCGGCGGTTTGGATGTGCTTTGGGACTGCTAGGGGAGCATACGAAAGGAATTACTTGACATCCCCAGTGATATGTCGAGAAGCACCCAAATTGACTATCCAATCTTGAGATCTAGTATTGGATATAGATGCGAGGGCAAGAGTTTCTCTCGTACCTGTGGTTGAATGAGCGAATGAGGTAATATTACCCCTTGATAAAGCTAGCAAAAGTGCATCGTCAGTCACTCCCTTCTGCTTTCTCCACATTAGTTGGGTATAAGCGTTCACTATTTCCTGCTCCTCTGAGTTATCCATTTCATTCCTTCTTTCGTCTCCATTGTCCTCGACTATCATAAGGTTTGCTCGGTAGCCTCCTCTTCCACCATCTCTGCGACCCCCACGACCGCGACCGCGGTAACCTCCTTTTTCACTTCCACCTGCATCCCGCTTTTTGGTGGCTTGAGGCAAGTCGGCAGGAGATGACCTACTTCCCCACATGTAACATTGTCGTGTCTCATTCCTGTATCTTGCGGGCCCATGATTGGTTACCACTAGAGCTGATTTTGCCCTGACGGGTGCAGCTACAACCAGACTGAAGTCTAATCCGACTTTTCTTTTGCATCATGGTTGAGATCGTCTCATCCAGGGAAGGAATCTTTGACTGAGTGAGCAACATCCCACTTCATTGCTCAAATGTCGGGTTCAACCCCCTCATAAAGTGCATAGTCCTCCGCTGAGCATCTTTCTCCCCTTTCATGCATTCAGGGTATTTGCAGCATGCGGCTGGTGAGAAATAATCATAGTCTGCCCATAGTCGCTCCAGATCTGTGGCATACTCCTGGATCGGGCGATCCCCTTAGGTCACAGTCTCAATCTCTCGTTCGATCTGAAACACGCGCATGCTGTTGTCGAATCCTGCATAGAGCCTCTGCAGCTTCCCCCAAACATCGCTTACAGTCTCTATGTAATCCACTGTGATAGCGATAGACGCGATACTGAGTTTAGGATCCAGGTATGTAACCTCGCTTTGATACCAAATAGAAAATAAAAGGAATGAATAATCTTTTATTATTCTCACAAACTAAATTTACATCAATACATCTCTTGTATATATACACACAGAGGGAGACCCAAAATCAGATTCTGTGATGTGTGACTAATCCCAAAAAGGAGGAGGCCGCTAATGGCACAACAATATGTGTTATATGCACACCAAATTCTAACATAAATAGATAATGAAACTAAATATCTCAAACAATACTAAGATAATGAAACTACATGGCTCATACAATACTAAGATAATGAAACTAAATATCTCAAACAATACTAAGATAATCAAACAAAAAGTTCTCAAACAATGGTCTGATAAACAAAAAAATACAACAAAAAGAAAAACAGTACAACATTTGACAAAAAAAAGATATAAAAACCGTAAGAATTTAAGAAGCGCATTAGATACAAAAAAACAAAATTATAACGTGAGTAATGAAGACAGGAGAAAAAACACTTCAATACCTTTCGAAAAACTTCTGATACTGGGCCATCGCTTTCTGAAGCAGTCAACTCGAACTCCACCTTCTCCAGACCTTTGACAATAGCTTGCATTTCTTCAGCTAAGGATTTCAATTGTATCTGCAACAAAGAATATCTTCAATTTAAGAAATTTAAGAGCTATGCTTTTTAATTTTCTATTCTATTGTATACCTTGAATGCAGCTTCTAAGTTGACAAGACTGTCGTAGAAGTCAAGAAGATGAGGTGAGCGCGAAGCAAGAGTCTGCAAAAACATTTATTGCAATGTGTAAACATAAGATGCAAAAACATTTATTGCAATGTGTAAACAAGATACCACACCCAGGTGAGGTTTTGAGATATTAGATAATCTGGTAAGCAACATCTAAGTGGTGAGAGTTGGTTGAATGCATGCGCTGCCTAATGACTCCAACAACATAAGAGATATCTGGACGAATATGAGATATGTAGATGTTCCTCCCTACCAACCATTGAAAACCATTGATATCTACAACTTCTTCTCCCCAATCTATGGTTGACTTCAATAGGGGTATCCGCTAGTATACATCCACTCATCCTTGTTGTCTCAAGCAGGTCAAGGACGTCCTTCCTCTGAGAGAAAAGATATCGTACTTGGATCTTGTTGCTTCAATGTCAAGGAAGTACTTAAGATTCTCGAGGTCCTTTACCTTGAATTCCCTAGTCACTCTTGTTTTCAGCTTTTGGATCTCCTCCACGTCATCCACAGTTATGACAATATCATCCACATAGACAATCAAAGCGGTCAATTTTCCTTGCATGTGTTTTACAAATAGGGTATGGTCGGCATTGCTCTGAGTATGCCCGAATGTCATCATGGCTCTTTGGAACCTTCCAAACCCGACCCTCAGATTATTTAAGGCCGTATAGAGCCTTCTTCAGTCTACGTACCTTTCCCTCAGATCCTTCAGTGGTAAGACCTGGTGGTAGAGACATATATACTTCCTCTTCCAAATCCCCATGAAGGAAGACATTTTTACATCTAACTGGCCGAGGCTCCACCCTTTGCAGGCAGTATAAGAAAGCAGAATCCGTATGGAATTCACCTTTGCAATAGGAGCGAAGGTTTCCTGATAGTCAATCCCAACAGTCTGGATGTATCTTCTGGCCACTAGCTTAGCCTTGTAACAGTTCACAAGGCCTTGGGAGCTTTGTTTCATCGACAAAATCCACTTACATCCAACAACGATATTGCCTTGGTGAAGATAAACAAGATCTCATGTGTAATTTTTCTTAAAAGTCATCATTTCTTCCAACATAGCTTCTTTCCACCTATGGTGCCCCAGAGCTTCTTGCTAAGATGAAGGGATGGATATGGAAGACAGAGAAGTGACTAAGGCTTTATGCACAGACGAGTCAAAAGTCACAAAATTAGATAAGGGATGTTGAGTGGAAGCACAGTTACCTTGGAGAACAGTGAACGGATCAGGCGGAGGCTTTGGTATGGTGTGCGAAACCTGATTGTTTGTGCCCCTACGTCGACGAGTATAAAACTGCAAAAGGAGGAGTAGGACGAGGAGGCAATGCCAGAGGCAAAACAACAGGAGGAATCGCAGGCTGATATGGAGGGGAAATAGGTAGAGGAATAGATGGAGAGCTCACTTCCATGGTAACAGGCTCCCTCTGAAGAGAGCTCCCATAATCGGACTCGGATTCGTGAAAAGTGACATCCATGGAGACGAAAGTCTTTCGGGTCACATGATAGAAACACTTATACCCTTTTTGGGTGGGAGAGAAATCGATGACAACACACTGAAGCGCGCGAGATAAAACTTGGTGTGATGCACGTGGACAAAACACACACCCAAAGGTATGGGGAGGAAGCTAAGTAGGAATAATATTGAAAGTTTCCAACGTGGTTTTGTAGCGAAGGATACGAGGAGGCAGACGATTAATAAGATGTGCAGTCGTGAGGACGATGTTACCCCAATAATATTTCAGCAGATTCATCTTATGTAAGAGACATCGAGCCACCTCAAGAAGGTGTTGATTCTTACGCTCAGCGACCCATTCTGAGTCAGGGTGTAAACGCAGAAAGTTTGATGGATGATACCCAAATCACTAAGGTAATGTTCATAGTAAGAGTCAATGTACTCACAACCATTAGCATTGTACAACACTTTAACGTGAGCATTGAACCAAGTGGCAATCATTTTATGAAACCGTTAAAACAAGAGAAAAACATCAAATTTGTTTTTCATTAAGTAAACTCAAGTGCAACGAGAGAAACAGCATATAAATATAACAAACCACTTACAACTAGAAATAAAAGAAAGCAGATAAGGGTCTCAAACATCAGAATGAATAACCTCAAAAGGAGTAGCACTAGGAGGGGACATAGGCGACAGTGCCATGAATCCAAATCAGAAGACGATGCCACATGAAGAGCACGTGGAGGAGCCAAGCTGGAGTGAGGAGAATGGCAGGGAGAACAACCATAGCCACGATCAACACGAGAGGCAGAACCCCCTTGGGAGGAGGAAAGACGTGAAACTTGAAGCATGTGTCTCTAGTATGATGGGCCTTCCCGCAATAGTCACACAACAAATGATCTTTCTCACCTGACTTGGGCCTGTGGTCACGAGAAAGACGCCCGCCAAGACTAAACTGAGCAGTCGGGGCAGAGCCCTTGGTGGCAGAACAAGGATGTAACATCTGGTGGCGATCAAATTCTTGTTAAACAAGGCTGCAGATTTCAGACAGAGAGGGGAGAGGAGATCGTCCAAGAATCTGGACACTAATAGGATCAAAATCTCAATGCAGACCATGGAGAAATTCAAAGATATGGTAGCATTCTTCGTGAGCCCGAACTAGAATTTCATCTTCATTAGAGACAAGGGAGAGAGCATCAAAGTGATCATACTCTTGATAGAGTTACGTAAACTCCAGGTAATAGGAGGAAGGGGTGCGATCGCCTTGCCTTAAGAGGAAAATCTGTCGGTGGAGTTAGAAGATCAGAGCTGCATTCCCTCGACATGAATAAGTAACCTCGGCTCATTTCCAAATATCTGTGTTTGTGTCCAGGAAAAGATAATTTCGAGCGATGCACTCCTGCATGGAATTGAGTAGCCACGACATCACCAGAGAATTCTCTGACCCTCATTGATACCATTCTGTAGAGGTTTGGTCAGGGGCTTTCGTAGTACCAGTAAGATAGCCAAACGTACGACGGCTTTTGAGAGCAAGAGTGATAGACCAGGCCCAAGTTAGGTAATTGGTGCCATCAAGTTTCATGGTGGTAATTTGAGGAATTTCATGGTCATGGAGAGCGCGACTGGAGCCCAATGTTGACATCTAAGAGGACTCAACATGCAAGTCGGAGGACATATGTGGAGATTCAATACTCCCTTCCATAGCAACCCGATGATAGAAACTATGGGAAGAAGAGGGAGCAACCCTAAAAACTTCCCATAGAAAGAGAAAAAAACAAACAAACTCGCCGAGGAGTCGAGGAAAGAATGGAAGGCGAACGGAGGGATCATCCCCTCACGCAGAAGCAAGACAATATGCCAGAGATCCCAAATACTGCCTCACGGGTTCATACCCACACGCAGAAAAACATGAGATCCGGTGTCCAGAAGAGAGCGACGGGCAAATGAAGAGGGGGCGGAGCGGGAGCGGAAGACTTGCGAAAGAGCGACGGAGGAACGGGAGGTCAAGCACGAGCGGGTGGACGAGCGCGAGCCGGTAAACAGATTGCCACAGTAGACGGACAGTGCGAGCAAACGAGACGCAGGAGGACGAGTTCCACAGAGTGCGATTAGGGTTGCGAAGGATCTGATATGTGCGAAGTCATCTACTAGATTATCGACTTGTCGACGGAGCTCGTTGAGATGGGTTCCCTGGAAGGCGATCTCAAAGTAGCTGTCTTGTGTCGCTTGCAAGCGAGACTCATATTTCTTTGTCATAGCTACTTGAGCTTCTAGGGTGGTGACTCGGTGACAGGATTCGCCAGATTGGAGAGTTCCACAGCCAGCATCCGTGATTCCATATCACTAATGAAGGAGACCAAACAACTCTGGAGATCAGGAAGGATGACAAACTGCTCATCGGGATGGATAGTGCGGAGACCTGGTCGAACAGGCATCGACTGGTCTGCTGCAGCGACACCGACTTTGATTGTCGTGCCTCGCTAACAGAGAGAGCGCCCTCGGAAGGAGAACCGACAAAACAATGAAGCTAGCACACTAGAACCTATCTAATGTGAAGCCCGAAAAATCCAAAGGACCCGCCAAGAACCAACAAGCTGAATGACATGTCAGCAAGAGCACTTGTTTGCTCGAGAGAGGGAATATCCTTCCCATATGGGATCTCTGAGGGTGTAGTGATAACTTCCAAAAAAGAAGTTATCTAGTATGTAGTTTTGATTTAATAACTATCGAATTGAGAAACAAATGAATTAAATAAGAAAAAATATGAGTAAATTCATATTTATTTTATTTGTGGTTAATATGTCTAATTTTTCGTTGTTTTCTTGCTAGAAATGCTGAAGAAATCGATTCGGAGAAGCAAAGCTGGAATTATTTTTGGACTGCGCAGGTTGTTGCAACAACCTGAAAAAGTTGTTGCAACAACTGCTGGACGGATTTCGAATTTTAAATTCGAATTTTACGCCAAAATGAAAATTGAAAAGAGACAACTTTTGGTAAAGGGCTGCACGTTTTTTTGAGTAAAATATCATGTCATAACTAGAGGATTATTATCATTAAGGAGGGGATCTTGGAGCCATCATCTTAGAGATTACTTGGAGAAGAAGAACTAGGGCAAACCGGATCTCAGAGAAGGACTGCATAGGGTCGACTTGGAGAGCAATTTCCGGCACTATTTTGAATCTTTTTCATCATGTGCTGTAAGATCTGTCTTATTTTGTGTGTTGTTTCTCTTGCTATGAACTAAATTCTCCAATCCTTATGTAAGAAGAGTACTATGTGTGTTTTTATGGTGTATGTTTCTTGCTTGTTGAGATTTGTTGGATGATTTGTTATCTTGTGAACTTTTGAATCTACTTATGAGATTTTTGACTTTGATCTTCATCTTGTGTTGCGTTGCGAGAATCGAGAGATGAGTGACATAATATATGCTTGAAGGTCAATTCATTGCACCGCAAGAATCGAGAGACGAGTGGTGTAAAACGTTTAACCAAAGATCTCCACTTTTACGTTGTACTTCGAGATTCGAGAGAGGAGAAGTGCAACCGCTCATTAGTTCACCGTAGTTTAGAGGGGTGGAGAAGACTCCCTCTTTTTGCTAGCAGTCCGATTTTTATGATAATCAATATTCTTCATTCATCCTAAGTTAGAGATAACTAGGAGAATTTAGGACGTTGGGATTTCCGAGATTTGAGAGATTAGGATTTCTTCTATAAAAATCGTTGCATGATAATTCCTTCAACACTTTTAACTAATACTATTTCTCCACACCATCTAGACGCACATAGAAAATCCGAAATGCAAGCCTAATTTCTCCAATCGGTAAAAGAATTTCTAAGGATCTTCGTAGTTAAGTTAGATTAAATCTTTATTAAAATTTTTCATTACTTCCAAAATTATTTTACTCATCTTGTTTAGATTTAAAGAACGGTGTAGCTAGTACTTGCAAGCATTAGGTTAATCACTTCTCCGAGTGAACGATCTCACTCACACTTTATTACTTATTACGGCACGTGCACTTGCGTTATTATATACATCTATTTCGGGCGTATCATGTAGGTGTATTCACCTCGCCACGCGAAGGTGCCGGGACGCTGGCCAGACATAATCTCGAAGCAAATCACCTTGGCCCTCCTCAGGGACTCCTTGATCGGGTTGGTCTCACGCAAGGTTGTCAGGATCGAGATCCTACGTGGGATCTTTTTGAGGTTGGATCGGATCAGATCGCAAGATCGGATCGAGGATCGCAAGATCCTACAACATTCATAAATTAAGACTTAAAAATAAAATTGAATTTTGTATCATTAAATTACATACTCAATTAATAAAAAAATCAATAAATTCAGTAGTATGTGAATAACTATATTAAATTTTTTTGAATAACTAAATCAAAAAGATAATATCATACTAAATTCAATTTTAGTTTCAGGTAAGTCACCTAATGTTTACTAACAATAAAAACAAATCTAGATTGGAAGCGACCGAAGAAGCCGCTCTTGGCCTCTATTTGCAGTCGGCAATCAACACTTGGGATACGGTAAAGCAACGTGATATAATTCTGTGATGGGGCATGAGGGCGGGATTGGATAAGGTTAAACAATGGGTTATGGGCATTGGACCGATTGAATGAGGTCGGGATAGGATTGGACAAGTTTCTAGTTACCTTTGGCCATACCTGTAGAATCGGGTCAGGACCACGATCCTAAAGATCCTAAGATCCGGATCGCAATCCCAGTCGTAGATGTGTCGATTTAGATCCTACGTAAGATCCGGATCGATTTACAAAATCTGGATCATAGGGTCGTAATATACTATGATCTGGATCGCGATCCTGATAACCATGGTGTCACGAGGCTTAAGGGCTTGGGCATCTTCTGCGAGCTCTTGTCCGCAACAGGGCCAAGCAACGACTCAGTAGAGATCATATCAAAGGACCTCACAAAGAAGTACTCACTAGGGACCTCGAAAGGAAGTACTCACACATACCTGTCGGCGAGGACTTGGATGCGTTGTGATGGGGAGCAACCCGCCCAACCCGTTCAGGTCTACTCGCGCCAACCTAAAGCACAGTGATGATCAGGATCGCTTATCATGAGCGAATCGCTTATCATGAGCGGATCGCCGATCTTAGCATTATTTGTTCTTTGTGTTTTTTTATTTCGAGTTGTATTTTGTTTTATTTTGGGGATCGCAATGAATGACGAATAAAGTTTGTTTACTGTCCCCCTAGTGACTATATATGGATGGCGAGTGTTGAAATCGGGAAAATCCCGACTTCAAAAATTTGGATCTCAGTGCGGTCTGAGGTTACTGATCCTGCAGTCGAACGCCACAGCTCGGATAGCACAAGAGCAGGAGAGAGAGATGTCTACAATCACACCCCAGGTGTTTCAGCAGGGAAGTCCCACCACGTACCCGAAAGTTTGGGAGAAACTTCCCCCTTCGCAACCAAAAGGCTGAGCGAGGCACAAGAAAGCCACGGACTTGGCGAGTATCACACTTGGGGGAATCTCAACATCTTCCAAAGTGTCATTCCTAGTACCCATGAGGGTTTATTTAGTCAAATCTTGGGGGAGTATGCATGCGAGAATACTTTTGGGGGCTTTGGATACTCGCCCATACTGGCGAGTTATGAGAGCTACTCGCTCATAGTCGCCCATAGTTGCCTATAGTCGCCCATAGTCGCCCATAGTCGCCCATTGTCACGAGTTACATGGGGTACTCGCTCATACTCGCGAGTAAAGAAAGGTACTCGCTCATACTCACATGTACTACCTGAATGGTCTGTGAATAGGCGTCTTCTTAGGCACTTTTCATCCCGACGAATTACAGATTATACAGTGAAGGCTCTCAT
This sequence comes from Platanthera guangdongensis, assembly GCA_039583875.1. Taxonomy (NCBI): domain Eukaryota; kingdom Viridiplantae; phylum Streptophyta; class Magnoliopsida; order Asparagales; family Orchidaceae; genus Platanthera; species Platanthera guangdongensis. Next base: position 3,884,746 of record CM077167.1, read on the forward strand.
TTATAGGCATTGAAGATTTGAGTGTAAAAGCCTTGTCTTTGATCATTTTGATGTCGAAGCCGAGCCCTGAGTGTGAAGCCTGAATCCCCTCCTTTTCTATTGTCGTGAGTCACCTTCCCTCTTCCCACCCCATTGCCCATCACTCCACATCGCATTCCAGCCTCCACCATACAGCCGGCCTCCCATTTTCCCTTCCACATCCCTCTGTCGGCCTACGATACTTCAATCCAGCACCTCTCCCCCCTCCCACCCCACCGTCGACCTCCATACATTCAATCCAGCACCTCTCAACAGCAGCCAACCTCCATCTCCCTCTTTCCCTCACTAAATTTCCAAACAGCCCCTATCATTCCCTCAATTCCCATTAAATTTGTCTCTGGTGATCATTAGTCATTCTCCAATCGCCTCTGGTGATCCCCCATCCATTTCCTCCACTATAAATTTTTTGACGAACGCCTGAAAACATCTCCAGCAACAATAACTACCTCCGGCAGACACCACCAGCCATCTCTACCACCACTCCATAACTACCTACCAACTTCCTCCATTGCCCCATTACCCCACCTCTCCAAAATTTTAGGCCTCACACCTAAAATTGCTTCTATCCCACCATTATTCATTGCCCACAAATCCATCTCCCAACTCAAAACCATAATAGCCCCCTCCCCTTTATTCCCCTACCTACCTTCGTGTGGAACCACAAACCACCTCCTCCCCAAAAGCGACCCACCTCCCTGCATTCCAGCTGCCCCTCCTCCATTCTCCCATCCAGACACCACCTGCAACAGAATTCCTGGATAACAGCTTATAGCCTCCAATCTCCTCTCAGCTGATGTTCAGGCCTCGTACTCAATTACCAGCAAGCCCCCTTCATCCTGGAAGCATCCCCGAGCTCCCAGCTCCCTGCAAAGCCCTTCCCAGCAACTGGTTCCTGAATTCCAGCCCCTCCAGCCGCAAACAGCCATGTGCAACACTACTGGAACCTGAAGTCCAGCCCCGGGTGGCTCTCCCAGAGTCCCAGCTACTCCACGACCCTCCAAATACATCTCCAGACCTCCTCTTTTAAGTATTGTGCGAGTCGAAGGTGTGTTTGTTATTTCTTAACAATCTTGTATTTAATCTCTACTTGAAGAGATATTAGAGTGTAAGCTTCGAATTAAGTTATTTACGTCTGTGTATTTTCTCATTTAATTAGTCATTTGATTTCGTGCACTTTCGTGTTCGTACTCCTCTCTTGTTTCCTTAATTTAAATGCTTTAGTTTTCAATGGCAAATCCAAAGAAAGTGGTTTTAAAAGTACTTTATTAGAAGTTTAACTTTCATTGGAAATTGTGTCGAGAGGAACAAGCAGTGCGACTAACCCACAGAAACCTCGCCAAGAACTTGCGAGCTCTCTATTGCACACTTATGCCTCTTCCCCCAACCTAGCACAATGTTTAGTTTGGGATGGGAGTTCATATACACTCCCGAACTATGAAGCCCCGACACAAGTACAGGTACTAGGCACGATACGTATCTGGTATGATGGTACGTGAAAATAAAAAATGCGGATGCGAGTAAGTTTGGGGTACAACGTAATTAAAATTGACTTATATAAATAGACATGCAATATTTACATGTATATGCATGCAAATATACATGTATATGCATGCAAATATACATGTATATGCATGCAAATATACATGTATATGCATGCAAATATACATGTATATGCATGCAAATATACATGTATATGCATGTTCATGTGTCTATATATATGCGCATGTATATAGTAAAAAACAAAATAATCAAATTCTTTATAATTGTAACGAAAAAAAGGAAATCTGAAGCACATTTTGTTATTATTATAAACAAACACCGCTAGTTGCATTTATGGTTCACAAATATTTCTTTTCTAAGGGTCTGTTCGGCTAAGCTGCAGTGCTGAGAGAAGCAGCGATGAGAAGCAGTGGTGAGAGAATCAGTTGTTTTGCAGAATGGTGAAAAAATTTATGAAACTGTTTGAAAAACTGGATTCTCGGTGTTGTGTGAAACAGTGGTGCTGAATTAAAATGTAATGAAAATTAAACACTGAAAATAACATAAACAGTGAAACTAATTAAAATGAATAAAATAAATGATAATCTAATTATAATATATTAAAAATGCTAATTATTATTAAAATGTATGTATATATATATATGCACGTATACTTTTAAGTTATATATAAATATTATAAAGTTAACATATTAATAATAAAACATTAATATATATTAATTAAAATATTAATATATAAATCATTTAATTATATAATTTAATTATGTTTAATTAAATGTTAATATTAAAATTAATTATTTAAATGTTAATTAAGTATTAAGGCTTTTCTTTTATAATAGTTAATTATTTAATTAAAGTTAGTATATTTAAATTTTATTACAAAAGTTAATATATTAATTAAAAGTATATATTATTAACGTTAATATATATTAATTAAAATATATATTATTAACTAGATTAAATGCTAAGTAATAATGTTTTAATATTATAAAAGTTAATATATATTAAAAATAATTTTTTTAACAAAACAGCTCTGCAACCCCTTTTCAGGGTTTCAGTGTGTTGCTTCAGGTCCCCACCCGCGACAGGAAAATAGGAGGTGGCTTCTTTCCACCGCATGCGCCAATTTAATTGTTTGGCGGGGCGGCAAAAAAATCAGGTGCATGCCACTATTGTGCCGCCCCGCCAAACAGACCCTAAAAGACACATGTCTCTAGTTTACTTTAGAAAAACATACCCTATCACAACATGCAAAATGACCCGGCAAGTCCAAGTGTATCTACAGACTAAAGTAACAGGTGTATCCGCCGAGTATCGGGTTTGTACCGGTACCGGATATGTATCTGGTACGAGTACGTGGCCTTCAAGGAAGTATCGGTGTTTCATAGCTCCCGCCTGTGCGGTTGGACCTCCTAGCTGCAACTAGCCGAAATTTAGAATAATTCGAGTAGCAAAATCCCCATCTTTCCAGTTCCCATTCTTGGGTCTGTGGATCTTGCGTTGATGTGGCTAGTAACCTAGGCCATACCGAAGTCCAAACTTTGAGGCAGGTGCATCTTGCATCAAAACTTTAAACTGACCTTCCTGCTTTGTAATCCATCCTAAGAAAATGAGTTGAAGACTGCAAATAATCTAAAGAAAGACAATTTTTCAAATTCAGAGAACTCTTTATATATAACTTAAGGTAACACTTATAAATCAATCTTATAGCAAACAATAACAGTGTCATCTTAAACATACAAAAAAAGAAAGGGTTCAACTGTGAAAACAATATAGAGAAGTCAGATCAGATATTAATCAAAACCATAACATAATAAAAGATAACAAGATTTTTGCATCGTAATGTAAAGAAACCGGGAGTAGGATGGAATTTTCCAAACAATTTGAACTAAGGATAATAGGGAGAAAGGGCAGCAATAAGATTTTTACCTTGCACAAATAATGCATCAATGTCATTTTGCTATTAGTTGCGCGAGTATCTATAAGCTTTAAGAGGCTATCTAGACGAAAACCAACAGCGGAACCTGTAGAAAGAGAAAAAAAACTAAATTGAGCTAAAGAAATAAAATTTGAAGAAAAAGAAGAAAATTAAAATTTGAATTACAATAATTTTTTTTCCAAAATCAAATTGATAAGTAACAAGATATGAGAATCCCAAAATAGTGACGAACTTTAAACATTAGATCATAGCAGGAAGACTCAATAGAACAGAAGAGTTTGTACTGAATCTTATAAAAGAAGATGTGAATGTGGGCGCACAACAATAGAACAGAAGAGTTTGTACTGAATCTTCTAAAAGAAGATGTGAATGTGGGCGCACAACAACGGGATGCTCACTAACAAAACCTTGACCCTAATGCATATACAAATGATTCAATTATGCAATGGACAGGCGACTAGATCCAATACAGGGATGATGTTGTAAGAGGGCTTGGGTGTGATGCGATGGATCGACTGTGGAGGTTGACAGAGAAGGTGGAAGATTTCTAGGGTTTGAAAGGGGTTTTGGTGGATTTGAGGAATTTCAGTGTCGCGGAGGTTTCTGACGGTAAAGATGGTTGTAGGAAGGGTTGAATGGGGAGGCTAGTGGCTGCAGTAGGTCTAGGAATGGAGGGGCTAATCGGCGCCAGGAAGGGGTTGGCGGGTGACCGGATGGATTGGAAAGTGGCAAAAAGGTGGTTTGATAGGCTGGGAAGAGACAGGGAGAGTTGGGCGGGATTTGGAGAGGTGGCAAGAGGCTGGAGCCTGGAAGACGCAGATAAGGGCAAGAGGGGCGACGAGGTTTGAGAAGCCCCAGAGATTGTTGACAAGTCCGGGGATGCACTGGAGGCAGATGGTGGGATCGGGGGCGGTTGGGGGTAAGTCCTTGGAGAGAGGAAAGGCGGTTGGAGGCCAGGAGAAGTTGGCGGGGGGTAGCAAAAGGCTTGGCATGACGGGATGGGGATTCAGAACCTCGTGCATAGGCTTTAGCGCTTGAGGAATGACTGCAGTTTTACAGTTGAGGATCGACATCTCACCTAAAAAATCAAATAAAGATATATAGGCGGGGAATGTAAGGTAAATGTATATGATGGCCCAGATCGCCCGATTATAGATCATTTACCCTAAATCTACATATACAATTTCAAAATTATTTTTAAAATAAAGAGAAATAGGAAAAATCACAATGAACGTGCCGATGATCTAAGAACTGTCAATGACCTAAATCAATCAAGTGAGACACGATCGATCACCATCATTTTCTCCGGCTCAAAAGCATTCATCTCAGATGAATAGACACTGTCACGATCACAATGCAAGCCAAACAAGAATTGATGTAGTTCAACAAACTAAGATGCCTCCTCTATCTCACATTTCCTAGTAGATATCGTGCCAATGGAGGGCATTATCTGCCGACTCTGTGAAGGGTCCCACAAATGATGTAAACAGTGGCAGAGGAGGAGGATAAATAATTATAATTATATATTTTAGCAAATTATATTTTAAGAAATTTTATATTTAGTATTTATTTCATGTTTAATAATTTCATTTCATGTGTAATGATGGGTGTCTATAACCATCAAGAGTGTTTTTAATTTCATGCATTTAAATTTTGTATTTTTCTATTTCATGATGGATGCATATAACCATCATAGTTTCATTTTGAATTTTGAATGGAGAAGATGGAGTGGTGTAGGCTATATATATCCATGATTATGAAGGATTTGGTAGATGATAATTGAAAAATTGAAACCTTGAATTCAAAGATTGAATTTCACCCTCTTTTTCTCTTTCCCCCTTAGGCAAACTTTTGGCCCTCCTCCTCTTGCCCTCTCTTGGCCGCCGGCCACATCTCCTCCCCTTCTCTATCTCGGCTCCCTCTCCTCCTCCTCCCTCTCCCAAGAAACGCGATGAGGTGAGAATTAAGGCTCTAGTGGAGTGCCAGACTGAAGGCTCCAATAACAAGGTGGCTCATCACTTATCATATCCTTTGCATCAAATACAAGTTGAATACCCATAATCTTAACAATAGCATGTTCAAAAAAAATTTGACCCAGTCTCTCACATAACAGTGTATGCACTTATTCACATTACACTCAATTCATGGCAAATCCTAAGGAGAACCAATCAGTTGTGAATTATCATTTGATCGCCTACATCGAACAACTACTCTCTCTATGATTACATTATGGTCTTCTTTTGCCAACGATCGATGGAGGCGGTGATACATGGGCAAGCCCTAGAATGGAGGTAGAGGAGAAGTTAGAAGAAAGCTTGCGGAAGGAGAGGAAACCCTAGAGGGAAGAGGGCTTGAGAGAGAGAGGTGGATTTTAGAGAGATTTTTTTTTTTGATATTTCATTGATTGATTTCGGGTACATGGCTTCATGGGTTTATATAACAAGACCCGGGGGCAGACCCGTAAATACATCAAAATGCATAACATATTAAAATACATGGAAATGTTAAAAATATTAAAATACTCCTCTGACTCAATGCGACTCAACTCATACGATAAAGACTCGATACAATATGATTCAATACTCTTATACTAGATAACCAACAACGTGAAATTCAAAACATATATCTGCCAAATTTTAAATGTTTCATTATTTAATATAATCTTACGTCAGTATATGACATGCAGCTCATGCAAATGATGCAAATAAAGAACAATAGACATAATAAACCATTTAGGCATTGTCTCTACAACCGCTGAATCTCTAAAAAGGGTTCATTTATCAGAATGGTTTGTGTGTAAAAATATTCATCAAGTATAGAAGAAATGCCATAATGCAACCTAGTTGGAATATCACAACAACACAGAGCATTGAAGCATGGAACAACTCATGTAACCATGATTGATGAGGGAAAAAGTGAGAGCTTTAATGGCATATCAAACAACTGCCAAGTGTATTGGTCTTAATAGTAGCACTTAACCCTTGGCATGGGCTTAAACTTTATTGCTCTTTGTAGATATATCCTGTAACTGGATCTCTAAAGAAAGCTCCTTAGCCCCATTGTATAGGTTCAGAAGCCAGTTTAAACACTGAGATTGCCAACTATGAACATTAAAAGCAACAAATGGGATTAGAAATAATGACCTATAGCCTGCACTCCATTTACAATGGTCCAGGTCAAAAATTGTTAGAAGAACTTGTCCCAGATATGGATAGGAGAAACACATGATGTGAACGTTTTGAATTGACAAAAAGAAATAAAGTTAAAAGTTTATAAATAGAAGTCGGGATAAAGATGACTATAGAGTTCCAATAGTGTCAGAAAAAGAAAACAACCGCTAAGTAAGAATTCCATAGAGATTTTTGCAATCTAAGAATGCCTTTAGTTGTTCTAGGCAATCTAAGATTATTGCATCAAGTAACAATGTTGAATAAATATTTACACCAAAAAGTAATGATATCATTGATAAGAAAAAGGGCAGCCCGGTAAACAAAGCATCCCCACGTAGTGAGTGTCCAGGGAAGGTTGTCACAACAAGGGTGAAATGAAGGCAAATCTTACCTTGCATTTTTGCAAGAGACCGCTTCCAGGACTCGAACTCGTGACCTCAAGGTCACACGACAAAACCTCAACGGGTGTGCCAAGGCACCCCTTCTAATAATATCATTGTATAAAAGGGCCAGCCCGGTGCACAAAGCATCCCCGCGCAGCGAGGATCCGGAGAAGGGACCCACCACAAGGGTGAAATGTAGGCAAACCTTACCCTGCATTTTTCTAATAATATCAATGATAATGAAGAAAAAATAGTTACCGCGAGCAGTTCCCTGGTTTAGCATATTTCCAAGGTACAAAATTTTCTTCATAACTTCCTTCAACTTAACAGAACTCCTTATCTAGTAAATAACACCGTGAATAAAAAAAGATATGTTATGAAGAACAAAGAGAAAAATATTGTAACAAGATCATAAATTACCTGTTCGCATGCAACATCTATGGTGTTCAAACTCTTTCGAAGATCAGCAACCTGAAAATCAAACTAACACAATCAGAACTAAAAAAAACTTTATCAGATCCGTAAAGTTATTTAGCATATTGAATAAATAAAGAGGGCAAGCCAACTAACCTGCTGAATAAATTGAATCTTGAAAGAGAACACTCGTAATTTAGATTCTACACGAGGAACCTTCATAAGCTCCATAAAAAACTGCAATTTACTAATCAGACATGAGGGATGGGCTTACTAAATATCAAGCTATAACTAATGGTTAGTCTCAATCGATTCAAAGGCTGCACTGTACAATAAATAGTGATTTTATAAGTGAAATGGCAAAGTTTAGCTTAAGTATTGCTGGTTTTTTTATAGCATGCCACTTAGCCAATGTTTTAAGTGTTCTCCGATATGTTCGACATTGTAGAAAAGAGAAGTATAATGGAAGGTGCAAATATATTCATCCTCATAGGGGCATTATATAGGACTTACATCAAGACACCAACACCGATAGGCGGTGTGGGACTAAACACAACAATATAAAACATTACTAACTCTAACACTCCCCCTCAAGCTGAAGGGGGACCCTACAGCTTGAACACAACATAAAACGAAAGGTAAAAAAAGGTTGGCAAAATGGGACAGACCAGCAGCCACCGAGGCCCAACCGCGTGTCACCGGGGATACTTCAACCGGGCAAAGGTCACACGACGTTGGTCCGCAAACCGATCATGACCATGCTGGATACACTCGGAGCGGAAACTATGTCAACTACGAAAGACCAAACCAACCCTACCAAATCCAGAGAAAACGACGAGGAGACACAAACAACATACGAAATCAACCTGGGGGTCATGTGTGACTAAGGCAGGAGTCGGGAAAGATGCATTCGAGTCGGCGTTATCACAAACACTCTCCCTCACGTGGAATACGTGCATGAAGCATAGACAATGCCTGGAGGCCGTGACGAACACTCCCCCTCACGTAGACCATGTGCACGTGTGAAACCCTCGTCGGGTACATGAATTCAGATCACGTGGAAGAAGGATGAAATCGCAAAGATACAGACAAACACACTACAACAATAACAACTTTAAAAAAACATTAAAACTTAAGTCGAGCCGGAGAGGAAGCAGCGCACGCAGAGCAACAGCGGCATAGGCCTGCCTGCGTCGCGGAAGAAGATGCAGCAACACGGCATAGAGATCTGCCGGAGAAGAAGAGAGCAGCAGCGGCACGCAGAGCAGACGGAGAAGAAGAGCAGCGGCAGAGCAGCATCGGCCGGAGAAGAAGAGCAGCGACACGGAGAGGAAGCAGCGCCAGGCAGCCGGATAAGAAGAGGAGCAGCGGCACGCAGAGCAGACGGAGAGGAAGCAGCGCCAGGAAGCCGGAGAAGAAGAGCAGCGGCAGAGGGCATCCAGGCCGGAGAGGAAATAGTCGGAGAAGCAGAGCCGTCGATGACGGACAGGAACCAGAGGGGAGCCGACGGGATCGTGGACTGGAGAAGCAGACGACGGGATCGTCGGAGCAGGCGTTGACGGCAGAAGAATCAGTCGTCGAAGTCGATCGCAGAGGGAAAGCATGAACAAGACGCAAACGGCGCTGGAAAACGAAGAAGTGGTCGATGTCGCGGACAGAAGCCGGAGGTGTCGTCGATGTCGCAGACGGAAGCCGGAGAAGCCCTTGACGTCGCCGGCGGAAGCAGCCCAGGGCAGCGACGGCGGAGTCGGAGCCACTCCTGTCGACGGGATTAGCAATCGACTTCGTCGACGGGAGCGGGAGCGGCGGGCGTGAGCCCTAGCAGGGTGCAGGAGAAGAAATCACGGGACGGGGGAAGAACTGTAGCCGGAAGCCGAATTTTGGGGAAAAAAAATTTTAGGACTCACACCTTTGGCTCTGATACCATGTAGAAAAGAGAAGTCAAATAGAAGGTGCAAATATATTATCCTCATAGGGGCATTATATAGGACTTACATCAAGACACCAACATCGATAGACGGTGTGGGATTAAACACAACAATATAAAACATTACTAACTCTAACAGACATATTGGTCAACATCTAGGTTTTGAGGACAAATCGTTTTTTCCCTAAAAAAATAAGTTGTCCTTCAGTAAAATATAGGTTGACATATATATGATTTTTTCTGATATATGGGCCAACACAACTTTTAGAAATATTGTTCACTATTTTATTTTAGATTTTGTTAGTACTATACACGCCTAAATCACATAAGTATTACATTATATGTTGGAACCATGAAATTGGTTCCTGCTGCTCGGACTTGGGGGTGACCAAAGATTACTGGCCTAGCGATCAACCCAGATGAAACACGGCGAGAAGATGCTAGAGAATACAAGAAACCACCTCGGATTGCCTATAACAAGACTCACGTGCTGTGGCGAGAAAATCCCACCACACACCCAGCAATATATAGAAACTTCCCCTCCAAAATCCAATGATGAGCTCGGCACAAGATAGACGGACACTGAACTCGCCCACCATAGGAGGGTAAATGTGTCTTCAACTTGTGTCATGGGGTACTGTTTATAAGCAAATCCAAGGAGGGGGTATAACCTGCGAATAGCCACTCCCGCCTCAACCAAAATGATATTCATAGGCCTAAATGGATGAAGATGAGATGAAAATCTGAGCACGCCTAAGTTGGGCGAGGTCTTCTGTACTCGCCCCAGGTGGACGAGTTCTTCTGTACTAGCCCCAGGTGAGAGAAGTCTTCTGTTCACGCCCCAGGTGGGCGAGGTCTTCTGTACTCGCCCCAGGTGTGCGAGGTCTTCTGTACTCGCCCCAGGTGGGCGAGGTCTTTTGTACAAGCCCATGTGGACGAGGTCTTTTGTACTTGCCCCAGGTGGGCGAGGTCTTTTGTACTCGCCGCAGGTAGGCAGGGTCTTCTGAGTCATCCTTAGGCATTCCTGATCTCGACGAATTATGTGTTATGCATTATATATGTTTAATTCAATTAAATTTTATTACAGAATCAAGTAAAAATGAAAGAAAAACAACACAAAAAACATACGATTTACGTGGTTCACCCAAGGTAACATTGATGAAAATTGCTCAACATAACTTGCATAGATTAGATTTAATAGCCACTGCAATAATCAATATGAATATATATATATATATATATTCAATATATATATACGAGTGACAGACACGGACCTCCAGCCCTCGTGCCCCGCGCGACAGTACCCAGCCGCGGCGGCGGGCTTCGCCCGCCCCCGGCGGAGCCGCCGGCTGCCTGACCGGCACACACCGACGGGTTCGCCGGACTCCGGCGAACCCTCCGGGGGTTGTCTGGCGACCAGCGGCAACATATACATATGAGTACTCAAAATGACCTTAATAAAATATACATCACTATTATAATATTTATTTTGTAAAAAAATATCTGTATATACGTGTATATATATATATATATTTTTCTTTCTCTCTCTCCCCCCGCACTCTTTCCCCCTCTCTCTTTCTTTTTCTCTCTCTCTCCCTCTCTATCTATCATATATATTATATATTATATAATATATTAGATGCAGCCCTTTTTCTCACTATCTCTCTATCTCTATCTCTCTCCATCTCCGGTTATATCCAGCTCGCTGCCCTCTCCCCTCTCCCTCCTCTTTCTCTCTCTTGTCCTTCACCATAAATAGCTTTAGGAGGCCTATTATTTTTCAGTTTTTTAAGTAGGAAATATCCAACGATTGTTAACAGATCAAGATATATCTGATGGCTAGGATGACTCCATTGAATTTTTATTTCATGCAGTTGATACTTCTTTATATGATATCGGTCTAATGGAAAAATGCGCAGCGAGTTTTTCGGATAAATACACGCAAACTTAAAAAACACCTATATGCGTGCATTTTTAGGAAAAGTGTTCAACATGAAAGTTGTAGATTTCGTCGAGATCTACAACTTTCATGTTGAACACTTTTCCTAATAATACACGCATATAGGTGTATTTTTGGCCCAAAAATAACACCGCGTAACTATTGCGATTTCGCAAAATTTACGTCAAGTTTCGCGCCTTTTCAAAATACTCCTAAACCGTGCATTTTTAAGAAAATTGTTTTACATGAAAGTTGTAGATCTCGACGAGATCTACAACTTTCATGTTGAACACTTTTCCTAAAAATGCACGCATATAGGTGTTTTTTTTCAATTGCGCGTATATATCCTAAAAACGAGCTGCGCGTTTTTCCATTAACCCGTATATATATATATATATATATATGTACGTATGTATATATATATATGTATGTATATATAAACATACATACATATATATATATACATACATACATACATACATATACATACATACATATATATATCGATATTCGACGAATTCAGCGAATATCGCTAAACCGATTCGGCGGGACGGAAGGGGAATTCGTCAAATATGCCCGACTATACTCGCCGATTCGTCGAGTATGGAAGTCGATACTCGCCGAATTTAACTTGTGCGATTTCCGGTTCTGGCAGAATTCACTGGCTTGGTTAGGTGGGTTAAACCGGACTTCGAGATTCGTGCTGGGTGATTTCTTGGACCGGTCACTTCAAATGAGACCTAATATGGGCGGTTCAATAACATGGCGACACATGGCGAGTAAGTTAAATCTAATACCTAGTTATAAAATGGCGGAATACCCGAACCCTAGCCGTCTCTGTCGTTTCATTCTTCTGAGCCGTAGTACGCATGTGAGCTTCGTTGTTGTGCTCTTAGCGTTGAGGCGTACGGAGGCCTAGGCTTGGTAGTGTGGATGCTCGCCTAGTAGTGGAAAAGCCCACTCTACTGTCACCGCCTGGCCACGACGGTTGACGCCTGAGAGGTTAGCTACCTGCTCGAAAAGTGGGAACTACAAGTCTGTGTCGACATATCAGCTGCATGTGCGTGATCATGGGTGAGTCATTGCATTACTTTCATGTCATTACATTACATTGCATACACAAGATCCTTATCGCATAAGTTTGTATGGGCACTCTTATACGATAAGTTACTTTACTGTTAACTCGATCGTCAACTTATATGTCTGTATGGGCATTCATATAAGTTGAGTTACATTCTGTTCTAGTCCTATATTTTATAAGTTGAGTTTGTTTACTCGCCAATTGTTTTATTGACATGCTCTGATATTGCTCAACAGTAACGTAACTTATCGTATAATAGTACTCATACAAACTTATACGATAAATATCTTATGTATACAATGTAATGTAATGACATGAATGTAATGCAATAACTCACTCATGATCACGCACATGCAACTGCTATGTCGACACAGACTTGTAGTTCTCACGTTTTGAGCATGTAGCTAACCTCTCAGGCGTCAACCGCCGTGGCCAGGCAGTGACAGTGGAGCGGGCTTCTCCACTACTAAGCGAGCATCCACACTACCAAGCTTAGGCCTCCGTACGCCTCAACGCTAAGGACACAACAGCGGAGCTCACATGCGAACTACGGCTCAGAAGAATGAAACGGCAGAGACGGCTAGGGTTCGGGTATTCCGTCATTTTATAACTAGGTATTAGGTTTAACTTACTCGTCATGTGTCGCCATGTTATTGGACCGCCCATATTAGGTCTCATTTGAAGTGACTGGTCCAAGAAATCACCCAACACGAATCTCGAAGTCCGGTTCAACCCGCCTAACCAAGCCAGCGAATTCTGCCAGAACCGGAAATCGCACAAGTCAAATTCAGCGAGTATCGGCTTCCATACTCGACGAATCGGCGAGTATAGTCGGGCATATTTGACGAATCCCCCTTCCGTCCCGCCGAATCGGTTTAGCGATATTCGTCAAATTCGTCGAATATCGATATATATATATATATGGGAGATATCAAGTGTGGGCGTACGGGCAAGAGTCAAAATGGCCTCAAATCGAAAAGTGATCAACATGAAAGTTGTAGATCTCGGCGAGACAAACAACTTTCATGTTGATCACTTTTTGATTTGGAGTTGTCTTGGCACTCGATTTGGGCCCCGAAATTTGGGGCGGCGAGATCCCTGCTATAGCAGTTTCGTCGCCCCAGATTTTGGGGCCCAAATTGAGGGCCAAGACGGCTCCAAATCAAAAAGTGATCATCATGAAAGTTGTTCGTCTCGCCGAGATCTACAACTTTCATGTTGATCACTTTTTGATTTGAGGCCATCTCGACCCCCAAAAAGCCATGTCCGTACGCCCGCATGCAAGCTTGCCTGCATGCAAGCTTGCCTGCATGCAAGCTTGCCCGCACTTGATATCTCCTCATATACATATATCTATATATCTATATTTATATATATATATATATATATTATTTTATTTTATTTTATTTCGCCGCCCGCCGTTAGCTGTTTCCACGGCTATTTTCCCGTCGTCGTCGCGCCCTCTCCGCCTCCACTCCCTCTCCCTCAACCACCAATGCCTCCCTTCTCTAGGGGAGCTACCGCCTCCTCTCCCGCTCACTCTTCCGCTCCTTCTCCTGTGCTCTAGGGCCAACGGTCACATGGGGTATTGATTTTCTTGTTTTTGGCGTTCCCTCTCCTCTTTTTTCGCCATTCTGTTACCTTTTATTGGCCATGTGGGTTCTTTCCCTCTTTCTACGAGGGCAACCCCTCTCTTCCAACATAAGGTTGTGATCCCCTGTGTGTGCCCTCGATTTCTATTCGGGTTTTTTTATGGCTAGGAGTGATTCCTCTGCAGATATGTCTTCCGATGGAGTGGCTCCTACTCCGGCATCCGTTGGACCTTGCCGTAACAATCCAGAACATGGCACCCTTCAAATCACTACTATGAAGTTGAATGGTTCCAACTACCTCCATTGGGGTCGCTCTGACATTCTTGCCCTCAAAAGTCGTCTGTTGTTTGGTTATGTCAGTGGCATGATGAAGGCACCTTCTTTTGTTTCTTCTCCTGAGTGGCTTCAGTGGGAGTCTGAGAACTCTCTGCTGATGTCTTGGCTACTTAACTCTATGATGGAGGCAATCACTCGGAATTATCGATTCTGGATACTGCAGTAGATAACTAGAAGCGTGCAGAGACCAACTACTGATGTGTGTTACATGGGGACTGCTGGGTATCATTCATGGCTCGCAAAACATAGAGAATGTTTAGGTCCCCAAGATTGTATGATAAATCATTATAATTTTATATTCCCACGTCAAATAATTCATCGATCTTATGACTCGACTCCTTGGCTGTCGCGTAGTAATGTTAGGAAATGTTTATTTTATCATAGTATGGACCGCGTTTCGAAGGATTGTATCGCTTATAAAAGAGAGAGAGAGAAAAATTACGAATCAGGCATCTATACCATATCTACTATTGCAGTACTACCATTTTTGCGTGGGACTATTGCGGATAAGCATCTTATAATTGTGGGTTTGTATATTGAGAATGATGTATCACCTCCCCATCCACATTCATCATCTAGTTTTGATCCACCCGCAAAGGAACCCGAACATACATTTTCTGAATTAGATATTAATAGTGTTCCTCCTTTTTCTTTGCAAAATGTTTCTACACATATGTTTATCAATCTAGTCGAAGATTTGCGCAGGGTGAGGATCCAGAACCTGTGGCTGCACCAAAGTGGGACAAAGATATTGATCTCTCTGATGGAGGGAATGATTCTTTGGAGCACGATGACGCGCCAAAGTGGGATGAAGAGGATATCCTTTCTGATGAGGTTGACACTTCTTCATTAGATGAGGAGATTCAACTCACCACCGCGACCCTTGAGCTCTCAGGTCCCCCTTATTATGATGATTATGTGGCCGACATTGATCAATTTTTAGAATCTGTTGGGAGTGAAACCGGAATCACTATCATGATTAGAGATCGTGTATGTCTTTCCTCTATTTTATTCTCTAACCTCCTTCCATTGTCTGAGCTTGTGCATGTTGATTTGTCACGGGTACTTCACGAGAGCATGAATCATTCTGTTCTAGTCAATGAGAAAAATATCTCCTTATGTGAGGAGGTTCATTCCGTCTCCATAGGGGAAGGCTCATTCATTCTTTTCTCTCCTTGCAGTCTTCCTGTTGATGAAGATACTTTGTTAGGCAAGGATATATATTTTGGTGAGGTGAGTGAGCAGCATTCCTCCTCTTTTTACTTGTTGTTCCTCCTACCTGTGAGGTGCAAATATTATTATTTAGATAGAGGGGTAGTTGTATCACCGTATCGGTACCTGCTACTGATTCGGATATTAGAACAGTTACCTGTTCATTTTTCTTTTCATCGTCCCAAAATTAGAATATTAAAATTTCTGAATAAGTCGTGTTGGGGAGACAATAAACTCAGTAGTTATCTTTCGTTTACTGCATATTGTGTTTTAATTTTTCAGTCCGTTTTTGCAGTCCTACGATAAATTAGGCGCTAGATGGGAGACAAATCATCATTTTTTTTATATTTATCTATTTTAATAATAATCTAAAAAATAAATAAATTAATTATTATTATTTTTAAGTTAGTGTTTTCTATTACTTTTGATCGGAGGAAGCCTAATATGGTGAGTATATATATATATTTTAGGTGAAGTTCGGTTGTTGCAACCCCAAAAAAAGAGGTTACAACTTTTTATTTGCTGTTTTTTTCTTTATTGCGCGGCGCTGGCAGAAGATTGAATGTTGCTACCCTAAAAAAAGAGATTGCAATCTTTTTTTGCTGATTTTTTATTATTATTTTTTTCTGCTCCTTTTTGAAGAACTGCGCTACAAAACTTTGGTAGGCCGGTTCAACTGAACCGGCGAGCGTGATTTTGTTCTCAAACCATCTTTGCATGCGATTAAACCTTCCAATTGTCGATTCAATTTTAATTTCATGCCTTAATCATTCTGATTAGCGACCTGATTCAGCCTCCATGTCTCAATCTCGATCCTTTCCCAAATCGTGAGCGGTGGAGTGCTCGCGGCAAAATCGAAGAGAGCGTAGTGCGACGGGCTTCTTAAGAGCGACGACGAATATTATTATATTCTTTTTTGTTTTATTTGGTGTTCGTTATATGTGTTATGAGTGGATTATCTGGTGATGATAGAATTATTTTTTTGGACATTATATTTTGTGATATGTTGCATATGGTGATAGTCTGTCACGATGTTCGAGAACTTTTTGATTATTTCTTCTATCATGGTGTTCTATTGCGCAATCATGGATTTATCTCACGTATATCTTGTCTGGTTAGGATTATTACTTTGCATGGAATTCGGTTATACGGTGGTTGATTATGACATATATAATAAATTGAAATTAATGTGTCGGCCCGTTGTGATGGTGAGACTTTATGCTTATTATGTAATAATTATTGGACATG
This sequence comes from Platanthera guangdongensis, assembly GCA_039583875.1. NCBI lineage: Eukaryota > Viridiplantae > Streptophyta > Magnoliopsida > Asparagales > Orchidaceae > Platanthera > Platanthera guangdongensis. Next base: position 3,901,523 of record CM077167.1, read on the forward strand.
ATTTTTTTGCGGTGCAATATTTTTATTGTACTTTATGATATGCTCTTATTATATATTGATGTTCTGTATGTTGCTTATTGCGAGACACTCTTATTTTGTCTACCTTCAAGCTAATCTAAAATTTAAATGATTTTTCTAGTAGGCTTGTTGTGTCATGTTAGAGTGTAGCATGATGTTATGAGTTGTGTTGTTTATTTTATGATTCCTACAGTGATGTAAACTTAATTCTCTAGAGTATTATTAGAATGACAAAATGACAGTTCTTACTTAACATGATCATGATATGTTTATGTCACTTTTGATGGTTTTTGATGTTACACGTAGAATTAGACAAAACTCTATTTCGTGCTTTAACTTTTGTATATGTTCAAGATATAAGTTTTACAGGTTACAACACATGGCTAGGATTGCTGATGGACATTCTACAATATAGTAAATTGGGTACATCATCAAGTAATGAACCATGCGGACACTCCAATTCTCAAAGGAGTATTTAAATTTCAAGTCTCGTTTTTTCCTTCATTTTGTCTTTTTTTTTATGTGTTGATTAGTAAAAATATTTTAAATTAAAATTCTTGGGTATTGAAGTCACTTTGCTAGGGACTAGCAAAGGACAAAAGTGTGGAGGTGGGGGTGGTATAACCCTCATTAATTGGGTGAGGAGTAAACTTTTGTAACAATAATGGTTGATCCAAGTTCTTGACATAATTAACGAATAAGTTATTCAATTTTATTTGATGATTAGTGTTTGTAGAATGGTCATTTTTAATGGTTTGCATTTTCGATTTGAAGTTAGTGAGATGGGTAAAAACCATTTTAATATTTTTGTATCCGCAATATTCTTTAAAAGAATTTTCTCCCCAAAAATAAATTTTTGTTGACTTCTAACAATTATGACGGAATGGCAAGCAAGAACCAAGTTGGAGATTTAAATCAAAGCGTTGAGTATTTTAATTTGTAAGGATGGTTAGTATTTCCCTTTGATCAAATCGTGACTCACTACCTATATTTGATTCGATCACCCACTATCCTTTGAGCTTGAAATTTTGATTACAATGCATAATTTTCTCATATTTCTAATAGTTATTTCTTAATAACTTTTCAACTATGGGGGATTATTAAAAGAAATATTTGTAAGTCGTACTGATATGTGGTGTAAGTGTGTGTACACCTACTTGGAACGATCCCTAATATGACTTTATAAAAGAAAAGATTAAAAAAAGAGAATGTGTCATAGTGATATGCGACCTAGGTATGTATATGCATACTTGAAATGATCCCAACTATGATTAATAAAAAAATATAATATAAAAAAATATCATAGTGATATATGGTCTAATTGTGTGTACACGTACTTGAAATGATCTCAACTATGAACTAAAATTATGATAATTAAAGAATGAACGTCATAGTTTGGAGAGTTACTAAGTATATCAACTAGGAAAATACCTTTCACTATCGCAATTTATTTCTAACCATGTCAGAGTCATTACCACCGTCAGTACTTATATTTTTTTATCAAATTAAACTACTAACTCTAGTGGAGGTTAAGTCAAAGACTTGGCAAATTCTCATTCCTTCTTAGTTATTGAGGAAGTTCGATGAGAACAATTTAGGGGAGTCAATGATTTTAAAGTATAGCACAGACCACACTAGAAAGTTTAATTGAGCTTTATCTTTCATCAAGCTAATGAATATTTGATTATTTTGAACCATTAATGTTTGACAAGTCCACAATTGGTTAAATCGAAACTCTTGAATAAACATTCTTTAATTATGTTTAAGAGGAAGGATCATGAAAGTTTTATATTTTAATGACTATATCATCAATCAATTCGATGATTGAAATTGTCTTTGCACGAGACTAGCAAAAGTTTAAGTGTGGAGGCGTGATAGCTTCCTCAAAAGAAGTTATCTAGCCTAATTTCTAGACTTAATATTCGTTATAAATACTTAAAACAAGTGTAAATGAAATAGAAATGGAATTAAATTCATATGTATTTGATTTGTGGCTAATCCAGTCTTTTTCCAATGTGTTATTGCGAGAAATGTCAAATAAATCTGTTTGGAGAAAGAAATCTGTCTAAATATTACAACTAGGAAAATATGTTGCAATGCGCGGGAAAGTAGGTTGCAACGCGGCCTGAACGAATTTCAGATTTTGAATTTCAAAGTTAGCGATGATTTCACATATGGAAGGGTGCTTCTTTCCAAAGGGATGTCTACGTTTTTAAGGGGGAAAATCTCTACCAAATGATTCATTCCAAGAGAGGGGAGAAATGGGAATTAAGGGTCTTCTTCATCTAGGGTTTCAAAAATCCTCCATTGAAGAAGGGCGGCTAGAGCAAGGAAGACGATAGATCTCCGGGCTGATCGAGCGAGCGACTTCGGAAGGAGAATCCTGCAACGTTTAATCACCAATTTCATCATGTATTGTAAGATCTCTCCAAATGTTTCGCGGTTTTCCTCCATCGCTATGAATTAATTCTTTTTAATCTTGTATTGTGACAGTACTATGACTTCTGTGATGAGAATATTGTAATATTTTCTTTATGATTGTTTGATGAATTTCTTTATTGAAATTGTGATCTATATTTTGAAACTTTTACCCGAAGTTTCGTTTTTTTTTCTGCGCTTCATAAATCGAGAGAGGAGTTGCGCAAGTGCGTCATAATTTCGGTATAGCTTTTGAAGGGAGAAAGAGATTTACTCTTGATGTTAGCAACATTGATTTTCGATCTTTATGCGGTACTTGTTTTGCCTAAGGGAAAATAGAGATCAGGGATTTTCGATATCGAGAGGTACGAATCTTCTACCCTAAAATCGTTGCAAGACGTTTCACCTTACATATTCATGAAGATACATTTTTAACTTCATTTCACTAGGCATAGGAAATCACAGTAGAAGATTATCTCTCATAACCGATAACACAAATATTTTTTCTAGGATCTGCGGTTTATTTTAATTAGTAGTTTCATTTACAGTTTTCAATCTTTTAAAATCATCATTTTGATTCACTTGAATTTAGAGAAAAAACACAACTAGTATTTGCAAGCACTAGATTTTTCACCTCTCCGAGGAAACGATCTTTATTCACTCTTTATTACTTGATCCAGACGTGCAATTGTGTGTAATATGTATACTTATTTCGGGCGTATCATGGATCATTGATTCTGGATCCACAGATCACATGACTGGATCAGCTACTGGTTTTGTGTCATATACCCCTCTGTCCGACAGAGATAAAGTAAGCATTGTTGATGGATCTCTATCTCCCATTGTTGGGAAAAGATTCATATTTGATCCCTCACTCTCTCCTTTGTTTTTCATATTTCTGCTTTCACTCGCAATCTTTTGTCTATTAGTCCTCTGACAAACTCTACGAACTATTCAGTGACCTTTTTCCCTACCTCTGTATTTTTCAGAACCCGAAGACAGGGGCGGTGATTGGCTCTGGTAGATTGTGCAACGAGCTCTATGTGCTTGACCCCTCATCCTCCACTTCATCCAGCCTTACTCCGCCTCCAAAAGCTCTTCATGTCGATCAGACCTCTGATTTGGATTCCTGACATTGTCGCCTTGGACATCCTCCTATCGTTACTATGAAGTTGTTGTTTCCTATTTTTCTACTTTGTTTATTGTTTTTCATTGTGATGTATGTGAACTTATTAAACATCATCGTAGTTCTCTTTCTCTTATGCCTCCATGTAACTCAATTATGTTTGCTCTTATTCATACTAATGTTTGGGGCCCCAGTCTACTGCGTCTATTTCTGGTTGCACATGATTTGTTTCTTTTATTGATTGCTACTCTCGTTGTACTTGGATATATTTAATGAAACGTAAAAATGATGTGTTTTCTCTCCTTCAACGCTTTCATAAGATGGTTACTACTTAATTTGGTGCTAATATTAGGATCTTGCGCAGTGACAATGGCTGTGAGCATATTGGCTCCTGCTTTGAGTAATATCTGACTGATTTTGGCATCATATATCAAACCTCTTGTGTCTATACCCAACTCAGAATGGTGTAGCTGAGTGCAAAAACTAGCACCTCCTTGCAGTTGTTAGATGTCTCCTTCTCTGCATGAATCTCCCTAAATATTATTGGGGTGATGTAGTTCTCGCAGCTGTCTATCTCATAAATCGTCTTCCTACTCGTGTCCTTGGATTTCATACTCCTCTGACCACTCTGGGGACTTGTCCTACTTCCAACTCGCCTCGTATCTTTAGATGTGTGCTTTGTGCACATTCATCCCAAGACCAAACTCGACCCCCGCGCTCTGAGGCATGTCTTCATTGGCTACGCCCTACCCAAAAAAGCTATAAGCGCTTCCATCCCATCACCAAGCAAACATTTATTACCATGGATGTCATCTTCCGGGAATCAGAAGCCTATTATGGGACCTCTCTTTAGGGGGAGATAATTACTAGAGAAGTGAGTTCCCCTCCTGTTCTTGTCTATTCTTCCTTTATTTTCACCATCTTGATCCATCTTCAGGTACTAACAGAGGTAATTATACTTCTACCGAGCATCCTCATTCTCATTTTGTGACCTATGACTCTTTGTCTCTTTCATCTAGAGCATTTGTCACCTCCTTGTCTTCTGTATTTATTTCTCATTCTTGGCAGAAAGCTTTTGAGTACAGTGAATGGAAGGCGGCCATGTTGGAGGAAATGATGGCCTTTGACAAGAATCATACTTGGGATCTTGTCCATCTCCGTGAAAGGAAAACTGTTGTAGGATGCAAGTGAGTCTTCTATGTGAAGCAAAACTCTTAAGGCCTTGTTGAACGGTACAAAGCCAGGTTGGTGGCTAGAGGATATACCCAAACAATTGATATTGACTATCACGAGACATTTGCTCCGGTTGCTAAAATGAATTCAATCCGGATTTTGTATTCATGTGTCATGTGTAAAAAATGGAGACTTCGTCAGTTGGACATGAATAACGCATTTTTCCATGGTGATCTTGAGGAGGAAGTCTACATGTCTCTTCCTCCTGGTGTTCTTCAAAAAGGGTCGGCAAGAAAATTTTATTGGTTGAAGAAAGCCTTATATGGCTTGAAGCAGTCTCCACATGCTTGGCTTGCGAGATTTCACTGGGCAATGATGTCTTTTGGATACAAATAGAGCAATGCTTATCACATCTTGTTTGTGAAACACAGGGATGACAAGTTGGCTGCTCTTATTGTCTATGTGAATGATATAGTGATAACCGGTGATTACACTGAGGGGATTGAATTCTTAAAATCTAGGTTGGCTAAGGAATTTTAAGTAAAGAATCTTGGACCCCTCAAGTATTTTTTTGAAATAGAGGTGACCAGATCCAAACATGGGATATTTATATCACAAAGAAAGTGCATTCTCGATTTGTTTGAGACAACTGGAATGCTTGGATGTAGGTCAGCTAACACCCCAATTGAGGTCAACCACAAGTTTGGAAAGGATGGAGAAGTTGTTGATGACATACCAGATTTTCAACGACTAGTGGGGAAACTTATATATCGCTCACATACTCGTCCGGACATATCTTATGTTGTGGGGGTCCTTAGCCAGTACATGCACTCACCTAGATTACATCATCTTGATGTTGCATACAGAGTCCCGAAGTATCTCAAATCATCTCCTACCAAGGGCATACTGTTCTCACCCAATGAGACATTGACAGTAGAAATCTATATAGATGTGGAGTGGGCAGGTTCAGTTGTTGATCGAAGGTCGACATCAGGATATTGCTCTCTTGCTGGGGACAATTTCGTGACATGGAAGAGCAAGAAACAACACGTTGTAGCCAAATCCAATACTGAGGTCGAGTTCCGAGCAATGACACATTTGATATGTGAAGGGTTGTGGATTCAGTCGATTATTAAGGACCTTGGTGTGGAGTGCGCTGGTTCAATCGGGATCTATTGTGATAATAAAACTGCTATCAACATTGCCTACAATCCAGTCCAACATGATCATACAAAATACGCGGAGATCGACAGGCACTTCATTAAGGAAAACATAGTTAGGAGAATTGTGAGTACCCCCTTTCTTCCATCAAACCAACAGCTTGCAAATGTGCTAACCAAGGGGCGGAGTGTGAGCTCCTTTGACAAAATACTGGATAAGTTCGGCATGACAGACATTACACGCCCAACTTGAGGGGGAGTGTTGGGGAAAATAGCTTTATTTGTAATGTTAAAGAAAATAGCTTTATTTGAATGTTAGAGAAAATAGCTTTATTTTGTATTCCCATATATATATGGGCTGCCGCTTTAGACAATTAATCAATTCATTTTTCCCCATTCACGACATTTCAACAAGCATATAAAGTCAAACAAATAGTTGTAGTAAGTCTATTGATGATGCTGACAGTGATAATGATTGCATTGACAAACAGACAAATATATCATTATTTCCTAAAACTGAAGTGCTAAAAATGATGACTATTGTTAAACTAAACTTGTTTGTTATCTTCCATCCAGTTTTTAATAAGATTCAAAGTAGTTAAAGAAAAGGAAAATCTGACAACCTGCTCACATTTCCCAAGCTTTTCTTTGTCGCCAGTGTATCCCTAATCACAACATAAATTTGAAATATCAATAAAAAGAGAGAAAAATGTCATCATTCAAAATATTTATAACAATGTAGTTGTCATAAGCACCTGAAGAAGCTCCATTTCTTCTTTGGTTGGACAAAATTTGATGAGATTTTCCACTTGATCAACATCCAAAACAGAATCATCCAAGGCTAATGCAGCACTCTGAGATATCAAATAACAGTAAACATACCTTACAATTCATGGAACAAAAATCTGTTAAAAGAGATAAATGGGAAAAAGGAAAGTTCATGTTTATAAAGCTATAAACAATAGATCTTACATCCACAAAATGCACAAATTGAAATGACGAAATATATTTTTATGAGGTACACTAATAAATAAGACTTCAGCACTCCCTAAGAGGCTAAGACAAACTCCAACCAAAATACCAAATCATACTTTTACTTCGAGATTACGCTAAAATATTTTTTAGTTCCATGAATAAAAGAAGCTAAAATAAAATTCCCAAATAACGTGATTGTGCACGGGTTGTTGTTGGCAGTAGGGAGAAGGATTGGAAAGCCCTGATATCAAGATGTTATGGGTCTAGCCCGTAACATTGTCAGAGGTGGCAATGGAGGCGGAGATACAAGGGGAGCCAGACTCAACCCATGGAGAATATGAGGGGAGAGGAAGAAAGGGAGTCGTGCTCAACCCTAACCCTAGAAATAGGAGGAGGAGACAAGAACTAAAGAGAGGAATAGAACATTCATAATTTCATTCAAAATGATTCATGGACTCATGGGGTCCCTGTTACAGATCCGCCACCAATCACCTTGCACCGGACCCGCCATCAATTGTCTTGCATTATTATTATTATTATTATTATTATTATTATTATTATTATTAAAAGGTGGAGTCGGATTGTAACGAGTCGGTTGTACTTGAGTTGTGTCGTAGCATTTACGTGTTTTAATATTTGTTTATGTTTGTGTTATTTACAATTATGTCATTGGCGTCTATATGTACGGCCTTTGGAATCTTGTAATGGTTATGGAAAAAAGAATTTGATGTTTTTTTATCTCTAATTTCCTCTCCCTCTCTAATCCTCCCTCCTAGGGTTTCGTCACCCCTTCACCTCCGCCAGCCCTCCCCCTTGCTGGATTCCTCCTAGAATTTTTCTGAGCTCCTATCAATTGGTCCGGCCTGCATCACTGCCCGGCAGAACGTCGTTGGTGCTAGACAACAACTGCCTCAAACAATTTATGTCGCGCTGTATCGATCATTCCCGCCCGGGTTCTGCAACGCCTTCATGATTTGCCCCCTGTGCGCTTCCGCAACGCCTTCCGGCAGTCTGTTGTTCCTTATCGTGGGTCGATCTACCTACTACCATGCGTTCGAATAGGTCGCAGCCACCTTTTCTGCCAATTTGCCACTTATGCCCTTAATCACGTTGTGCGCCAGCGACGTTTCCGCGTTCGTCTCCTGCCGCTGTCAACACGCGTTTCCACGCCCGCCTCCTGGCGTCCTGCCGCGGCCGACACGTATCAAGGAACCCCCGATCCTCCCCCCAGACACAGCGTCCGTGTGTGCCCTGCCCCTGTCGCAAACTGCTTGTTGATCCAGCTCTGGCAGCGCCATTTGGTCGCAGAAATGCCGGATTCGACTGCGCCTGGCCCAAATTCCTTGGCCTCTCTCCAGATTTTGCTGCTCCTGGCCCCTTCTCCACCAACCTTCACCAGATTCGGCTGCTCCTGGCCCCTCTCCGACAAGTCCTGCATTGTTTCACTGATGCCAACCCAACCAGATCTGCACTAACTACACACCAATCGGCCGACATCATCTCCAGCCTATCCTGAGCACCATGAACGCCACTCAATCGGCCGCTCCCGGGCAGTTGTTATTGTCGTCGCCGGACACCACCCCCTGGCTGGATTTCTCTGCCCTAGCTGCACAAATCCTGGCCACATGCGCCTCTCTTCACGCCAAAGTAGATCGTCCCCTCGCGATTGATGGACGGGTTTCTGCAACACTTAAGCGGAGAGGAAGAAGATGACACAGGCGAAAACATTCAAATCATTCATACCTAACATACGCATGCATCACAGAGGCTTTTATAGCCATTAACAATGTAGTTACATATGCTACACAGGCGGGAACAATTATAATTGTTGGTTCAAATGGAAAAGGCGGAAACAGTTACAAATTTAAATTTTAGTGTGTATCACTGCTAGCCACCCCGGCAGCCCCAACATCCCTCCAGAGGCACCAATTCTCCTCCCACCGCTGCCTATGAGCTTCTATGCTCGTGTAAATGTCTTTACTTAGTTTTCCTTTTCTCTTCATTTGCACAGATTAGATATGATTAGGGGTGCAAGTTTTCATAGTTTGTATTATTCTCCTTCATACTGCATGACTTGCAGGGCACATTTTATTGTGCATTAAATTATTAGTGCTCTTGCGTACGTGAACCAAATTTGCAAATCAACATTAGTTATCTTGCGATCAACTGTGATATTAGTGCTAGTTTTTATTTTGAATTAGTATTACTTGCAATGAATAATCCTACTTATCCTAGCATGTTTGCACCATTCTAGGGATGTAGCTAGGTTCCTCAACACTGCCCTTTTAGGGTTTCATAGCCTGGGGTCGCACCCATCCTACATTCCTACGATGCATCAGCTTTTGTAGTCCAAGGTTTGGGATACGTATATACTTCATAATTGTAGGGTATTTAGAGGACTCATGTTATGTTTGATTTTAATCTACAATAAGCATTAGTAGAGTCCACAGATCATTCATGGCTACCCACAGTGATCGTACGACACAATTTTATGACGATAGAGATTAGTATCATTAAGGTCATCATCGTTACAGTCCTCTATTTGAGGATCTGTAGCTAATTTATGTTTGACCACATCACGCTCCTCCGAAGAGATCTTTGTACAATCATGATGTTCACCCTCATTCTGGGTCCTTCGTTCGTATAGATTGTTAAAACCCTCGGTCACGATTTGATTCTGCCAGTGACGTAGATCTCATAGAGGATATTATTACGATAATGATATGTAACGAAATGCCGCCGTTAGGCGGCGGAGGAATGGCTGTCGCCGGTGAAGAGTTAGACAGAGGAAAGCCCGGAGGCAGGGGAGAGAGAGAAGCAGAGGAGGCCGGGGAAGACAAAGAGGAGAACTGGATTCATATTATTACTTGAAGTCTTAGTTACAAGCTAACAGGTATTTATAACTAATCCTAATTACTAGCCGTTAAGGCTGGCACAGGCCGCCAGCTCATAACCCCTTACTGTAGCCAACTGTCTGGCCTGTTGTATTTAATGTAGCGCTACAGGAAGCGCTACATTCCCTTCCCTGCCCGATTTTTGCTGCCCGGCGGTACTTGCTGCCCGTAATCGCCCGCCTATATTAACGCTGTTGAGGGGCTGGATCGGCCAAGCCCTAATCTGCTGCCACCCTGGAGCGTCGGTGGGATGAACGTCAGCGGCGCGGAATCGGCGGTAGCTGGCGGAGAAGCCAGGAAGCTTTCGTAGAGATCGGAGCGCGCTGATGGTGGTTGGCTTTGGGTGGTCTGGTAACTCTGTATCTCCTTGTATTGCTTCATCGTTGAACCCCTTTTGTTCCTTGTGGCGATGAACGTTTTTCTGAACGGAATATGACTCCTGTAAAAAGGCAGGAGAATGATTAGAGACCGGTTTTATTTTTTGTGAAGGGATGACTTTTGATGAGTTTTGTTTGTGATTCGCAACATCCCTTTGACGCATTTTTGCATCCGCATTTGTTTGTGTTTGTTCCGTTTTCGTGTTGTTGAGATCGAAATCCGTCCTTGGTCGGATTTCTGTAGGCGTCTTTGTGTTTTCGATCGATATTTCTTCAGCTTGCTTGTGAACTTCATCCTGTAAAATCAGAGAGTGATTAATGGTTTGATGACTATTTGTATCTGGGATGACAGATCGATCGTTTTTGGGTGAAACTTCCCTTTTTGTTTTTGTGCGGGAAGTCGAAATGGGGTCCGGCCGCCCGTGATTTTCCTGCTAAAATACAGGATGAGGCGTACTGTCGGAAGAACAAAAAGGAATGACCGGCTGGTTGTTTTTACAAAGGTCTTCCCTGTTTGTAGCTTCTGATTGGGCATTTGTGCATGAGCAACTTTGTTCAAGATGATGAAGTAGAGTATTGTCCAGGTCCGATAATGTCTCCCAAGTAGCCTCCTCTGGAAGCATGCCTTCCCACTGGATCAGCCCTTGGTGGCAAATTTGCCCCTCCTTTTGAATTGTTCTCTTTTGCAGTATATCGATGGGGTGTTGTTTGTTAATGCATGTCAGATCTATGTCCGGAATGGCGTGAACTGGATAAGATGCACTTGGAAAATATTTTTTTAAGCATAGAAACGTGAAATACCGGATGAAGTTTGCTTGATTCTGGGAGTTCTAACTTAAATTCTATCGACCCTATTTGTTCTAAAATTTTCTAAGGGCCAAAGTATCGTAATCTGAATCGTTGACATGTTTTCTTATGCAGGGATGTTTGGCGGTATGGATGAAGTTTGAGTAACACGAGATCGCCCTTTTGGAAGGCGATTTCCTGACGTTTCTTATCTGCATTCTTTTTCATTTTATGTTGTGCGCGATGTAAATGCTGTTGTAATTGTAAAAGTAGTAGTGTGTGGGTTGTGTTATCAGGTAGCAGCTGGTCGGTCGAATCACCACCTTGCCCATGGGCCACGAAATTAGATGGTGGTTTGCCAAACATCGCTTCAAAAGGCGACATTCCAGCTGAGGCGTGATAACTTGTGTTATAATGGTATTCAGCCCAACTTAGTAGTGAAGCCCAATGCGCTGGATGCTGATGGGCAAATATACGTAAAAATTGGTTAATGCAACGGTTGACGCGTTCAGTCTGACCATCCGTTTGTGGGTGGTAGGCCGAACTAAAACGTAGTTTTGTCCCGTTGGTTTTAAAAAAAGAAAGCCAGAAAGAACTTAAAAATATGGTGTCTCTATCCGAAACTATCGATTCGGGTAGGCCATGTAACTTACCACAATGTTCCCAAAATGTGTGTGCCACTATGGGAGCTGTATAGTGGGCTGGTAAAGGTGCAAAATGAGCACCTTTAGATAGTCTATCTACCATGACTAATAGGGTCGTAAGAGTTTTTGATTTTGGTAAATGTGTTATAAAGTCAATGGATATATCTGCCCATATGCGGGATGGAATTGGTAGAGGTTGCAAGAGGTCATAAGGCAGCGAATTGCGGTCTTTGCCCTTTTGGCAAATATCGCAATGTTGTATGTATGTCTGCACTTGGTTGTGCAATCCGGGCCAGTAATAGTATTGTTCTAATCGTTTTGTGGTTGCTGTGATTCCCGAGTGACCCCCAATTTTAGTGTCGTGTGCTTCGCTGATAAGGATTGTGCGAAGGAGCGAATCAGGGATATATAATTTTGATTTAAAAAAATATTTTTGGTTTATAATTTTCCAGTTTGGTACTAAATCCGGGTGTTGTTGTAGTTGAGATAGTACCGCGGTCGCTTTGGTGTCTGTTTTATATAGTGTAGTCAAATCATCAAACAAGTTAGAGTAGGTGAACGATAGGTTTTGGTGGCTGTTGATAGAAGGCTCATCGTCTGAATCATAGATTCGGGAGAGAGCATCAGCAGCGGCGTTGTGTCGACCTGGTCTATAACGAATGATATAGTTAAATCCTAACATTTTGGAAAGGAAGTGTTGTTGTTCGGGTAAGATCATTATTTGAGTGTTTAGATTATGTAGGGTTTCGTGGTCGGTTAGTATTGTGAATGTCGATCCAATTAAGTACTGGCGTCACTTACTTACTGCAGAAGTAACTGCTAATAATTCTCGAATGTACGTAGACTTTGCTTGGTCCTTGGGAGATAGTTGTTTACTGAAATAGGCAATTGGGTGCCCCTTTTGACTTAACACTGCTCCTATCCCAACCTTAGAAGCGTCACATTCAATCGTGAAAGGAAGAGAAAAAATGGGTAATGTCAAAACTGGGGATGTGAGAAGTCCTTTATTTTAAGAAAAACGTCGTTAGCAGTGTCAGTCCAGGCAAAACTATTTCGAACTAGAAGATCCGTTAGCGGTGCAGTGATTGTGGCATATTGGCTTATAAAACGACTGTAGTATCCTGCTGTTCCTAGAAAGGATATTAATTGTTTTTGTGTTCTGGGAACTGGCCATGCTGCAATTGCTGCCAGTTTACTGGGGTTAGGGAGAACCCCTTTGGAAGAGATTACGTGTCCCAGGAAGTCGATTTCTGGAACGGCAATAGTGCATTTTGAAGGGTTTAGTGAGAGTTGATTTTGTGATAGTATATGGAATACTTGGTGTAAATGGTCGGCGTGCAGTGCCTCATCGCGACTGTAGATCAGTATGTCGTCAAAAAATATGACCACAAAGCGTCGGAGAAATGGTTTAAAATGGTATTCATTAAGGCCTGGAATGTTGCCGGTGCATTTGTAAGCCCGAATGGCATTACAAGGAATTCGTATAAGCCATCGTGGGTTCTAAAAGCTGTTTTGTGGGCATCGTGAGGGTTCATTCGGACTTGGTGGTATCCGGAGTATAGGTCTAATTTAGAAAAAATTGTTGCTCCGTGTAATTCATCAATTAGTTCCTCAATGGTGGGCATTGGGAAACTGTCTTTGATAGTTAACGAGTTCAAAACACGATAATCTACACAGAAACGCCACGTCTCATCCTTTTTCTTAATTAGTAGTACTGGGGAGCTAAAAGTGGAGTTACTCGGTTGAATTATTCCTTGAGAAAGCATTTCGGTAATTAGACGTTCAATTTCGTTTTTGTGTCTATAAGGATATCCATAAGGTTTAACTTTGGCTATCTTAGACTCGTCCGTTAGAGGGATTTTATGATCTAAAGGTCTAACTGGAGGCAGCCCTGTAGGTTTCCTAAATAGATGTTTAAATGAATTTATTTTGTGGCCTACTGTCGGGTAACAAGTGGAGGGTCTTCGGACTGTGTGGTCGCACTAACTGTAGAGTCCATTTCTGTTTGGAAACATAACAACATAGATTTGATAAAGTCTTGGGCGACCAATTTATGTATTTGTGAAGATGATACTGAACATGCACTGAGTGTTTGATCTCCTTTTATTGTGCATTGAGCACCTTGAAAAGTGAAAGACATTTCCCGTGCGGAATAATCTATGGTTATTGGTCCTAAAGTTTCCAACCAGTTATAGCCCAGTATTACGTCTGCTCCATGAAGATCTGTCACGAATAAATCTAGTTGAAATTGTATCTTCTGAATGGTCAGTTGTACGTGGGGACAATATTCTTTGCAAAACATAATATTTCTGTTCCCAACGTGAATTTAAATGGTTTAATCGATTCGACGGGTAGTTTTAGGTATTTGGAAGCTCGCTTAGTTATGAAACTATGGGTGATGCCATTGTCTAGAAATATATGGACGGTTGATTTGCCTATGTGGCCATGTACGCGCAAGGACTTTGATGGTAGAGTTCCCATAAAAGCATTCACACTTATTTTCGGGTTATTAATGTCGTCACCGGCTGGTTCTTCCTCATGGTCTGTGGGACTCTCCTCATGTTCCTCTTGGTCACCTTCAAAGAAATATAGTGTTGATCGGTTTTTACATTTGTGCCCGGGAACGTATCGTTCGTCGCACGTAAAACACTGCCCGCGTTCGCGGCGTGTTTGTAATTCAGCTGGGGATAACTTGTTTACTGTCAAGCGATTATGTTTAGGATAATGTGTGTTTGCTGGATTTCCTAATTGGTGTGACCGCGTGAATCCTGGCCTAAGACGTCGGTGATCGTCTGAGTCTGGTTCCTCAAAAAGTCTTGCTAATCGGTATGTGTCATATAACGAGGTGGGGTGTTGTGCTATAACAGCTCGTTTGATGTGTGGTTTAAGGCCAGAAATAAATTAACGGTCAGCTAGACTAAAAGGAAGATTGGATTTTAGACATTAATTATTATTTTAATTGTCATCAGATATTTGAAGAGTGTCACATACTCACATTAGACTTGCTAAGATGGAGCTTTAGAATCAAGCTAAGAATTATATGACTGGCGTGGAGCGCTGCATAGAGAACGATGATCTTTGCCCCATATCACGATGGGCAGACATGAGGCAGAAGTTAAAGATGAAATATCTTTATGCATTTTATAGATGTCAAATCCTTGATCAGTAACACATGTAACAATGGATTGTTTGTTGCCAACATATGACTCGATTCAATGAGATTATTGTGAGGAGCGATATTCAAGAGGAGCCCATCACAGTTGCCTCTTGTTCTCGATCTAGGCTCGACACGAAGATTCATAGAGTTGGTTTTCCACTTCTTAGAGTCTATTGATCAGATATTTCACCTCGCCCTCCAATATGAGTATCAACTGGGATTCGCAAGGTCGAGGCGAGTTGACAATTATTCTAACCAATCCACCTTTAGGATCCCTTCCCCGAACCTCAATTCATCCCATCCTGATGAGGTTCAGTGCTCGATGAGTAGGATACCACTTGATTATAGAATTGAGCTTGGTTCCGACTTTCTATCTGTGTAACCCAAAAACGAGATTTTGATATTAAATTAATTTTGCGATCACTAAATTATGAGACACAAATTAAACACCGATGAAAAATAAACTGAAATTACAACTAGGGTTGTCGTATGACCCACACATGTAAACTATAACATTCAAACGAGAAATAAACATGGCATAACATGTCACATGCTTTAAATGAAAATAAACAACAGTATATTTTTCTAATTTACTGCAAACAAGTATAAATGAAAGTAGGGCAAGCATGATGAATTTTATATCAATTAAAATCACATAAAATGATAATAGTAATCACTTGAAAGATTTTGTGAGAGGGATACAATGGTTCCTGAACACAAAACAAGGTGGAACAAATAGGTTAAGATTTTGGATGGGTTTCATAATAGTAATGAATTTTGTGTGGTGAGAGGGAGTCAGATAGGCCCGGATTTTCCAACATACAGTTTGATGAGCCTCCTAAAGAGTCACATCCTTTGACTTGTACCTTAGTGTTGAAGTATCACATAGTCCTTTGGGCATTCGTCACACACTTGATGAAAACTTTTACACCACACCTAAAGAGTCACTTGATAAGTCACCCTTTTTTAGAGATATCTAACATGTAGCCTTGTAAGGCCACAACCTAGAGTGTGTCGTGTTTGTTTTACTTTATTAGTTCAATTGCATGATTTGCATAAATCTGTTAAGTCTTTTGTTAATCACTTGCATGAGTTGCATGAGTCTATCCGACGGAAAATTGAAAGTGGTAGTGACTCTTCTAAAGCTTATGCAGATAATCACAAGCGAGAACACAATGTTTGAGAAGATGAGCAAGTGATGGTTTGCATTCGGGCGAACAAGTTCCCAAAGGGGCAGCTAAGAACTTGAATGTCGAGTGAATGGGCCCTTATAAAGTCATGCAAAGAATCTAAGCAAATGTCCATGAGCTAAACATCCCTAAGAGTACGGACATTCACCCCCATTCAATGTTGAGGAAATGACTCATTATTTCGAACCTCACGAGTACACAAATCCACACCTTGACTCCACCCTAGAGCTTCCTTTACCTAAGCACCACCTTTAGCCCCCACATTCCCACCTCAACTACACCCCCGCGCCCTTCCTCGGCAATTGTCACCATTAGCAACACTTGCGGGTATGCGGCGACCTATAGTGGAAATGACATCTACCATGAGCTATGAGATGGAGACGACATCATAGTTCGATATGACACCAAACATAGTTGACTATTATTGTTTACTACATTGGAGAGGATGCCGACAATTCACAACCGACACTTAGGTGACCTCCAAAGAGCCACGTCCATTCTTAACTGGCATGCACCGGGAGGATACACATCTCCATTCATCAGAAGACGAATTCTTCCAAGACAAGGAGAATGATGGGGATCAACCTGACTTTTTGGAGCACGAATTTGTGGGACAAATCAGGGCTGATTTACCAATTGTTATATTTGGGATCATTGGATAGACCATTAGGATTTCATAGTCTAGGGTCGCACTCGCATCCTACCCAGCGTCACTTATCATCTATGTGCGACATCAGTTAAGATGACAAGTTACAACGAATCAAAATTTGGTATTTTTCTTGATTGAGAGGTGATTTAAAACAGAAGCTAGAAATAGAGAACCATTTAGATGATTCCAACCATATCTTTATGATGAAAACATCACTATCACGATAGCATAAATAAAAGTGAAAGCATACCATTAAATCAGAAAGAGGCATCTTCACCTTTGTCAGCATGATCTCAGTATTATTTGCCCGCCTAAGTTCAATCTACATATAAAATCAAGATTTGTGATTAAAAAAATGATATGTATACATTTTACAGCTCAAAATGGAGGGGGGAGAGAAAATGTGCAAAAAAGGAAAAAAAACAAACAACGTGGGAATGGCTGTGTTAGATATCATAACTAGATCAACGCAGTATCTGGGACATTATCAAGCTATGACATCATTTTCAAGCTTTTATCAGTGAACCGAGAGCTAAAACTAAATAATCTTCAATAGTAAGTTGATTCCAATTCAGTAATCATCCACAAACTTTTCTCCGGCATTAGCAACACGCACATTACTACATGAATATGTTATGGGTCCCAACCATTAGTTATCTAGTAATTACATTATTATGAGTCTTTAGGTATCAAGTTGAGTGCATGAGTCGAGTGGTATGAATCGAGTGGCATGAGTCGTATCGAATCGAGTCATAGTTAACAATTCTTTACGCATCTCTTATGTTAGGGTTATTTATGTGTGGCATTTTGGGTCCTATACATAGGGACCTTTGGGTCATGTATGAGATATCAGATAATTAAATCAAAATTTGTAATATCCATATTTTAAATTTCAAAAATAATAATTT
The DNA here is from genome assembly GCA_039583875.1 of Platanthera guangdongensis. Classification (NCBI taxonomy): domain Eukaryota; kingdom Viridiplantae; phylum Streptophyta; class Magnoliopsida; order Asparagales; family Orchidaceae; genus Platanthera; species Platanthera guangdongensis. The sequence continues at coordinate 3,918,998 of CM077167.1, forward strand.
CTTTTCAGGATCCTAATACGAATAAATATCATGTGCACTTGCTCAGATCAAGGTAATTAAAAGAAAATTATAGTTGTAATACTTTTAAGGCTCAATTCAAATTTGAAAATGTGCAACTTCTGAACTTGGAAGGTCTTAATTTACAATGGTGAATTTAGTAATTTTATGAGGGAACATCCCCCTCTTAATATCGTGAGCCACAGTTTTTATAACCGACGCGCATGCCATTATCACTCCCACACGACAGAAGCAAAGTGGCGGACGTTTTACTCCCTCGCGGCACGGACGAGAGAAAGTCTAGGGCTTTCCGTTCCAGAGATCGATAGGCCAACCTCTCCCTCTCTCGTCGACGACGAAAAATGTGTGTACTTCTATTCAAAATCCCTGGTCGGTGTTATCAGAGGATTTAGCGGCTCTTCCTCCCTCGCCAACAGCCATTGACGATCTTAAGGGGGGGGGGGGGGGGGTCTCATCTCCCTCCGTGCTCTGGACTGACGACTGGAGTCCTATTTCTCCTCTTCAAGCAAGGTAAGACCCACTCTTTAGTTCTCCTCTTCATTTTAATCGATCTCTCCTTGTTGGTAACCGAACCCTTTCTTTCTCTCGTTTACAGAGAGCTCTTCTTCTCTCCGTTAACGTACCTATATTCCAACTTCCAAACCTAAGTCGATCACAAATCTTACGACATACTATCCTAGGACGTATAATATGTGAGAACTTTTGTCTATTCAACACTACACCCAAGTCTTCTTGGAGGTGCTGCGGTTCTTGCTAAGACGCCACATTCGGACCATACGACGAGCACTCTTGTATATTTTACACTACACCCAAGTCCTAGAGATGCAGCGGCCCTTACCAAGACACTGCATTCAGACCATACGACGCGTTCCTTACGGGGAACAACCTAGCTTTTGCACAAATTCTCAAATGATCTATATTCATAAGGGTGACTAAATTTTACGTTGGTCGTCTACCTAACACAACCCTCGTCATTTTTCATTCAGGCTTGGGACCGACATAGGCTGGTTTAATGAAAAATAGATAGTACGAAAAAAAGGCCTCGTGAGAACAAAACGCCACTTCAAGAATCACACGGCGGGGAACTCTTCGATCAAGGCTACACCAAATCTCTAGAAACGGAGGTCATACGACGGCGAAATGAAGAGAGACGTTTTCTCTCTCTAGAAAACTTCCACAGGAAGCTTGCGGCAATGCATCGAAATGAAGTCTGCTTGCGCCAAGGTGGTGTTGAAATAGGTCAAGCTGTAGAATGAGCGTCAAAGGAGATGAAGCGTCGACAGGGGCATTTCCAAATGAATTCGACGCAAAATGAGGTACGTCGAGTAGAACATCAGAAGTATGCGTCGACTTCTCCAAAACTATATCAAAGAATGTGTTGATATGCTATCAAAGCATGTTTTCCAGAACAGATATTATATATATATACATATATATATATATATAGATTTCACTTTAATTTTTTTTAACATTCCCCCTTAAAGTGAAATTCAAATATGAGTCCGAGCAACCCACTAAGGCGATCAAACGGCCCCTTAGACAGAGGCTTCGTGAAGATGTTGGCGACGTTGTCTTGATTCGGAACACACTCCACGCCAAGAGATCCACTAAGTACTTTCTCCCGAATTAAGCGGTGCTCGATCTTGATATGCTTAGTCTGCGCGTGACAAATCGGATTCGTAACAAGTTTCAACGTACTTTCATAGTCGTCGTGGAGGAAAGTAGGACTGCAAACCTTTTCATAAACATCCTCCACCAGTCTTCGCAACCAAATGCATTCCTGAGTCATCAAGGGCGACGTCTTGTACTTCACCTCAGTGGTGGAGATGTTCACCGAGTCCTGCTTCTTACTACACCACAAGATTGTCGTTGAACCGCATCGTCAGCAAGTAAAGACGTACCTCGACGTCGACTTCCGATCGTCAGCATCTCTGTCATAGTCGGCATCTATGAAACCATGTAAACAGAAGTTGGTGTCTCATCCAAACAGCAACCCCATGTCCGAGGTTGACTTGACATATTTCAGAATCCCCTTTGTTGCCTCCAGATGAGGCTTCCTAGGCTCTTGCATGTAATGGCTCACTCGACCAACTGCAAACAAGGTATTCGGTCGTGTAATTGTCAAATAGATCAAACTTCCCATCAGAGCCCAGAAGAGCTTAGAATTTGACAAGATCTTTGCTTCATCCCGACGAAATTTTACTTCAACTTCAAGTAGAGGAGAGCATCGCTTCCCATCCTCCATGTTGAATCTCACCATGATCTGCTCCGCATAGGCCTTCTGAGGAACCAGCACCTCGCTCTTCTTCCTCTCCACTTCAATACCAATGAAATAGTGTAGCTCCCCCAAATCCTTCATTTCGAACCGGATTGATACCTCCTCCCTAAGCATTGTCACCTCTCTGTTGTCATTTCCTGTCGTGATCATGTTGTCGACAAACAACAATATGAGCACATGAAGTCCATCCTTCTTCTTCACAAGCACACTTGAGTCGGAATCCGATGCATAGTTCCCGCGGAACAACAAGTACTCCGCTATCTTTTCAATTCATGAAGGGTCTTCTTCAACTTACAAACATGCTCCAGATGTGACTTAGACTTAACTGGGTGGTTGCTCAATGAAAATATTTTTTTCAATTTTGTTGTAAAGAAAGACATTCTTTGTTATGCCCCCGGACGATCTACGTTTCCGTGGATTCAAATACGCGCGAAGACCGAAGGAGACCGGGAATGAAAGCCGGGCTGAACCATCCGGTTCAGCCCGAACCCAACAATAAAGCAGAATGGGGGCTGAACCACATTGGGTTCAGCCCCAATGGGGCCGGCCGGCCCTAGGGGTTGGGTGGGAGCATAAATACCCAACCCCTCCTCCTTGGTGGTTAAGCAAGAATATTCCAGGTATCCTCTCTCTTCTTCCTCTCCTAAACCCTAATCTTCTAGTCTTCTTCCTACTTCCTCTTTCTCCCCTAGTTAGGTCATAACATTTGGTATCAGAGCATCTTTCCTGCGACAATGGTGACACGCACGGAGGCGGAGATGGCGCGTTTAGCCACCATCGAAGAGAACTACGTCGCCTTGGCGGATTCCGTGGCCGGGATCGAAGAACAAGTTAAAACCTCCACGAAAAATCTAGAAGAACGCATGGAAGGACGCTTGGATGAGTTGAAGGCGCTGTTAACGCAAACCCTAAGGGGGAAAATGGCGGAATCGGGAGAATCATCGCACGCGGCACCGTCTTCCGCCGGAGGCACCACGGGAGGGCCGGGAATGATGCCCTACAGCGGCCCCAACCCGGAACCAGGCTGGACAGCCGGCCACGGAGGGCCGTCGGCACAGCCGAGCCCTACAGGGCCGACGGTGCCGATCCCGCGCAGCCCAGGCGCGGGCGCTCCTGCCGCCAGACCATGGGTCGGATCGGGACCAAACCTCCACCAGCAGGTCACCGGGGGGTGGATCGGCCCGGGAGGGGTGGCCGCCGGCGGAGGAGTCGCCGAGGTGGCTGTCGGCCGCCCTTTTGGACCTCAGGAGCCTATTTGGAGGCCGCCGCACATGGGAGGGTCGAATGGCGCGGGAAATGGGATCCTCCCCAGACCACCGGCACTAGGGACTCCAGCGAGGATGGGGCAAGGCGAACAATGGCGGGGATATCCTCCCCGACACGTTTTTGACGACGAGGAGGGCCCTCTTATGGGAGGGGGATACGGAGGGGAACATTATCACGACTACTATGGTAGGCCGAATCCAGTGGCCGAACAACTCAGGCCAGCAGGGCTAGAGCCAGGATATGGCAGGAATGGAGGAGCGAACCGGCGGGCTGTTATGCAACCAAAACGTACGAGGATGAATTTTCCGACATTCCGAGGTAGTGACGCGCTGGAATGGATACAAAAGGCCGAGTTGTTCTTCACATACCAAGAGATCCTCAATGAGCAATGGGTGCAGTTGGCGTCGTTTCACTTGGAGGGCGACGCATACCAGTGGGCACAATGGTTCGTGCGAAGCTATGGGTACGCGCCGTGGGCGCACTTTATAGAGGGATTCACGGCCCGTTTCGGCCCCTTGGAATACGAGGACGTGGAGGCCACCTTGCAGAAACTCCGACAGAAGGGGACCGTGACGGAATATCGCACGGAGTTCGAGCGGCTGGCAAATCGGGTAAATTGGGGGGAAAAGACCCTCCTCAGTTGTTTCATTTCGGGGCTGAAGGACCACCTGAGAGATGAGGTCCATGCCTACATGTCGTACAGTCTGAGCCACGCCATCAGTCTAGCCAGGATACAGGAGGAGCGGTGCAACCGCCAACGAAATCGAGGGGGAGCACGCACTCCCGCAGCACCAGCAGCACCTGTAGCGGGGCGGCGTGAACAGCCGCAGGCCGGACGGCCGACAGTGACACGCTTGACGTGGCCTGAGCTGCAGGCCAGGAAGGACAAGGGGCTATGTTTCAATTGCGACGAAAAGTACACACCAGGACACCGGTGCCAAAAGGTGCAAGTATTCATGCTGAGGGAGGAGGATGACGAGGAAGAGCTCCCTACCTGTGATGAGGTGGATGGTTTGGACCTGGCGGAGTTTGGGGTGTCCATCCAGGCAATGGAAGGATGTTCAGCCCCACTTACGTTACGGATTGCTGGGAAGTTGGGGCACGAGCGGGTGACTATTTTGATAGACAGCGGGAGTACACATAATTTTATCACCCCCGCAGCGGCACAGAAGGCGGGACATGCAGTCGACAAGGGGGCTTCTTTCCAGGTTATGGTGGCAGATGGCAGCAAGTTGAGATGTGAAGGGGTCCTGAAGGGGGTGGAGCTGCGACTACAGGGCTATGTGTGTCGGACGGATGTCTACCTGCTCCCGATTCGGGGGTCGGACATGGTGTTGGGCGTGCAGTGGCTCCGCCAGCTCAAGCGGGTAACCACGGATTGGGAGAAGATGACGTTGGAGTTCTCGCACCTGGGGACAGAGCATTGCCTACAGGGGATACAGACGTCTCCGCTCAAGGAGATATCACTCACGAGCCTGCAAAGGATGGAGGAAGAGGGTAGTATGATGGCCCTGTTGTGGGGGATAGAGGCTCTTGGGCCAACAACGGAACCAGCGCAACTGCATGATCTATTGGTTCAGTTTGACGACATCTTCCAGGCACCACATTCTTTACCGCCCGCACGGTTCAGAGATCATCAGATTCAGCTGAAGGCCGGAGCAGACCCGACGAATATTCGTCCATACCGGTACCCCCACATTCAGAAGACGGAGATAGAACGCAGCGTACGTGAGATGATGGCCTCCGGCATCACCCGACCCAGCACCAGCGCATTCTCTTCTCCGATCATCTTGGTCAAGAAGAAGGATGGCTCCCGGAGGTTTTGTGTCGATTACAGGGGACTGAATCACTCGACCATTAAAGACAAGTTTCTCATTCCGATGATCGAGGAGCTGCTGGACGAACTGCATGGGGCAAGCCTCTTCACCAAGCTGGATCTCCGATCCGGCTACCATCAGATACGCATGCGGAACGAAGACATCCACAAGACGGCGTTTCGTACTCACGACGGTCATTATGAGTTTCTGGTGATGTCGTTCGGTTTGGCCAACGCCCCATCTACCTTCCAAGCCGTCATGAACGAGATTCTCCGACCACTGCTTCGTCGGTATGTGCTAGTTTTCTTTGATGATATTTTGATCTATAGCAGGAGCTGGGAGGAGCATCGGGAGCACGTTCGGCATGTGTTCCACATTTTGCGGGAGCACCAACTGTATGCCAAGCGATCCAAATGCTCTTTTGGGCAGGCGGAGGTCGAGTACTTGGGACATTTGGTCTCCGCTCAAGGGGTCCGGGCCGACCCGCGGAAGATTGAAAGCATGGTGACTTGGCCGCTACCCACGACGATCCGGGCCTTACGAGGCTTTCTTGTGCTGACCGGCTACTATCGCCGGTTCGTGAAGGACTACGGGAAGATCGCACGGCCACTCACCCAGTTGCTGCAGAAGGATTCCTTCCGATGGCATGCGGAGGCCGAGGAAGCATTCCATGGCCTCAAAAGGGCCATGACCACCACCCCCGTGCTAGCACTTTCGGATTTCTCCAAGGATTTTGTGGTGGAGACGGACGCATCTGGCGTCGGCATCGGCGCGGTCCTCATGCAGGAGGGTCGGCCACTTGCTTATTTCAGTAAAGCTCTCGCTCCCAGGACCTTGGGGCTCTCTACGTACGAGAAGGAGATGCTCGCCATACTTCACGCGGTCGCTCTATGGCGGCCCTATCTTCTGGGGCGGCACTTCCAGGTCCGTACAGACCACCAGAGTCTGAAGCATTTCCTGGAGCAACGGTTGGCATCCCCGCTGCAGCAGAAGTGGCTGACGAAGCTTCTGGGGTATGATTATGAGATTGTCTACAAGAAGGGCAAGGAGAATATGGCGGCCGATGCGTTATCTCGGATACCAGAAAGCTCCCTTACTCACATCTCGGGGCCGGTGATTGCCTCCTTAGACGACATACAGGCAGAGGTTCTCCAGGACCCAGTTCTCCGCGACATTGTTGAAGCACTGCAGCAGGGTCGAGGCACAGCGGCTGGCTATCACTTACTGGGCACGCGACTCTACTACCAGGGTCGGCTCGTTCTACCGGCCACGTCCCCTTGGCGTACTACTATGATTCGGGAGTTTCACGCTTCACCGACCGGTGGTCATGCTGGCATCCATCGAACCTTACAGCGGGTCAAGGCCAACGTCTTTTGGAAGGGGATGCAGCGGGACGTTCAGCAATTCGTGCGGGAATGCGATGTCTGCCAGCGGCAAAAGTATGAGACGATCTCCCCAGCGGGCCTTCTTACTCCGCTAGAAATCCCACACCAGATCTGGGACACCGTCTCCATGGACTTCATCGAGGGCCTTCCCAAATTACAGGGCAAGTCAGTCATTCTCGTCGTTGTCGATAAATTGTCCAAGTACGGCCACTTCCTTGTTTGAGCCACCCATATTCCGGCGAAACAGTGGCTGACCTCTTCGCCAAAGAGATAGTTCGACTCCACGGGCTTCCTCGGGCCATCATCTCTGATAGGGACCCTGTTTTTGTCAGCCATTTTTGGACGGAGCTTTTTCGGCTTCAGGGTACCACACTACGCATGAGCACGGCCAATCACCCCCAAACCGACGGACAGACGGAGGTACTCAACAGAGGAGTCGAGACATACTTACGGTGCTTTGTCATGGATGAACCCCGCACGTGGACCAGGTGGCTACATTGGGCCGAGTATTGCTACAACACCTCTTATCACACGGCCAGCCGGCTCACTCCGTTCGCGGCGGTGTACGGGCGGCCGCCACCCACGTTGTCCTCCTATGAACAACGTGGAGTGGCCCGCCGGCTCACTCCGTTCGCGGCGGTGTACGGGCGGCCGCCACCCACGTTGTCCTCCTATGAACCGGCCGGCACTGCCCTCCCGGCGGTCGATCGAGCTCTCCAAGATCGGGATCGGACCTTGGCTCTTCTCCGCGACAATTTACGTGCGGCCCAAGACCGCATGAAGATTCAAGCCGACAAGCACCGTACGGAACGGGAATTTGCGGTCGGTGATGAGGTGTTTCTCAAGCTCCAGCCCTATCGTCAGCTCTCAGTCGCCCGTCGGGCCAATCAGAAACTGGCCCCACGTTACTACGGGCCGTACAGAGTCATTCGGCGGGTAGGACCCATCGCCTATGCTTTGGCGCTACCGGAGGGGTCACGCACTCACCCTACTTTTCATGTCTCCGTCCTCAAGAAGAAGCTGGGGAACACTGTTTCCGTCACTCCTACCTTACCTGAGGCTACCAGCGGCGGCGAATTGCGGCACTTACCTGAAGTTCTCATGACCAAATGGAAGAAACACGGCACGGAGTACCGGCCAATGATCCTCGTCAAATGGAAGCAGATGCCCGCGACGCACAATTCGTGAGTGGACCTCTTGGAGTTCCGGGAGCGCTATCCTGATTCTCACCTTGAGGACAGGGTGCTTCTTGATGGGGAGGGGAATGTTATGCCCCCGGACGATCTACGTTTCCGTGGATTCAAATACGCGCGAAGACCGAAGGAGACCGGGAATGAAAGCCGGGCTGAACCATCCGGTTCAGCCCGAACCCAACAATAAAGCAGAATGGGGGCTGAACCACATTGGGTTCAGCCCCAATGGGGCCGGCCGGCCCTAGGGGTTGGGTGGGAGCATAAATACTCAACCCCTCCTCCTTGGTGGTTAAGCAAGAATATTCCAGGTATCCTCTCTCTTCTTCCTCTCCTAAACCCTAATCTTCTAGTCTTCTTCCTACTTCCTCTTTCTCCCCTAGTTAGGTCATAACATTCTTCACGTCAAGTTGCAACAGCTTCCAACCTTGGCACGCCGCCAACGCAATCACCACCCGCATCGAAGTCATCTTTGTCACCAGGTTGAATGTCTTCTCATAATCTCCTTTGTACTGCTGAGAGAATTCTCGAGCAACAAGGTGAGTCTTGTATCACTCTATGTTGTCATCTGCCTTCTTCTTCACCTTATATACCAACTTGCAAGTGATAGGGGTAACGTCATCAACTTTGGGCACAAGATCACAAGTTTCATTCTTCCTGAGAGCTTCCATCTCCTTATCCATGACCTTTTCTCATTTCTTCACTCCAGCGGCTTTCTCAAAACATGACGGCTCCCGCTCGCCAAGAGGTCCTGCAAAGAAGCACGAACACATGCTAATAAGATTACTTTCTTTGTAGCGAGCCGGTGGGACGATAGTTTTCTTCAACCTCTGCAAAGTCGGACTACTCTCCGCCGCTCCAACAACATCATCATCATTAGCTCCCTCGCCAGAATAACTTGAAGAATCACTCCCCCTGCTTCCAGAACTCGAAGCACCTGAACCAAAGCCTGATGAAATAGAAGCACCTGAACCAAAGCCTGATGAAATAGAAGCACCTGAACCAAAGCCTGATGAAATAGAAGCACCTGAACCAAAGCCTGATGAAATAGAAGCACCTGGAGACAAGGGCAACTCCACCAAGAAGTCTTCAGCCACTCTCCCATCACTCATTCCTTCTTTTATTCCTCCCTCACTCTCCTCCAAAGCAACAGTAGAAACTCCCTGATATGAAATCAGCTCATCAAACACGACATCACAAGAAATAATGAACCGATGTGTCTACAGATCAATGCACTTTTACTTCTTCCCCTCGTCATAGCCAATTAATATGCACTTCTGTGTCTTCACATCCAACTTTGTTCTGAGAGCATCTGAACGTGCACAAAGCAAGTAGCTCCAAACACCCGCAAGTGCTTCACACTCGGCTTCTCTCCAAACATGATCTTATGTGGAGACTTCAGCTCAATCGAACTTTGCGGTAACATGTTGATGACATACGCCGCGCAAGTCATTCTCTCCGCCAATAAAGCTTTGGGTATTCCCTTCGCATGCAACCAACACTTGCACATTTCCGCCAAGTGTCGAATCTTCCTTTTCGCCACTTCATTTTGTTTTGAAGTGTGAGCACAAGATAATCCCATCTGATACCATGCTTCCTGCAAAATCTAGAGAACTTGATAGAAGTAAACTCCCCCTATTGTATGTTCTTAGCTTTTTAATCCGTAATTTCAGCACCCCTTCTACTCTCTCCTTGAACTCCACAAATTTCCCGAAGACCTCCGACTTCACCTTCACGAAGTATACCATGTGTATCGAGAAAAGTCATCCACGAGCACAAGCATGTACCCGTTTCCTGAATATGTGGGTGTGGCGCACGGTCCCATCAAGTCACCATGAATATACTCCAACAATATTTTGCTCCTTGAAAGAGACCTATCAAATGGGAGATGATGTGTCTTCCCAAATTGACACCCTTCACAAACATGACCGCCGCCAAAAGAAGATAACCTAGGCAAACCTTCACAAGGCCTCTTGTCACCATAGTTTTCAATTTGTCCATTCACACATGACTCAACCTCCCATGCCAAATAGTTGCACTATCATTTGTCTTCATCTTATTCACATAGGAAATTGTAGATTGCACAAACAAATCCTTAACACGCCGCCCAGTGTGAGTGATGTCCGTCTTCACAAAAGAGAAGTTCTGCAAGGACTTTACCTCCTTAGATCCAAAAAGAACATGATAATGTGCATCCACCGCAATGGACACTGAGAAGAGGTCTTTCTTCATCCCCTACATATGATAAATACTCTTCAATTTGAGTGCACTTCCATCACTGCCCAAGGTAACTATCCCCTCCTCCACCGTATGCATTGAATCATCTGTCATCACAATAACATCAATCCCCTCGTAGACCTGAAGGGAAAAGAACTTTGATTCATCGTCAGTGTGGTGATGAATGCACTCAGAATCAACAATTCAATCATCCTAAAAATTAATGGAGGCCAAAACATCCACTAATGTCGTTGTCATCTCTGCCAAAAAGTAATTCCTTCATTCCTCTTCATCGTTGGATCCCTCTCCTTTCTTCGCTACATGCCCCAGCTTGAGATTCGCCTTGCAATCTCTTTTAAGGTGACCCGATTTGTTGCACCTGTAACATTTGGGACCCTTCTGTCCTCCATCAAACTTTGGAGGAAACTTTCCACCATCTCCCTGCCATAAAGTTGAGGGGCCCTCCCCAATGTTCTTCTTCCCCCTATCCCAATTCTTCTTCCCAGAAAATAGGACCTCGCTTTCTCCCCCTAAAACAGAGCATCCTGACATTTGCATTGCCAAGCTTTTTTATGAAGCCAGTAAATTCTCCAACTCCGATAAGGATGGTTGAGTAACTCATCCTTGTATTGAAGTAATAAAAGACACATACTCTTTCTGTAGGCCACGAATAATATGTCGTTTCATCTTGGCCTCTGAGATCGGCTCATCCAGATCCAACGCTGATACCTTCGCGCACTGGTTCTTCAACTTCAAGAAAAAAGGTGAAATCGACATCTCTCCTTGGTTCGCCTTCGTCAACTCATTATCCAAGAACTGTAACCTTGTGACATTCTTCTTATAGAAAAATCCATCTAACGATGCCCAAATTGCCAAAGTTGGTCTGCATTCAATGATGTGATCAAACAAGTCCGAAGATATTACCCGTTTGAGCATGAACTCGATCTTTGCATTTGTCTTATTTCATGCTCTCATCGCCGGACCGTTGTCCCTAGCCGCCACCATTTCCTCTTGTTCATTGTCGCCAACAACCTCCCACAAATCTTCTCCAATCAGATAACTCTCCATACATGACTTACATTTCTTGTAATTTGTTTGTGTCGGCAACTCAATACCGAGACCCCTCGCATATCCGCCAGCACCATCCATTTCAGTATACTGATTTTCTTCACCAAAGGAACTTAGCAATCACCACCAAAACATTTGAAGCTCTGATACCGAGTGAAACAATCCTGTGCCCAGGATGTGCACAACCACAAAAAGAAAATCACCAGAAACTAATGCAGTAAATGCTTAAAAACAAGAACAACCATGTTAATACAGCCACACAAACAATTAACCAAACATACACCGAGACATACACGGTTCCGTCTGAAGTCCACAAGAATGAAAAATAGAGAGTCTGAAAAAATACAGAACGAATAAACCTCCAAAATCTTCAGTTCCTTCTACGGCCTCGTGAGAGTAAAACGTCGCTTCAAGAATCACACAGCAGGGAACTCCTCGACGAGGGTTACACCGTCGAATCAACAATCTCTGGAAACGGAGGTCACACGTGGCGAAATGAAGAGAGAAGTTTTCTCTCTCTAAAAAGCCTTCACATGAAGCTTGCGGTAATGGCGATTCTCTAGTTAGGGTTATATATTTTTGAAACAGTAAATTATATATATATAAATATATATATATATGCGAAGAATCAATATTGACATGCTTCGAGATGAATTCTACTTGGGGCGAGGTGACGTCGAAATAGACCAAGCTACAGAATGAGCCTCGAAGGAGATGAAGCATCAACGGGGGCATTTCCAGATGAACTCGACGCAAAATGAGGTATGTCGAGTAGAACAGCAGAAACATGCGTCGACTTCATGAAAGGGTGTCAACTTCTCAATAACCATATCATGCTATCAGAGCATGCTTTTCCAGAACAGATATTACACACACACGCGCGCGGATTTCACTATGTTTTTTTAACAGTAGTGAGTGTTGTTAAAGAGATAGTATCCAAAAGAACAGAGTAGAAAATGGGTCATTATTCTTGAGATCAAAACAAACAGGTTTATTTTGTGAACATTAGGAGTGTACAAAAGGAACCGAAGAACCGGGAAACGAAAAACCGAGAACCGGACCGAAATCGAACCGATTTAGGTGGTTCGGTTCCAGTTTTATTCGGTTCGGACCTGGATCCTTTTTTTAGAGAACAGGCGGTTCGGGCCGGTTCTCAGTTCCCATACTCGGGTACCGGAGAACCGACTCGATTTATTAGTTTAAATTTTAAAATAATATATTAGGTTAGGTTCAGGCCTTTCAGCGTTGAGCGCTCTTCACTTGCTAGGCAAAATTTTAATTTTCAAAGGTTTTACACTTATTAACCGGTTCAGGCCATTCTCAACTTATCCTGATTCCCGAGTCTCTGGCGGTTCATTTGATCGTTTCTTTCGCTTGTGACTTCCCTAGCATCATTCCAACGGCCAACGGGAGAGGGCAACGACAGAAGCAGAAGTGTAGAACCCTCGACGGTGTCGGAGCTCCTTCACTGACCCTCGACGACACTCCTTCACCTGATCTCGTCGGCGTTCCTTGCCTCCTTCACTGAACCCTCTTAGGCACTGACGCTAGCTTCACTGATATTCCTCCATCTTCCTTCACTTAACCCTCAGAGGCATCGTCGCTTCTTTTGTTGGAGCTCCTCCAAATATCCCTCCCAAGGTAATCCCCTTCCCATCCTTGATCCCTTAACCTCGCATGAAATGCATTGTTAGAGTCTTAGAGATTTGATTCGGCTTTAGGTATTTGTCGGTGTCTAGTGGGCTAGACCCGTGTTAGTGAAGATTTGTTTCTGCGTCTTAATATTGGAAGGTGGACTAGTGCCTGATCCGAAATTCAACAGTAGGTCATTCCAAGTCCTTTGTGTCCAGATAATTGTTAAAGTAGTTCACCGAACAATTAAACTATTATTCCAATAATTATGAAACATCGGTAGAACCGAGAACCGAACCGGAACTGAACCTAACCGAATTGGGTAGATCTGGTTCCATGATTTTGAACCGTGGGTCGGTTCTGGTTCCCAAATTTTGGAACCGAACCTACATGGGTCGGTTCTTGGTTTTCGGTGGAATCGAACCGATCCGATTTGCACCCCTAGTAAACATGCATAATCAATAAGCAATCAACAATGCCAAACAAACCTTAAGGAATTAATTAAAGAATGTTCGTGAACTACCAACGAGCAAAAGTTAGTATGCACTAGTTACCAGGTTGACTTTATCTGATTTTGAGCCAAGAGATTTCCTTCTCCCTTCAGATTTTAAGCTATCATCCGACTTTGGGACAGCTGCGGAGAATAGGCTTTGTAGTTCCAACTCATCAAATTCCGAAACACTACAGTAAGTCCATATGGTTAGGTATAACATATTTTGCCGAAACCAAGCTTCTTAGATGAATAAAATAAAATCGCTACCAATACAAATTGAACTGCATCTACATATTGGCCATAGGTTTCCAACATCAAAAACAAGGAGAAATAAATGTTTCTGGTGAGAAATGGATCATGAGATGTCCTGCATGAAATAACATGAACTTACCTTGGAGTGTCGTCAGACTTTTGTATATCTGCCCAGAAGCTTCCTTGAACTGCTCTTGTTACTTTCACCCAGTGCAATGGCTTCAAAGAAGATCTACGAGGTGCTAGTGAAACTGAACCAGATCCAGCAGAACGTGAGATCCCACGCCCCCTTCCTCCAGCCAATGAACTTGAGGGTGGACCATTTAAGCCGCCTGGAGTGTTGGGGGAACCAATAGGAGGAGGGGGGGCACCGGGACCTCTAGGAGGAGGTGGTGGGAGAACACTGGGACCTCTAGGAGGAGCTGGCGGGGGAACACCGGGACCTCTAGGAGGAGCTGGTGGGGGAACGCCGGGACTTCTAGGAGGAGTTGGTGGAGCACCTCGCCCTCCTGGTGGATGAGGGGGCGAGGGGGCACTGACACGTCCCCCGGGTGGTGGGGGTGGGGGTGGAACCCCTCGAGTGCCTGGTGGAGTGGGAGCAATGTTGTGTCCGCCAGGCGGAGGTGGTGGTGGAGGTGGCACTCCGTGTGCATGTGGTGGGGGAGGTTGTGGAACTCCTACATGTGCTCTAGGAGGTGGGGGTGACAGAGTTCCACCTGGCATAGGAGGGGGAGGTGGTGGAAATGGTACTCCTAAAGAGCCTCTATTTGAAGTATCTAAAGAAGGTGGGGGAAAAGGTGATCCAGTAACATTTGTCTTGCTCGGAGGCGGTTGTGGAGATGGTGGAGTAGATCCATCAGGATTTAACTTTGAAGGAGGTGTAGGAGGACATCGGATGTCACTGGATGTCCCTCCATATGATGCAGGAGGTGGTGGTGGTGGTATTGGTGGTGGTGGTGGTGGTGGAGATGCTCCAAGTGAATTCCTCCTAATAAAGGATGATGCATATGGTGGAAGGGATGGGGGTGGGGATGGTGAAGGAGATGCGCCTAGTGAATTTTTCATGGTAGATGCTGATGTGGATGGTGGTGGGGAAGGGGGAGGGGGAGGGGCAGGGGGATGGGGGTGGGGTGAAGGTAATGTACCCAATGAAATCTTCGTGGAAGGAAAAGGTGGTGTGGGTGCTAAGGGAGGAGCGAGATCTTCCAATATGACAGCTTGGTGTGTCGATCGGGCTAATGGAGTTAGTGGATTCAAGAGGGGAGCATTCATGAATACACTTGGAGGTGGACATGGAGGTGGAGGTGGAGGTGGAGAGCGTGAAATTTTGGTGGATGATTGTGACAATGTGGATGGTGGAATGGGAAGACCAGAAGGAGATAAGACTCGGGTAGATGCTTCCGAGAATGTGGGTGATGTAATGAATTGAGAAGGTGGTGGTGGGGGGGGTGGGGGTGGGGGTGGTGGTGGTGGGGGTTGTGGTGGTGGGGGTGGCGGTGGGGGTGGGGTGGTTGCTGTTCTTGCAGGAAGAATGGATGAAGTTTTGGGGGGAGGTGGATCTTTGGGGTATGTCCCAAAAACCATACTTGAATCAGGAGATGAAAGGAGGCTCTTTGTAGATGATCGATGTGGCAAGGGTGGAGGAGGTGGAGTTGGAGAAGGAGAAGAGGCAACTTCAAGCTGGCAGGATGTTGATATATGATCAAGGTCTTGTTCTGAAGGTAATGTTGTTGATGAAGATAGTAATGGCACAATCACAAATGAAGCCACATTCTCATCCGAAGAATTGCAATCTACTAGAAGATTCGCGGTATCTGTCCTTTCATGATCTGTATGTACTGGGGAAAAGGCAAAACCAGGTGGTGCACTATTATATCTCGATGGAGGATGAGACGGCCAATATAAAGATGTGTCGACCGAAGTTTTCTGAGGGGATATCCACCGAGGTACAGTTTTAGTTTTAGCCATTTTTGAGTGTAAATTTGAAGCTTCTGACTGGTTACTCTTTTGTTTGGCTACTACGACACCAGGTGATGGTCTGTTGTGTGCTTGATTTCTTTTCGACATGGGAGGTAAAATCTTCTCAGTATTCTGTCCCCAAGTAACATTTCTCATCTTCTTATTTGTAAATTTTGCCTCAACACTTCCTTTACTTGCACTACTTTTATTTTCTCTATCAGAATCAACAACTTCTATGGCACACATTTCTTTATTTGCAGAATCACTTGAATTAAATTTTTGATTTTGATCAACCAAAAGAGAGCCGGTAGGTATAGGAAACTTCTCCAGATCATGTTTAGAATCGCTATCTTCCAATATGACCTTAACTTCAGTACCTGCAATTATAGTGTAGGGCTTAGCATATCTATGATCCCCATAATCATTCTCTGAGAAAGAACTTTCGCCTAGACATTCATGATCATTTGATTCTTTACTGTTTTGTTCAACAGATATAGGTGCTAGAACCCCACTTTCTTGTATGCATTTCTTGATTTCTACTGCATTACCCTCTTCAACCGGATTGATTTCATCACCGTCTGTCAACTTGTCAATAATAATTTTTTTGTCAGAAAGAATTGTGTTTGGATCACATGCTCCATGTTCGGCGGAAGGCGATGTTTCCAACCAGCTTTCAGAATAAATCACTCTCTTACTTTTCATATCAGTATTCATGTGACCAGCATCCACCATAGATGTTCTTTTAGCAGCCGAAATATCCATACTCACTTTGGAAACACTAGATTCTATTCTGCTGTTTGTGAGTGTGAGATGTTCAAACTTTCCACCTTCATCAACCATGCTATTAGGATTTTGCAAATCTTTGCTTCTTACTGATGCATACAATGTTTTCGTCTCAGAATCACCATATTTGGATGATGAGTCTTCTTCGACTATCGAGAAACTGCTGCTTTCTACAATCCTTTTTTCTTTGGATGCAAAGAAATCATCCATCAGAGTTAGCTTTTGAGTAGCATCATCTTCAGGTTCAAACGACGGATGTAATATATCGAATTTATCCAGTCTATCATTGGTTAATCTATTGGAACTCTGCTGAGCAATGGCACTTTCTAATTTCTTCACAATTTTAGAAGTTAGAACATTAATTTCTGAAGTTGGAACATTGTCCTCCACTGCTGTTTTTGTACGAAGAGTTTCGATATCAGCGGCAATTTCTAAGGTGCTAAAAATCTCTTCTGCCTCAAAAAATTCCTCTGTTGAAGCGACCTCCAACTCGTCATTATCATTTACGGTCGTTGTTTCTACTGCTGCTGAGCTCGTTTCATCAAAGTCCGTAAATAGTACCTAATTCGAGAATGAATGCTCTTTCAGATTTCATCCAAATAGGAACATACAGTTCCCTTGACAACAACAAAAAGGAACCTACCTCTGCTTTAAAATCTCTTGGAAAGAGATCCTTTGAGTCCCAAGCCAAATCGATTTCCTCGAGATTCAGCAACATCATACCAGACTCTACAAAAGCAGTGTTAAACATGATCCTGAACATCACCTTCTCATGGTCAAAATCCTCATCCACGTGGATACACTCAAGAACAGCATCTCCTTGAACATTGCACCTGACATTTAGTCTTACTAGAGCATTGTCTTCCTGCCAACACAAATAAACAGTGTCAATAAGACTGAAAACAAAGCACAATGACTAAGATCGCGATGAAATTGCGGTGGCGGTTGTGAGTGTAGTTACGAAAAACTCATGTGGCATTTGGATAGGTGCATGGTCACGAATGTTATTTTCTCATAATGATGTTTTAAGCCAAAATGTCACGCAGATGTGTTTAAGCGTTAGCTGGCATGAACACCAGACCCCAAAATGTAAAATCTTAGATTAAAAAAAAACTTCAAGAAAGTTCCAACCGCGGGTAAACTGTCTTATTGGGCGTACTACTATAACTTCACACCGCCACCGCTCAAATCCCTCGGCTATCTCAAATAGAACCCAAGACCACAAAGAACAAGCAGAACCTGTCGATAATGTCGAACATGTTTCTTCGTCTTTGGTGTAGAAAAAAGTATCATTGAGCTCCTTTCGGTGGGGTTCCTGAGATCTTGACCATAAACACGGACAACCGGTCTGCAACCTCCCTTAACATCAAACTGAGGAACATCAGTAAGAATGATGCATTCCAACATGAAGGGTTTGTCATTAGGAGGCCACTCTGATCCATTGCCTTCTTTGGTTATATATTGAAGATATCTCAAGTGAGAAGGCTGTGGATTCAATGAACAAAAGAGATGAAGAAACTCCTTCGGAGCTTGCTTATATACCAACTCAAGAGTTTTCTGCTCCCCAGTATACTGCTTTCTGTAAAGAAGAAGTCCAGCGAGCATGAAAGCAAGAACAGGCCAGCATCCTCTCTCGCAATGCATGAGAAGAACATTAGGCTGTCCTTCAAGAGATAGCCAGCTCTCACTGGACTTCAAAAAATGGTGAATCATTTCCAGCGGAAGCAGCGGGCAACCTTCGAATTGTATAGTGTAGTCCATGACCATGGTGTCGTACTCAGACAAAATGTCTGAAATATGGTTCCTCTTCTTCCCTTCCCTAAAGTTGCAGACCATGAATGAGCCACCAGGAAAATAATCCTGAAGTTGAGCAATTATAACTCCTAGGTAATCCTTGTACTGGTTGTCTCCCAACACTTCGGAGGAGAAGCAGCAGTCGAACACTGCAGCAGAATAAAAAGGCAAGTTAGGCCTTGCAATTTTCAAACCATAAACTATACGCCCTTGCTGAAATCCACCATGGCCACAAAAACAGCGACATGGGATAAATTGTTCAAGAGATTTAATGGCGCCGAGGTTCATAAAGAACTAACTCGATGTTCCTAGTATCTTGGAATGGTAAAATGGCCGTTCAAAAGCCAAATGGGGAGACTGTAATACAAAAAAAAAAAAAAACCAAAGGAATTCTACTGTTCATCGTGTTGCCAAACTCGCGCTAATCGCATTAAAAATCTCCTAAAATTAGAGGGTTCGAAGTATACATAGCAGATCCTGAAACTGCGCCAAGAAAAAAAAAAGAAAATCTCCAACAAAACCACCAAACAACATCAAAAACACCCGCCGTACTCCTCAATCGAACTCAAAGAGACGAAAACGAAGAAGTGGAGCATGTCATTTAAATCCCAAGCCCAAAATAGGAAACAGGAAGCCGATGTATTACCATAGACCCTCTCGGAGATCTCGAGCAGCCGATCCGGTGGCTTCCTGTAGAAGAGCCTCCTGAGCAGCGCCATCCTGCTCCCGTCGGCCGGCGATTACTGTTGTGAGCGCCTTCTAGATCGGTGAGTTGGGATCCTATGCCGGAGAAAGCTCGCCGATATTTCAAGATCAGCAAATCACGATAAGGTAGCTCGACTATTAACAATCGGAGTAGCTTCCCGATTATTTTTATTATTCGTCTTTTTTTATTTTTATTTTCTACTGTTTTTTTTTAGTTGGGCTCTTGGCCGCAGCATGACAAGAGTAGATGGCGGAGTTACAAGCGTGGCCTTCTGGAAAAGCATTAAACAAACCAGCAAAAGCCATACCTCAGCTACGCTTCCCTCCTCCTCCACGGAGAAGGCTTTAGTTCTAGGGCGAAAGTGCTAGCTCTCGCTCAAGCTTCCACCATCCTCTACCTCATTTTCAAGTTATTTGGTGTTCCAATGTTCCTTTTAAGTTTTGCCTGCACTTCCGCAGCCATGATTTTTTATGATTGTATGCACAAACTATTTTTCCAACTGAATTTTGTTCTATATTTTTCTAGTTGTATGAATATACACCAATTACGACTATATTTGTAATAATTTAAATCCTGAATTTTCCCTGATTTTTTAAAACTGTATGCAGTAGTTAATCTTTCAACTGTATTTCTGTCGGTGTTTTATGACTGTATGCATAAATTATTTTTTCAGCTGAATTTTGTCCTACATTTTTCTAATTGTATGAATATACATCAATTACGACTATGTTTATAATAATTTACGATTAGTCTCGTCGGTACTCTCCTGGGAGTTTAGGCAGTGCCGACGACCAAAATCTGGTTCCTGAACAGCGACGGGAGCTAGGGCTTTCGCCGTGGAGGTCAGAAGAGGAGGATGGAAGCGGAGCTTTAGCTAGGGTTTTCGCTGGTTCGCAGTTGTCCCCGATGAAATCGCGAAAGAAAATAAAAAAATGTGGGCCCCGGACAGTATTTAAACCCGCGGCTTATTACGTGGGGGTGCCAAACAGGCCCTTGGGTGCACGATTGAGCTTGTGTTTTTCAATCGCGAGGATGAATGGCGCGAGTTGCTTGCGCGAGAAGGAAAGTGAGCCGCGAGTTGATAATGATGAGAGGCAGGGTCAAATCTGACTGTTGATCTTCGCGATCCATGGCGCAGCTCATGCACCTCCCATTTTTGATATGTATGAAAGGGTTAGAGCCGCTCAAAGTATTCTATCATACCCTATCTAAGTATGGAATAGGGTATATATAATACTTCCAGCTTAGGGCCAAACCATAGAATGACACGAAACCCGTTAACCTATTCGAGTCGGACTCGACACGTGCGGACATATTATTAAATAAACCTAACAATCTTCTCCTATGTCCGCCGTGAACCCAAACTTCGAATAAATGGTGGTTTGTGCAAAGTTCAACCAACTGTGAATCATACACAACCGTGTCCAGCACCTGTTTCAAACAAAATTAAACTTGAGCACAGAATAGTAAGCACGCATAAGTAAAATGATACTCAGGTGCAACACAGCATAGTCTCAGGTACAGCAAGACACAGGCCCAAACGCCTGGTGTCCCAAACAAACAGAGAGCTAATAGTTCAATCAAACAGTGCATAAAATAGTAGCTAAACAATGCTCTGAACAGAAGTAGCAAAAAATAAACTAAAACACTCTAAAACTCATCATCCTGATCTGGATCCCAGTCAACCAGTGTTCCTCCTATCCCAGCAACCCCTGCAATTTTAACAGAGAATTTCATTTCAGAATGAATTCTATCCTTTGCAAAAAGAACTTAGTATTAAATATTTTAATTTGGCTGGGAGGACACGTTCACATAGTATTATAGTTTAAACTCAGAACCTGATATCTGTTTCAACTGAAACGATTTCAGACTTCTGGACACCGCAGCTATATCTGTGATCTTATATGAAATGTCACGGTTACTGCCCTTCTAAAGTTAATTGGAATTCATCAAGTTTGGAATGGAACCAATCTCCAGATGAAGAGACAAGATCAAGTAAGATTGTGTTATCAAGTTTGGAATAACACTCTCCTGCAAGGCAAAAGCCGAATTCAGGTGAAGTTGTTAGCATCAAATTTGGAATGAAATAACTTACCAGTTCCGAGCTCAGCAACCAAGAGCAGCAACGGAACACAACATGCTTACTTGACAAAGGAAATCGGAATAATCAAAACTTTCGGACAAAGGCTGAACTGAATCACCTATTGCTGAACTAAGGCCGAACTAAATCGCCTTTAGTCTCATTTCCCTCACAGTTTTGATTAGACGGTCTTTTGGCATTCCTTTCGTCAATGGATTAGTCAGGTTATCCTTTGAACGTACATCGATCAAAGTGATAATTCATTGTTCTTTCAGATAATTCAACAAGTCATGTCTCAGTCGTACATATCTCCTCTTAGTATTATAGAGGGTATTCTTAACGACTTGAACTGCTGCTTGATTATCACAATACAAGCTTAATGAGTTGACTTGTAACTTAGACAAGGGAATGTCTAGAATCAAGTTCCTGATCCAATCTGCCTCTTCACCGACCAAGGCTAAGGCAAACAACTCGGCTTCCATAGACGACGATGTTATACAGGTCTGTCTTTTGGATTTCCAAGTGATAGCAGCTCCACCCAAAATGAATATATACCCACTAGTGGACTTGCTGTTCCCGACTTCTGAACACCATGACGCATCAAAATGTCCCTCCACAGAAAGTGGGTAACCAGTGTAGCACAGAGCATGATCTTTAGTACCTTTCAGGTACCTCGATAGTCTATCTAGTGCTTCCCAATGCTCTTTGTCTGGATTACTGGTAAAACGACTCAGCATGCTAACCGAAAAAGCAATGTCTGGTCTAGTACAACTTGTGGCATACATGAGACAATCAATTATTTTGGAATATTTGACTTGATCAATGTTGGTCTCTACGTTATGACTCAACTTAACATTATGATCAAATGGCGTCTCAATCGACCTACAATTATCATATCCCCGGGTAGAAAGAAGTTGCTTAATATAATGAGCCTGACTAAGAGTAACTCGACCCTGTCAACTATAACCTTCATACCTCACAGGGTATCCACAGGACCAAGGTCCTTCATGTCAAAAACTTCTGTCATAGTGGATTTAATATCCCTAACTGCAGCAAGATTAGATCCCAAAATCAACATGTCATCTACATATAAGCATATGATGACTGTCAGATTCGACAATGAGCGGTGATAAAGGCATTTATCTGAGAGACTGGACTGAAATCCGAGGCTCTTTACCATCTGGTCAAACTTCATGTGCCTCATCTTAGGCGCTTGTTTAAGCACATAGATTGATTTATTCAGTTTGCACACTTTATCTTTTTGATTTTTTGCACATAACCTTCACGTTGTGTCATGTAGATCTCTTCATCAAGCTCTCCGTTTAATAAGGTTGTTTTCACATCCATCTGATGAACTATAAAGTTCTTGATAGACGCTAAGGCCAGAAGAATTCTGATAGTCGATAGGTGACACACAGGTGAATAAACATCAAAGTAGTCTATTCCCCCCTGTTGTTTATAACATTTAGCTACAAGACGTGCTTTATACCTGGCTATAGACCCATCACTATGTAATTTCTTCTTCAACACCCACTTGCATCCTAGGACTTTAACGCCTTTCGGCAAGTCAACTAGATGCAAGTATTGTTATGTAACCGCGAGTCCATCTCATCATCAATGATTTCTGCCCACATCAACGAATCTCTAGATCTCATTGCCTCCTGGTAGGAGAATGGATCATCCTCTAAGTGCTAGGTGACGAAATTCTCACCAAAGTTCTTAGGGATTCTCTCTCTTGTAGATGCTCTAAGTGAAACAGTTTCCACCTCTAGAGGTTAGGGAGTAGTGTCAGAAGAGCCAGCTCTAGGTTCTATGATAGATTCTGAAATCATATCATTAGACCCGAAAACAGACAACCCATGATCCTTGACAAATTTATCTTCAAAGAATATGTCGTCTCTAGACTCTATCACAATATTCGTGGATAGATCGAGAAATCTGTCGGCTGTACTATCTTCTGCACTACCTAGATAGACGCATGTTGTCGTCCTACGTCCCACCTTAGGCCTCTTAAGGTCTTGTATTCGCACATAAGCAATACAGCCCCAAGTCTTTAGAGTATCGTATCTACAAGGATGACCGTGCCACAACTCATACGGGGTAGCAGTGAGCTGAGAATGAGACACTCTATTCAGAATGTGATTTACAACACAAACTGCTTCTCCCCAAAAAGAATTAGGCATGCCAGCTGTTAGGAGCATAGAGTTCAACATTTCTGTTAAAGTTCTATTCTTACGCTCGGCAACACCATTAGACTGGGGTGAGTAAGGAGCTGTAGTTTCAAGGATTATTCCCTCAGAGGCACAGAATTCCTTGAACCCAGTAATAATATATTCTCCTCATCGATCACTTCTAAATCTCTTAATTTTCAGGTTCAACTGATTTTCTACACGAGACTTAAAGGTATAAAACGTCTCAAAGGCTTCGTCTTTCGATTTTAACAGATACACATGACAATATCTTGAAAAATCGTCTATGAATGTAATCAGATACTTTCTTCCCCCTCTAGTGACGTGACTACGAAAAATCACAGAGGTCTGAATGTATCAACTCAAGAAGTTTCGTGCTCCTAGAAACCGATTTGAATGTCTTTCTAGTGATTTTGGTTTGAGCACACACCTCGCACTTGTCAAATCGAATCGACAGATCTAAGGGAATGTTATGACTCTTCGCTAGATCTAGCATTTTTCTATAGTTCACGTGTCCAAGTCTGTTATGTAACAACTTAGGATCAATTATGTTCGAACTTATTTGGTTAATGTTATCGTTGTTTCAGCTAAGTCTATACATTCCGTTGATCAGGTACGCACACCCAAAATAATGTGAATTTACCGTTAAGGTCATTCTACCATTTTGAGTTGTGAAGGACATCCCAACCTTATCTAGCAGACTCATAAAAATCAGATTTTTAGTTAAAGATGACACTACTTTAACATTATGCAGAAAAAGAGTTTTACCTGATGAGAGAACCAGCTCGGCTGTCCCAGCATGGGTCACCTCGGTCTCTCCTCCATTGCAGTTCTCCACCTTCTCCTGTACCGCCTTAACCTCAGCAAGTAACCCACTATCATTCGTCACTTGACAGGTAACACCGCTATCAAGCCACCACTCAGAGGACGAACTGCGGTGACTGCTCCCGATCATAGCCATGAAGGACTTGGGATCTGAGGCATCAGCCAACATGTTCGCCACATTTTGCGGGGCATCCTCCTTTTTCTTTTTAGGAGTCTTGCAATCAGCCGCCCGGTGTCCCCACTTGCCGCAGTTGTGGCACTTGCCCCTCTTCTTTTTGAAAGAGAGCTTTTTAGGCGCCAATTGTGCAGATACTTCACTTTTGGGTGCTGGTGGCTTCCTTCGAGGCTTGCTGGGTCGAGAAACGAAATTGACAGCCTGTGAGGACTGACCAACTTGTTCCAAGCTCTTACCAACGATGTTTTGATTCTCGATATGAATGAACCTTTTGAGTTCATCCAAAGCGATCTTTTCCTTCAGTATGTGCATTTTAGTCTTGAGGGTCAACTACTCAGGAGGTAGCTTGCTAAGTATCAGACACATAAAGAGATTATCAGAGATGTCAGACTTATCGTCCGCCAACTTGAGACGCAGACTCTCCAGTTCAATTATTTGAGAGGTGATTGACGAGTTCAAATTAAATTTTGAAGTGAAGAGTCTCTCCCCTAAGAGAGTCCTCGACAATCCCTCTTCCTTCTGGAAGTGCACATTCAAGCGATCCCAAATCTCCTTTGCAGTCTTATGACTGCTGTAGGTCAGGGTGAGTTTAGGGTTCAGTGAATTTAAGAGGTAGTCCCTGCAAAAGTCTTCATCTTTTCTCCAATGAAGTTCGTTCACGTCCTCTTCGGTAGTGGCAAAATCACTCAGGACCGTGTAGAAAATCTCACGTTCCTTCATACCAAGTTGGACGTGCAGCTTCCAAGCGTGGAAGTCGGAGAGATCGGACGACTGTAGCTTGACGATGTCGTACGAGGTAACCTTCGACATTTCGCTAAAGCTAGAACTGTAAAAACCAGAAAGAAGTCACCTGAGTTGCGCGGAGACGAGACAGGTCTTCAGATCCAATCCAAAATTGTGTTAGCTCCTCCGTTTCGGCTAAGCACGGTTGCTGCAAATAGATCCGCCAAAAGCTAGAGCCAACAACAAAAAACTCACTTCTCCCAGAGGAAGCAAGATCACTTCCAAATAGCAGCACTTGAGATCTGTTAGTTATGGATCAGCAAAAGTGAATATCCAACTTCGATCTCAACAGAGTAGAGATCCGACAATGGAGGTGGCCGGATCTAGAGCACAGGAGATATATTTCACTGGAGGTGATCTGATCTGAGCAGAAAAAAAAGGAATCTGGACTTCCTCCCTGGATCGTCTTCTTCCACTCAAACGGCGCAGGAGAGTTGCACAGAGAGAAGACAAAACAGATCTAAGACTCCGGCCCTAGATCGGAGTGGGGAAATCACACAGAGAGCAGAAGAAAGACAGGATGTATTTCCTCCGGGCGACGCGACAGGTCTCGCGAAGAAGAGCGGCGGACTCACGTCGCTGCTGGGTTTCTCGTGCGGGATCTGGCTTTCCTTTTGTAGACGATGGATCTCGATCGGCGATGGATCTGGCGGAGTACTTCTCGATCCGGCGTCTAGTCGAACTCCTCTAGCGGGATCACGATGTTGCTCCTCTAATCGGCAAAAAACAGGGAAGACGGGATCAGGAAACGACGGGCTTTCTCCGATTGATCACCGCCGGAGGTCACCAGATCTGGATCAGGAAACGACAACGATTTCGTGAAGACGGCGACGGAATCGGGAACTCGCGGAAGACGGGAGCGGCGGAATCGGATTCGTGAACTCGCCGCACGGGAGCGGGGTGCGGCGAAATCACGAAATGGCAGAGCGAGAGCGAAACCCTAGCCGGGTTACTTTGAGAATGAAAGGGTTAGAGCCGCTCAAAGTATTCTATCATACCCTATCTAAGTATGGAATAAGGTATATATAGTACTTCGAGCTTAGAGCCAAACCCTAGAATGACACGAAACCCGTTAACCTATTCGAGTCGGTCTCGACATGTGCGGACATATTATTAAATAAACCTAACAATGTATACGTAACAATAGACCCATATTTTTACATATAAATTACGTGAGTTGCTCAAAATTTGACAGTCTATTTTCTGCATTTATAATTTTTATTTGATGTGTGAATGTGTGATTGGTTCAAAATTCAGACGTATAACAGATTTTACATCATTGAATTGTAAATTGATGGCTTGATTTATATTTGCACCAGGATATTATTGTGCCTTATTTGCAGCTACATATTTCTCTTACGGTTGGGGGCACAAATTGATGTTTAACCTGGAAATTACCTCGGGTGCCTGTTCATTTGATATACATTTGTCGAGAACAATTCATAGTTCTTATTATCTTTACGAGCATGAGTGTAAACTAGTCGAGTTTATAAAAAAAAATCGGCTTTAGATCTTGGCTTCGTTTGCTGCGGCTTATTTGCTTCGCTTCAGTGAATTTGGTCAAAACATCATTTTCAATTTATCATAAAATGTATGTTTGGCAAGATAAAAGTTAATATCACAATCAAGAAATTAAATTATTTTTGAGCATAAACTGCGTGAATATTTTTTCGTGAGGTCGGACATTCACGAACGAAAGTTAATGACCACCGCATCAAGCCCGCAGCCCACATGCTAAACGAAGCCCTGGTCTTTTTAATTTAAACTTGGGCGAGAGCTCAATGAGATCGTGGCTCCAGCTTGTTCCCAGGTAAAAATTTGAAATATTAAAAAAATATAATATGTTAACATATTTAATAATATATCTATTACATATTTACATCTAATAAAATATTAAAGATACTTAATATCTTAAGATATTTAATAAAATATATTATATGTACATATTAATATTACATGTACAAGTGTACAACATACATAATATAAATAGAAAAATCAATTAATTAAAAACAAAAAATCACTCAAGTTGACTCCTAAGCTCATGAGCAGCTACAAAAAAAAAATACAATTTCCTTATTTTTTTGGCTTTGTTTGGCAAGGTGATGAGTCATGATCATAGAGGTTAAATTGTCATTTTTTTACGTCTATCTAAAGAATTTCGTCCATTTTTATGTTTAAACGGATGATGTTTGTTAGGTGATCTTTAACGAAAGATGGTTTAATCATGCATTTACGAAAGCCTTCATCATAAAATATTTAATGTTGATATTTTGCACCTCAAAAAACTTTAATGTTGACATTTTATACCCTCATAATTGAATATTGTGAATACAAAATGCCAATAATAAAATTTTTAGAGGGATGCAAAATGGTAAGATTGAATATTTAAAAGACATTTATATTAGCAGTTCTTATATAGCTATTGACAATCCAAAGATAATGGCAGCCTAAAAAATGACTATTGACAGCCTGATGAATACTGACAGCCCAAAAATTAAGTTTTTAAAACGCATTTTTAGGAAGTGTTCCAACATTAAAGTTGTAGGTCGAGATCTGCAACTTTCATGTTGAACACTTTTTCTAAAAATGTCATATAGTAAACGTATTTTCAAAAGGCGCGTGTTTCGCTTTTTGGGCTGCTATTAGCGGTCATATTATGTGTGTTTTTTTAAGATTTTACCGGGCTGCCAATATCCAAAGCTGAGCTGCCAACATAAATGCTCTATTTAAAATACAATCTAAAAAAACCCTAATTAATTAGATGTCGCTTGGCGTCAAAATCTCATTTTACACCTTCACCATTCAAACATTAGAGGTTGTCGCAAAACAAAGCAAACATGAAACAACAATAACACAAACATTACTCTCCACTATAGGGGATTCCGCTATACGAATCTTTCGTCTATCATTGTGCCATATCTTTAGGCTGTCTTTGGCGCGACTTATCACAACTTATTTGCTCCAGTGAAGTTGGACAAAAACATCATTGTCATAAAATATATGTTGGATCACTGTGGCGTTGAAAAAAAAAAAAAAAAAAAAAAGAACGTGCGAACCAAACAGTTCCAGAAAAAAACGATAAGCTGCGCTAGAACTCAACGGAGCTACATCGTAAAACAAACGGACCCTAATGCAATGACAAAGCAAACATCCCCTTAAATTAAATTTATTCAACAGCATCTTACAACATCAAGCCCCGACTTTTTTTCGCAACAATCACAGATAAAATAGGGTGCCATCATCAAACCCTAAATGCAGCGAAATCAAAATTCAAATTGGGGCATCCCGGCGTCAGCGAATGAGGATCACGGAGATGCCGGCAACCTCGCCGAGAACCCCCTCCGTCGCAGATCTCCGGCTGAGGAAACGGGCGAATCGCCCGCGGAACCCTCGTCGAAATTGAGGGCGTAGCTGATCGGATCGTACCCGAAATCGCCGGAGTGGTGACGGCGGTGCCCTATGTTCGAGATCAGGCTGCGGCATTTCTCCCGGATATCCGGAAGCTCGCTGGCCTTGGACCGCAACCAAGACGACGGAGACGCCTGCGAGCGTCCATCCTCATCCACGGCGCCGCTGCCGAAACAGCAGGAGAAACTGGGGGATGAACCTTTGGGTGTGCGAAGAGGGAGAGGCGTCGACGGCGACTCCGAATCTTGGAGACGGTGACCCATGATTAGGGTCTCCGACGAGATTTTTTGCCCGCTTTCCGTTCTTTTTATTTATTTATTTCAGGTTTCAGAACCGAATTCGGATTAATTGTATCCTAAATTTAGAAATTTTATTTACAGAGCAGAGCCAGAACAGCAGAGAAGTCTGAGGTGAAAGATGAAGCAATCATAACAGGATCTTGGTATTTATAGTGCGAGAATATCTTCCTAAGTGCTATTTAATATATAATGTAATAATATTGAAATAAAAGTACATTAATGTACATCCAGATATACTATTATTTAGTATAAATATAATATAGATATGCTCCAAAGATAATATTTTTATAGTATAATTTTATGTGCATATTCATTTTAATTATGTGCAAATCAAATCAAAAATTTTGGATACACTTATCTAAAATTAATTTAATTATTTTGCATTTAATAAAATTGATTTACATTTATTTAAAATTAATTTACACTTATATAAAATTAATGTGAACTTAACACCAGTATTTATTAACTTTGAATTGTTTATTTCTCAAAATCGACAGGGGCAGATCAGCACCATCAATATGATGAGCTGCAAGAGATCCAAGGAAAACCAAACATGAGTCAGCTCAATTCTGTTTGGTATGACGGTGGCAGAATGTGACTTAACCTAAAAAACTTAGGCTTCGTTTGAGGAACTTATTTTCACCGGTCAAGCGGTTACGACCGCATGAACCGGGTCTTAATTAAGTCCCGGTTCATGCGCTCCTAACCGCTTGACCGGTGAAAATAAGTCCCGCCAAACGGAGCCTTAGTCCACTTTAATAATCAAAATTAGCTTTATTTTTTTTGGCAAAATTATCAAATTGGTCCCTAAATTTTGGAATATTTTTCAAACCAGTTCCTAAACTTTCAAATGATTCAAATAAGTCCCTAAATTATTAAAAGCAGTTCAAAGTAATCTCAAATTGGTCTATATGAGGATAGACTCTTTGTACTGGTTTTAATAGTTTAAAGACCTATTTGAATCATTTGAAAGTTTAGGGACTGATTTGAAAAAGTTCACAAAGTTTAGGGAACAATTTGATAATTTTTGGCATAATTATCAAATTGGTCCCTAAATTTTGGGATATTTTTCAAATCAGTCCCTAAACTTTCAAATGATTCAAATAAGTCCTTAAATTATTAAAACCAGTTCCAAGTAATCTCAAATTGGTCTCTATGAGGATAGGCTACTTGTACTGGTTTTAATAGTTTAAGGATCTATTTGAATCATTTAAAAGTTTAGGGACTGATTTGAAAAAATTCACAAAATTTAGGGAACAATTTGATAGTTTTGCCTTATTTTTTTTATGTGCATGAGACATCTTCCCTCATGTGTGCGTGAGCTTTTTTTCTCATCTAAGACACATTTTGATGGCTAAAATTTGGTTTTAGCAAAAAAAATAATGAAATATAAATTATGCATTTTTATGGTCAATTTAAGTATTCATTTGCTTATATTTTGAACTATGGGTTTGTTTGTTTAGGCCTTTCGGCTGTGAGAGTTGGAGCGGTGAGAATAAGAGCGTTGACAATACAATTGCGGGGAATGAAGGGTGGTAATTGTGTTCTTAAAAAAAAAAGGTCAAGATGGCATTTTGAGACAGTAATGGTAAATTTGGAGGGTTACCAAACCGTTTTTTTAGTAGAGGAATTTTCCCCCAAATAAAGATGGAGCAGGAACGCTAAACCAAACATATCCTAAGTTTATCATAAGATCAAAGAGAAGATGTTTTCATTATCGTGAAAATATTGTTCGTTGATTTTACGCTCTGTTTGGGAAATTGGGAGTCCATTTTGAGTTCATTCCATTCTAAACGGGCCTGGAGGAAAGGACATGTGTGTTTGACAACAACCAAATTGCAATCATTTTAAAATGTCCGGCTTAAAACTTGGGTTCTCCTCCATTTAGGAAATGCCCGGCGATCTCTTTTCTCACTTTCAAAATGATCATTTAACTCCTATAAAATTTAAATTATATCCATAAATTTATAAAAACTCCACATATATAATAATTAATATTGTTTTAAAAAATCAGAAAAATTTGGCCTGAAATAAATAAAAATCATGTAAGGATAATTTTGAAAATAATTTAAACAACTATCAAAACGGAGGTTACCCAAACATAGCCTCAGTTTTAAAATACAGTTAAGCATCTTAAAACGACAGTGATATCCCAAACAAGGCCAAAATCATTATTTTTACAGTCAGATGCACGAGAAAAGTAATAACATCCCCGAGTTGAAAAAGGGTGAAAAGTGCAGCATCAGGATGGTTTGAACTTAATTCTGAGAAAGTTAGCAAGAGGAACATACTCTGATTGCCTTCCATCATGCACAGAAACAGATCTTTTTGGAAGAGCAGAAGGAACACAATGAAGCTCTGGTTTGCTGAAAGTTCGTTTCAGCGGTTTCTTGTGCTGCCTGGTGGCTTCAGGATTCTTAGCAGCATACTCCTTCAGCGCCTCTGAAGCAGCTCTTCTCAGCCGCTTCTGCTCCCTCCACAACCTCAGCTGGTCCTCAACCGCAAATTTCGCTTTCTCCGCCATCTCAGCTCTCCTCGAGGCCTCTTCTAACCTGTGTTTCAACTCACTTATCTCCGCATTCTTATCTTCGAGTTCTGCACTTAACCTGTCAACCTCGTATCCTTCGTCATCTGCTTTGCTTTTTAAGACGTCGGCCATCTCAGACTTTTCGATTAAAAACTTGTGTACATTTGCTTCCATTTCCAGCTCACTTTTGATGCTTCTAGACATCTCTTCTTGCATCCTCTGAATTTTATTTACAAGAACCTCATTCTGGGAATTCATGCCACTCATCTTCTTTGCGGAGATTTTGAGTTCTTCTGTCATTCTCTTCCTTTGTTTTTCGATTACATCAATGTAGTTTGCTCTATCAGAATTTATGAGTTTCATCTTCTCGGCTTCTGATTTAACGAGGTCCAATTCCTTCACGATGCTTAGAGCGGATTTTGAAGAAATGGCATGTGCCTCTTTAGACTGCTTCAGTTCCATATGCAGGTATTCGGAAACTATCACTTCTTTCAAAAATTGACTCTCCAGATCCTCCATTATGTCGAACGGTTTCTGGGACTGCAAACTTTTTGCCTCCATCGGTGGCAAAGAAAGATCCTGTCTTGTTTTGTTTACAATTGATACTGTATTCATAGTCTCACCTTGTATCTGGGCATCACTTCTATATTCATCAGCTGCAGAAAACTGCTGTTTTAAATTACTCAAAGATCGAAAAGAATAACCGCCTTTCTCGAATTCAAAAAAAAGCTCCTGCACTTTTCTGAACTTCTCCTTATACTTGTTAGTTTCGGCTTTGTACAGCTTTATCCAATTCACCATTTCGTCGGGGTTTTCATGAGATGCAGCGAACTCGGAAAAGGCGAGCTCTTTCTCCCGTTCCTTCGCTTCTAACAGCAGTCTGAAATTTGTGAAATCCTTTGAGTATTCGCCTTCTTTCTCATCCTATTCACCGAAAGAAAACCGATCAAATCAGCAGTCAATGAGTAATATCAGTATGTATATATTAAACCCTGGCTGTTACCTTGTTACTGCTCATGTTCTTGTTTTTATCGATCCTTTCCTCAAACAAAATTATTGCATCTTGCACAGAATCGAACGGCTTTGTGTATATCTCCGCCATTCCTTTTCTTAGCTCAAGGTTTCAGGTGACAAACAGCACCTGCAACGATTTTTACCGACACAATTCATATAAAACTCTTCATATTTGATCTTTTTTGTGTGTTAAAACATAACCCACAATTACAATTGTTTATACCATGCGAGTCTGCTTGGTTTCTAAACTTAAACCACAAGGACAACAGTTTATAAACTTTCCTGGCGCTGACAATTGTTTAATCTATTTTGCAAACAAGGACAACTAATCCTGACCTCATGTCAGGGTTTAAGTCTTAAACCCTGACAACAATATTACCTGTAAGTACTTGTAGAACCCTGACATTGCAAAAAGAGTTTATCATCAAGTTATGCTCGGCTTCATAATAAATCCTAATATATTGTTATAGTTCAATAAAACCCATAGTATTAATTCCATTTTCTCAATAAACCATGACTAAGGCCATGCCCGCCATGGTAATTGTGCTTGTTTGTAAAATTTGGTAAACTATTTGATCATACCTAAACAGGTTGGATTTAATCATCATGATTTGCAGAATTATGAATAAATAGTGATGTTATAAGCAGTCTAATTATCACTATTTATAGTACATCGTTATTTATAATCCAAAGTAATTTATTTGCAGTCCAGTTTTTTTATCAACACCCTAGTAATTTATCCCTTCGTTTGCTTTCGCCCGTTTCCAATCACCATTGCTGGCGGTCTTCTTCTCCGGCGATCGTCTGATGGCTCCTAAACAATACCTTTTCGCTCTATAAAAAAAAACTTTTTCTCCTCACTCATCATTTCTTCTTTTCTTCCTCTTTTGTTAAATATGTTGGCATGTATCTGTTTACTAGGTTATTGGATATAGAGCTGGGAGAGCAAGAAGCAGAGGAGATCTAAATTTCCTCCTGTGGTTCGTCGGTGCACTTTTTAGAGAAGTTACGCATATGTATTAGAAGATGGAATCTGAGCTCATCCTTAGATTCCGAGTGCACCAGCGCCTCTTGTGTGAACCAGTTCCCATCCTCCATGTTAGATTTGTGTTGTTTCCATTGAGTTCTAGTGACTTCATTTTGGTGTTTTTGTTTGATGATTTTTCACTTTCATGGTTTTGGAGATCCATTGGCTTCTCTTCCTCTTGGCAATGGGTCGGCATCTCCCCAGCTCCACGCGGCTTCTTTTATCCGGCTGGGTCTTTCCTTCAAACTTGGTGTTGGTTTCTCCTCATCCGGATGCCAGGATCTGCAACCACCACGATAAACTCTAATGTGACTCCAGTCCAAATTTGAGCTGGTAGAGACAGTGGTTGTAATAACCTGAATGATAAGTCATTGCCAGGCTTCCCTTTTTGACATAATTCACATTTTTTAATATAACTTTTTTCACATTTAGTGAGACCGGGACCAAAGAAACGTGTCGTTAAACTTGAGCTCTAAATTAAAATATCATCAAAAAAAGATAACAAATTTACAAAGATAAGATTGAAATATGGAATTCATTAATGTATGAAAAGTAGCTGAGGCATTGAGATGGTTTTAAATAGTGGCGAACAAAAAGGTGATGTGCTAGGGAGTATCAAGCCTTGCTCCAGTAATTCCGAAATAAGCTTTTCAATTTTGTTCCTGTATATGGGGATATCTATATGGTCGGACCTTGGAAACTGCTTCTGGCTTGGTTAATGGTAATTTGTGGTCATACTGTCTAGGAGGAGGTAATTGAGATGGTTTTAAACAAATAAATAAAAATTTCATTATTAGCGAATAAATAGCATTTGAGACCGAAATCATTTTGTTGAGACATGAGTAATAATATCTGTTAGAAAAGTCCATGTAAAGGGCCCATTATTGGGCACATATTTTATTCTTTTCCCTCTTCTCTTATTAGTCTCACATCTTGTATAGGATTTCCTCTCTCCCTTTCTCTCCTATATATTTGTATTCTCTCCTTGTATTTAAAAACACAAGAAATACATACATGTTTCGAGCTCTTTCTACATGGTATCAGAGGAAGGCGATGGATCATGGACTCGGGTGTCACTCATCATATTACCTCGCAATGGCCACCCAAGTACACGGATTCTCCTCATCCGAAATGTATCACCGTGGCAAATGGGGAGACGGTTCCAATCTCCGGCTCGGCTGACCTTTTACTCAACCCATCAATCTCCCTTCGCTCGGCTCTTCATGCTCTGAGCTTCCCGTTCAATTTACTTTTTGTTGGTCGTCTTACTAATGATCTAATTTGCTCTGTCATATTCACCCCCTCTTCCTTTCTCATATAGGACCAGCGGACGCGGACTACCATTGGTAAATGCACACTACAGAGCGGGCTCTACCTTCTCGATGACTATCCCACTGTCCTATCTTTTGTCTCCTCCAGTGAGTGGCATCGACGTCTTGGTCACGCTCCTCTCCCGGTGCTTCAGCGGGCTCTTCTTGATGTATCCATTCATTCTTTTCAGTGCGAGTCTTGTATCTTCGGCAAGCGGCCGCGTTCTTCTTTTCCTGCACATTGTACCCGGAGCACTGCTCCTTTTGATTTAGTGCATTCAGACATTTGGGGACCTTATAAAGTTACTAGTATTTCTGGTTATCGCTATTTTATCACGTTTATTGATTACTACTCTCGCACAACGTGACTTTACTTACTCCGTGATCGTACCAAGCTTCCCCGTGTATTTCGGGCATTTGTCCTTGAAATACGTACGCAATTCCACACCACCCTCAAAACATTACGCACTGATAATGCTCGTGAATACACTAGCCACGACTTTGCGGCCTTGTGCTCTGAATTCGGGATTCTTCATCAAACATCATGTGCTTACACACCCCAGCAAAACGGCGTTGCCGAACCCGGCACTTGCTTGATGTTGTCCGCTCTCTCATGCTTCAAATGCATGTTTCCAAAAGTTATTGGAACTTTGTGGTCTCTACTGCGTGCTTCCTGATCAACCGTCTCCCTTCCTCCGTCCTCCACTATGCTACTCTGTTTAGCCTACTATTTCCCTCTACTCCGGCTTTCCCTCTCCTGCCTCGGGTTTTTGGCTCCACCTGCTACGTCCATCGCCTGGGTCCGTACTCGGACAAGTTGGAACCCCGAGCAACTAAACATGTCTTCGTCGATTATTCGCGTACGCAGAAAAACTATGTATGTTACTCTCCCGCTACCGCAAGGTCTCCGTTTCTGCCGATGTTACCTTCCAGGAAGATCAATCGTTCTTCTCTGCTCCTTTACCCACTCCTTTCACGCCGAAACCTCTACCACCACTTATCCCACGACCTGTTATCAACTGTCTCCCTTCCCCTGTCCTCCACTATGCTACTCTGTTTAGCCTACTATTTCCCTCTACTCCGGCTTTCCCTCTCCTGCCTCGGGTTTTTGGCTTCACCTGCTACGACCACCTCCTGGGTCCGTCCTCGGACAAGTTGGAACCCCGGGTAGCTAAACATGTCTTCGTCGGTTATTCGCGTACGCAGAAAAGCTATGTATGTTATTCTCCCGTTACCCGCAAGGTCTCCGTTTCTGCTGATGTTACCTTCCGGGAAGATCAGTCGTTCTTCTCTACTCCTTTACCCACTGCTTTCACGTTGAAACCTCTACCACCACTTATCCCACGACCTGTTATCCCCGTTACTACACATCTGCCACTGGTACCACCTGCTCCGACTCCTGCCCCCTCCAGGCCACCTGCTATCTGTGTCTACTCTCGCCGCCCGTCCGACTCCGTTGCCCCTCTGCAGTCGGCCTCGACCTCGGCTACTCCGCGCCCTGCTGATCAGGTACCTGCCTCCACTGCCCATCCTCTGGCAAATTGTGTCTCCTTGCATCCCATCTCCCCTCACCTCCACACATTTGCTACTTCTCTTTTCTCGATTTTGGTTCCTAACTATGTGCAGCAGGCGCTATAACATCCTGAATGGCAGGCCGCCATGGAAGAGGAAATGACTGCTCTCTGGGCCAACCAGACATGAACTCTTGTACCCCTTCCTCTGGGTCAGGCACTGGTTGGGTGTAAATGTGTCTATGTTATCAAACATGCTGCTGACGGAACGATCGATCGCCTGAAAGCTCGTCTGGTGGCTCGTGGCTTCACCCAACAACAGGGACTCGACTATGAAAAAACTTTTTCTCTGGTTGTCAAACTCAACAACGTTCGAGTCCTCATCTCCGTAGCTGTCCATCGCCGGTGGCCCTTACTCCAACTCGATATTAAGAATGTCTTTCTGAATAGCGATCTCCAAAAAACGGTGTATATGCAGCAACCTCCCGGGTTTGAGACCACGGGGAAGTCTCGGGTCTGTCGTCTTATGAAGGCTATGTATGGTCTCAAACAATCCCCACGGGCGGGGTTTGACAAATTCAGTAAGGCCCTTCCGGAGGTTGGTTTTACTCACATCTCGGCAGACTTCTCGCTTTTCACTCGTCACCGAACAACGGGAACGGTTCT
Source organism: Platanthera guangdongensis (assembly GCA_039583875.1). NCBI lineage: Eukaryota > Viridiplantae > Streptophyta > Magnoliopsida > Asparagales > Orchidaceae > Platanthera > Platanthera guangdongensis. The sequence goes on from CM077167.1 coordinate 3,955,670, forward strand.
TCTGTTAGTATATGTTGACGATATCATAATTAAAGGAGACGACTCGAAAGGAATACAGGAGGCCAAACTACACCTAGGCACAATTTTTCAAACAAAAGATTCGGGGCCCCTTCAGTACTTCTTGGGTCTTGAGGTTGTCAGACGGCCAAACGGTCTCGTCCTCTCTCAGCGGAAGTATTGCCCCGACCTCCTTCGGGATGCTGGCTATTCAGGTTGTAAGCCGATTGACACCCCAATGGATGCAAATAACAAGTTGTGCGCTCAGGCATCTGACTCAGATCTCCTACTCCAGAATCCAGAATACTATCGTCGTCTCGTTGGAAAATTGATCTACCTAATGGTAACCAGACCAGATATTTCCTTCGTTGTTGGTATTGTCAATCGGTACATGCATACCCCTCAAAGATCTCATCTTCAGACTGTTGAACGCATTCTCAGATACCTTAAAACGGCTCCTGGTCAAGGTCTGGTTTACAAAACCTCATCTTCAGCTCCAACTTTGGTGGTTTATTCCGATGCTAATTATGTTGGTTCCCTTGATGATCGACGGTCAACCAGTGACTTTTGCACATATCTTGGAGGACATTTGATTACCTGGAGAAGCAAGAAACAATCGGTCGTTGCTCGATCATCAGCTGAGGCAGAATACCGGGCAATGGCGTCGGTGGTTTCTGAACTAACTTGGCTTGAAGGTCTTCTTACCGATCTGGGTGTAAAGCTCCCTTCCCCAGCTCTCCTCCTCTGTGACAGCCAGACTGCCATACATATAGCCAAGAACCCGGTATTCCACGAGAGAACAAAACATATTGAAGTCGACTGTCACTTCATTCGGGAAAAGGTTCAAATGAAGAAACTCGACCTGAAGCTTGTTACAGGGACAGAACAAGTTGCGGATGTCCTCACAAAGGCTCTTTCCAGTACCTTCTTTTATCAGTGCTTGTCCAAGCTTGGCGCATACGATTTGTACGCTCCAGCTTGCGGGGGAGTGTTAGAAAAGCCCATGTAAAGGGCCCATTATTGAGCTCATGTCTTATTCTTTTCCCTCTTCTCTTATTAGTCTCACATCTTGTATAAGATTTCCTCTCTCCTTTTCTCTCCTATATATTTGTATTCTCTCCTTGTATTTAAAAACACAAGAAATACATACAAGTTTCGAGTTCTTTCTACAGTATCAGTGTTAAAATTTTGTAAGCCTTGTAAACAACTTTTTTGATTATCCAAGAAAATTAATGATACGAACAAGCTACACTGTATCAACAACTATGAACACGAACAAAGTAATTGCATTGCATGAAAATAGTGGATACAAACTCGGGAGACAAGCCCCCTGTACAACCTTGTATTCGCAAGAGTGGGGTCCCCACAGCAGGCATATGACCAGCTATGTTTTTTTAAGCTTTTTGAGGGGTTTGACACTGTTGGTGGCCAATTTAGCTCAAGGGGCTTCCCCTGGTGGACTGCATTTAGCTGTTTAGAACAACGGGATTTGGCTTCTGGCAAACCAATTTGGGAGCATTTCAGTAATTTCAGAGCAGTGGAGGTTGGTTATTTGCAGGTCATTCCGAGAAAACAATAAATAGGCCCTTAGGGGTGCCTTGGAGAGCATGACTTCTTCACTCTCTCTTCATCCTCCAAGGAACCCTAGCTCAGCATTGGCTAGGGAGGGGGAGACCTCAAAGGTCTTTCGGGTGTGAGGTGGGACCTCCATGCTAGAGCCGAGGGTCTGTTCCTAGTTTCCTGAGCCTTTGGTCTGTGACATCCCCCTGAGTGAAGTAGGTGTGAGGTCACCCCTTTCTAGGGACCCCGAACTCCACGAGAGACCAAGTTTTTGGTTTCAACATTTTGGTGCGGTGAGCGTGGAGAGTGACCAGCGCAAAAGATCTCGGGAGAGTGTCATGGCTGGAGATCAGTGAGGTAGTGATGATCTCGGCGAGCTCCCCAACCCAGGACCCTTTGTGGGTAGAGAAGAGTTCATGACATCCATCCAAGGCATCATGGAGATGCTGCGAATTATTGCTCCTCGAGGTAACTGCTCAACCCCCACCCCTCAGGACTTAGCTCTCAGGGGTCTTGGCGAGACTGCTCTCAGGGTTCTCGGCGGGCCGTCTCCCAGTGACCTAGGCGAGGTGACCCCAACAGGGAGAGAAGGAAGTGCACCAAGAAGAAGACCCGGGAAGGAGAGGATGGGAGATGGGGTCGAGCGAGACCTCACCGGCCGGGAGTTGTTCTCCAGCCCGGCGAGTGTCAGCCTCCCAGGCGAGCAGGTCACGCGAGTAGAGGTGGCGAGACCACCCCTCAGGGGGTCACCTTTCAGGGAGCTGATCATCTCAGCTCCCGTTCCTGAGGGGTTCAGAGAGCCAGACATGGCTTACTATACCAGGAAGGATGACCCCGTCCAGCACCTACAGTGGTTCGAGGATGTCGTCTCCATCAGGCCGATGACGGATGCCTTCAAGTGTCGCCTCTTTGCGATCACGCTGAAAAAGAAGGCAAGGGACTGGTTCCACCAACTCCCTCAAGGATTGATCTATGGGTTCGAGGACTTGAGCCGGAGCTTTCAGCTTCGCTTCTCCACCTCCAAGAAAAGGTAGAAGAGTCCTGAGTCCATCTTCCTGATAAGGAAGGGGGCTGAGGAGTCGCTGGCCCTAGGCCTGCCCAAAAGGCCCGATCAGGCCGGCCCGGACCGGGCCTGATCGGGCCCGGGCTTTTGCAAACCGGGCCGAGCCCATGCCCTTTCTTTATCGGGCTCGGGCCGGGCCCGGGCTTTGACCCCGGGCCGGGCCCGAGCCGTCCCCCCGGGCCGGGCCGGGCCCTCTTAAGAAAAAAAAACTACTTAAAAAAAAATTAAAAATTGAAATAAAAATTAGAATAAAAATTTTTATTAATATTGAAATTTTAAAAAACAAAATTACACTTTTAAAAAAAAAAAGTAGAAAAAAATGAAACTTATTATTTTAAATGATAATAAAAAAAATTACATTTTTACAAATTCAGGTTGTCCATCTTCTCTTCAATTTTCTCGGAGCTCTCCTCCAACGGTGAAATGTGTTGATTCCTATTCGTAGCATCCAAATAATCCTTGTAGGAGATGCATAGTTCGAGTGATTCTTCATTTAGTCGGCTCCTCCGCGTGTTCAAAATTCTGCCACTAAGAGAAAAAGCGGACTCTGAATCTGCTGTACTATCTTGAATTGTTAGTAAATCACTGACCATATAGGTCAAAATAGGACAGGTATTAGTTTACCTTTCCACCACTTTAAGATATCGAAGTTTTCGATCTTTTCCGTAGTTATAAAATCACGAAATTGCGTTTTCGTATACAGTCCTAATTCGTTTAAACTACTCGATATGCATGCTTTTTTTCTGGAAGTTAATTCTAAAATTTTATTTGTAAAAGAATGTTTTGTCCTACGTTGTGTTATTTCTTCTCGGGGTCGTGAGCCATATAAGTTGTCGTAATAATTAAAACATTCGGTAAAAATAGATTTAAATTTAGTAGTACTAACGTCGTCAACGTTATTGAAACTTATATTTATGTATAAGTTAACGTTAATTTCATCTATTAAATTTTTTACGCCGTCTACAGCGAATAACGAGTTTAAAGCGGCGGTACATGAAAATGCAGGAGACATTTCTCTATAATATTTTAAAAAATTTTCTTCTATTACTTCAATTAAAGGAAGTCATCCCGAGTGTTGCTTAAAATAGTTAAGTTTTTGTGCGATATTTACAAAATCTTTAACTACTAACGAGCTAGTGGGATAATACACACCAGATAAAAAAACAGTCGCCCTATAAAAATATTTTAATAAATCCAAATAATGAAATAGTATGTCTCAATCGTTATCAGTTAAATTATGATTATTTGTCATAGTGTAATATTCCATAAGAAGTGTTTTTTGTTGAAACGCTCTTTTTAACATTTTATATGTGAAGTTCCATCTTACAGACATATCAAATTGAGGTTTCAAATATTTTTGACCTTGTACGATCACAAATTTTCGAAAATTTTGACTTCGCTGTTTGGTACAATAAATAAATCTAAGCATAGTACGAATTTTTTCAACATATGGTTCCATAGCTTCTAAATTATCCTGTACCACTAAGTTTAAAACATGTCACACACATCGAGTGTGAAAAAATGCATCGTTGAGCATTGGTTTTAATTCACGTTTTAATCACTCTACTGCGGTGTTGTTATTACTACGTTATCAAAATAAATACTCATTATTTTATCTTTTATTTTAAATTCACGCAAACATTTAATAATTACCGAATATATAGCCTTACCCGTGTGCGAAAATTCAAAACATATTACGCGTTTATTTAAATCCCATGAAACGGGATCGATCAAATGAGCCGTTATACAAATATAAGATAACCCTACCCTTACGCTACTACTCCAAATGTCGCTCGTTAAACTCACACGTACCTCGAAAGTTTCAAAAATTTTTATTAAATCTTGTTTTGCGTCAAAATATAATTTAAGTGCGTCGCGTCTAATAGTGGATCTACTTACCTGGTGATATTTGTGCTGAAGCCCTTCGTGTATATACTCTGTCGTCTCATCGTTGTCGTAGTGACTGAATGGCAACCCACGTCTGATGACGTTTTTTTACCTGTAGGTCTCGCTGTCTTTCTTGATCGTACGTCTAAATTTGTCCTGATGCTGATATTTGTCCCTGACTGTACTCGGGAACTTGCTTTGCAAAACAGGACTTAACGTGTCTCGCTAGTGTTGAGTTGCCGGTAAGAGTTAGCAACTTTGAGCACAACTTGCACCGTGCCTTGAATTCGTCGCCGACTTTAACCTTGTCGAAATGCTCCCAGACGGGCGCCCTCCGATTATGCTCCACCACTTCGGTCGTGCTTTGAGTCGACGACGCCGACGTTGAGCAGGACGATGCCATTCATCGAGAGAGAGTAAGAGAGGGAGAGAGTAAGTGAGAGAGAGAGAGTGGAAGAGAGAGAGAGAGAGAAAATGAGTGGAAGAGAGAGAGAGAGAGAGAGAGAGAGAGAGAGAGAGAGTGGAAGAGAGAGAGGGGGGATCGGGTAGAAGGGGGGGTTTATAAAAAAAAATTTAATAATTTTTTTTTTTTTAAATATGGCCTAGGGCCTAGGCTTTTGCCTAGGCCCTAGGCCAAAGTACTGCAGCCAGCAGGGCTGCAGCAGCCCTGCTGGCTGCAGTTCCAACGGCTCTAAGAGCCGTTGGATTTCCAACGGCTCTAAGAGCCGTTGGATTTCCAACGGCTCTAAGAGCCGTTGGATTTCCAACGGCTCTAAGAGCCGTTGGATTTCCAACGTTTAGAGCGTTGGCAGCAGGTCCGGGCCGGCCTGCAGGCCTGGTCCGGGCTTCGTTCGGGCCCGGGCCCAAGCCGGCCCGATTTTCGGGCTTTGCCCGGCCCGGCCCAGGCATCGGGTCGGGCTAGCCCCCAAAACCAGGGCCCTGTAAGGGCCCTGAGCCCGGTCTCGGCCCGGGCCGGGATTTTTCCGGGCCGTGCCGAAATAGGCTTTCGTCGGGCCGGGTTTGGGCCGGCCCACTGGGCCCGGGCCTTTTGGACAGGCCTAGCTGGCACGTTACGTTGACAGGTTCCAAGAGGAGATCCTGGATATCTAGGAGATGTCGGAGTATGCCCTCCAAATGACGTTCACAGTGGGGTTGCGCGAGGGGTTCTTCAAGATGAGCCTGACTCGGAAGTCCCCCCTTTCCTTCGAGGAGCTGATGGAAAGGGCGGCTGAGGAGATAGTCATGGAGGCGGCCAACCCGACATTTGTCAAGAAATTGACAAGGCTAACAGAGGCGGAGCCGAAGGAGCAAGGCGGCTCGAGGCATCAGGAGGGAAGACGGAGGGAGGAGCAGAGAGCTCTGGGGTTCCAGGGACAGGAGGGTCCGGAGCCAGGTTGGAGGCAGCAGGGAGGACCTGCCCATGGTCCAGGAATAGCTCTCATCCAGGGTGGGGGGGACTTTCAAGGAGACCACGGAAGATACAACTTCCAAAGGCAAGCCCCTAGGCAGCTCCTACCCCCACCGCAGCAAGCGATGGCGATAGGTCGAAGGGAGAGGAGGAACCGCGCGGGAATAGGAAGAGTCAGGGTAGAGTGACCCTACTGTGAGTTCCACCAGGAGGAGGGTCATGCAACAGCTACTTGCCCCGAATTCTAGGAGTTGAGAAGGACAAGAGCTCAGGCGCCACAGCCTCACCAACCGCAAGATCCGGTACGGATTGAAGAAGTCCAACCCGAGGCAGAAGTGGAGAGGTGTGAGGATAGGGTTGATGTGGGCACCCAAAGAGGGATCCCATGATTCACGAGGGAAGAGGAAGATAGTGAAGTGGATCATCTCTTGTAATGAACTTTGCTTGCATTGTATTAACTATGATTAATGAAAAGACCGCCGGAAAACATTTGTGATCTGTGTCTTAGCTCCGAGATGATTCCGCTGACCAGCCTCTCACTAGCTGTCAGGGCAGGTTGATCTCTAGTGGAGGCTAAGTCCTTTTAGCTCCGAGATGATTCCGATGACCAGGCTCCCACTAGCTGGCAGGGCAGGTTGATCTCTCGTGGAGGCTAAGTTCTTTTAGCTCCGAGATGATTCCGCTGACCAGGCTCCCACTAGCTGTCAGGGCAGGTTCGTGGAGGCTAAGTCTTTTTAGCTCCGAGATGATTCCGCTGACCAGGCTCCCACTAGCTGGCAGGGCAGGTTGATCTCTCGTGGAGGCTAAGTCCTTTTAGCTCTGAGATGATTCCGCTGACTAGACTCTCACTAGCTGGCAGGGCAAGTTGATCTCTCGTGAAGGCTAAGTCCTTTTAGCTCCGAGATGATTCAGCTGACCAGACTCTCACTAGCTGGCAGGGCAGTTTGATCTCTCGTGGAGGCTAAGTCTTTTTAGCTCCGAGATGATTCCGCTGACCAGACTCTCACTAGCTGGCAGTGCAGGTTGATCTCTCGTGGAGGCTATGTCCTATAAGCTACGAGATGATTCCACTGACCAGGCTCCCACTAGCTGGCAGGGCAGGTTGATCTCTCGTGGAGGCTAAGTCCTTTTAGCTCCGAGATGATTCCGATGACCAGGCTCCCACTAGTTGGCAGGGCAAGTTGATCTCTCGTGGAGGCTAAGTCCTTTTAGCTCTGAGATGATTCCGCTGATCAGGCTCCCACTAGCTGGTAGGACAGGTTCATCTCTCATTAGCTGGCAGGGCAGGATGACCCCCGTGGAGGTTGCATGAACTCAACTCAAGGAAATTACACTCAGCGAATACGTTGGGTTGGATGTTTATTTTCGAGCTTGTGACAACCTCGAAAAGAGCGGGGATTGTGTACAACCCCGTATTCGCAAGAGTGGGGTCCCCCCGACAGGCATATGACCAGCTATGCTTTTTTAAGCTTTTTGAGGGGTTTGACACTCTTGGTGACCAATTTAGTGTGAATCTGTGTTTTATACTAGTAGGGGGGATAAAATATTTTTCTCCCCCGGCCCCCTCGGGGGGTCACCCAGCCCCAGGCCGTCGAGCTCACCCAGCCCCAGCCCCAGGCCGTCGAGCTCACCCAGCCCCAGGCCGCCTAGCTCACCAAGCCCCAGGCCGCCGAGCTCACCCAGCCCCAGGCCGCCGAGCTCACCCAGCCCCAGGCCGCCGAGCTCACCCAGCCCCAGGCCGCCGAGCTCACCCAGCCCCAGGCTGCCGAGCTCACCCTAGCCGCCTGCTCGCCCGGCTCGAGGGGCTTCCCCTGGTGGACTGCATTTAGCTGTTTAGAACAACGGGATTTGGCTGTTGGCAGACCAATTTGGGGGCATTTCAGTAATTTTAGAGCAGTGGAAGTCGGTTATTTGCAGGCCATTCCTAGAAAACTATAAATAGGCCCTTATGGGTGCCTTGGAGAGCATGACTTCTTCACTCTCTCTTCATCCTCCAAGGCACCCTAGCTCAGCATTGGCTAGGGAGGGGGAGACCACAAAGGTCTTCCGGGTGTGAGGTGGGACCTCCACGCTAGAGCCGAGGGTCTGTTCCTAGTTTCCTGAGCCTTTGCTCCGTGACATCCCCCTGAGTGCAGTAGGTGTGAGGTCACCCATTTCTAGGGACCCCGAACTCCACGAGAGACCAAGTTTTTGGTTTCAACACCCCCGCCTAGCACTCATGTGATGGGTCCTCCAAAGAACTCCTCTCTCCAAGAGAGAGGAAACTTAAGTGATTTAAAGATAAAAAAGACTACTCATACCCAACACTCCTTATATAGGATGCGACCCAGCAACAATACAAACACAATAAGGACAAAGTAACACATAACTAACACAATAATATTATAAAGGTAAACATGGCAGTGAGAGACTCGCTGGGTGAGATCGATCGTCCAAAAGAGGGCTCCACCACTTGGGATAGAGGCCGGAGGGGCGAGGGAAGGCACAGATAGGCACAATTACTGAGAGAGAGGTCAGGCGACATGTGGGTGAAGGAAGAGTGAAATAGGCGGCGCAGAATTTTGGACTGTAAACTGGCGTGGGATTAGACACGGCTACGACAGTGCATGGTTCGAGGGACCGAAAGGAAAATAAAAAAGGGAGAAACGGGGAGCGAACAATGAGTAGCACCGAATGGATCGCCGACGGGGAAACAGAAGCGGCAAGTTTGAGCTCAATGGAGAAACACGGTGTGTGTGAGCTTAGGGACTGTGGCAGACATTGGAGAAGGTTGTCAGAGACGACACCGACGGCGTGGGTGGTGTTATTTGACGCATGGGTGTTGTCGATGTCGTTGGATTGATGGGCTCTTACAATGGGTTGAAGCTGGACGATGACTAGAGGAGGGAGGGAGCATCAATTGTTTTTTGGGACTACCATTGTTGAAGCCGGGAAAATCTCTACTCCAAAATTCGGATCAAAGCAGACTAAGGTTACCGATCCAGCAGTTGGGCTCGACGGCTTGACAAGCTCGGACACAGAAATAGCGGGACAACTAAAAGAACCTCAGGTGATGCGGCAGGGATGATTACTATCTCTTGATAGCATGATCCAAGAGCCTAGCTAAAAGTCCAGAAAAAGAGATGGTCGAGATCTTTTGCGAGACTCCGAAGTTCATATCAGTGTACCTCTGGGGTCCTATTTATAGACAAACCAAAGTGTGTGTGTGTGTGGTGGTGGGGGGGGTGGGTCTTATTTATAGCCTAACCACCATCGTCCCACCGGTGACTAGGCGACTTCCAGGGGAGCTCGCCCACTTGGGCAAGTAGCTGACCTAGTCGCCTATACGGCGAGTATGTGAGGGGAGCTCGTCATACTCGCCCGGGTCTTCAACTGTCTTAAGTGCTGACTTTGATCTCTGTTTTGACTTGTTGACTTTGACTTCTTGCTGACCTGACTCTGAGTGGGTCCACCCTCGACGAATATGGGTTGTACACAATCCTCGCTCTTTGCGAACGACGCAGGAGATCAAAAAGAAACATCCAACACTTATTCGGCGAGCTGCTACTGGCGAGTATCCGTACTACTCGCGATCTATGGATGTCTGCTAAACTCTATAAATAGGGGGGTGACTTATCTTTGAGACACACATTCCTAACTCGCACACGATGTCGCAATCTGCCAAGAAAGTTTATAATGCGAGCATTGCTGCTTTGTCAGAATTCCTGGTCCCTAAGAAGTCGAAGAGGCCACGAGATGGCGATGATGCCGCTGAGCTCCCTCCACCAAAAAAGAAACTGAAGAAGAAGTCGCTTGCCTCTAAAAAGAATAATCCGCCTTCTGGTGCTGAGGATGTCGTCACTCCCGGCGACAATCCTGAGATCCTCGCTGACACTCAACAGTTATGCGATGAACTTGGTCTGGGCGACCATGCTGAACTGCGTGCGCCTGAATCTTCTCGCCCCCTTCTGTCGACCTCTCCCACTGCCCCGAACCTCGTCGGGTCTCAGGCTCAGATGCAGTCAGACCTAGCTACCTCGCAAGGTTTAGAACATCGCCTACTGTCTACTTCTAGATGTTGTCCTTTTCTTGATTGTCGGCCTGCTGACACTTTCCTGCTACTCGCAGCTCCATTGCCGACTACCGAGGCCTCTGACGAACATCTAGCCATACCTCTATTGTGGTTCATTCCTCTGCTCGCGCTTGAGGCTCAGCAGGAGCCGCGACCTAGCCACTCTAGTCGGATTAGTGTTGGTTCGAAGAAGCGGTCGAAGCCACAAGTCCCTGAGGCGAGGACCAAAGATATTCCTGCGGAGAATACCTCACGTCCCGGGACGAGCAAGGCTACTCTCCCTGCGGCGGGCTCGTCTCAGCCTTTGGTGAGCATTCCTCTGTCGCAGCCGCCTTTGCCGCAGAGTACCTCCGCGCCTACCGATGCTCGTCCCCTAAAGACTTCTGCTCCCTCGAACGCCCCTGCAGGCTCGTCACTGGGTCGTGGAGGCAGATACTCGTATTGCTTCCCGTCGAGGATCGGAGGGCGAGATTTTGATGGTCACGGCCAGGGGCAAGCCGTTGATCGCCCGGGAGGCTTCTCGTCAGGCCAGCGAAATTCAATTTGTCGCAGCGTTTCCCCGCGCAGATCTCGATCTGCTCGGCTGGGTAACTCGCTTGTTGCCGAACTGGTTGATTGTTGATTTTGTTGTGGCTTTCTTTAATGCGTCAACTTCCTTTTTGCTTTTACAGGTCGGCCTACAACCCCGGGAGCGACTTTCATCGACGCCCTCCGCCTCCCAGCCTACTAGTATCGCCAGGCGGCTGCTCGTGCATACATGGAGTTGGAGGCGAAGTTCGATCAGCTCGTTATTTGCGACCCTCATCGCCAGATCTCTGCTCTGGAGGTCCGGATGGCGAAGATGGAGGAGCTCTCAGAGAGGTTCACCGGCTACGAGTCCCGCTTCCTGATGATCAACGAGTTGGAGCGGCGACAAACTATGACTGAACATCGCCAGCAATTTCATCACAAGGAGTTGTCGGGGATGCGGGCGAGCATGGGCTCTGCGGGACGGCTGACGAAGATGGAGGATCAGAAGTGTCGCGGCGACGAGGTAATGACGGTGGCCTGAAGCAGCGTCCCATGTCGCCCGGCGCTCGCCTTGGTTCGCCTTGACACCGTGACAAGAATGTCGAGCTCGCGACATGGGCCTTTTTTGCTTCTTTTCTCGCCCTTGGCGACGTTGTAATGAACATTTGCGAGTATTCTTTTAATATAAGGGGCGAGTTTAGATCTCATGCTGGGTTTGTGATCCACTTTTTCTCTATGTTGATGTTTGTTTTTTACTTCGTTCTTTTCTGCGATCTCTTGAGTTAACTATGTAGGTTCTGACAAGTTAGCGACTTTCGGTTTTGAACCTTCACGAGAAAGGATTTTGGCGTCTTTCTGGATTTGACGGGTAGGTAGCAACTTAGATCGATACTCGCTCGAGTCACCTGATACCCTCGGGCCTTTGCCTATAAATAGAGGGGGTAGATGCATCTTTATTACGATGTTGTGAATTCTCATACTTGCTCGTGAGTATCTCTAGTTCTTCCCTTTCTTGTTCTTTGTGCTCGTCTCTCTTCTTACTCGCTTTGTTTCTTGCTCGCTTTTCGAGATGGTCAGTGGTGACGCTAATGCTCGCCGCCTGGCCCACGTGAGAAACTTCGTCAATGTTGTCTTCAAGAAATCAGTCGCCGATGAACAAGACTTAGCAGAATTTAAGAGGAGCCATCTGCTTGAGAGATACTCGGCTAGACTTCCTACCAGGGCCGTGCGACTTAACACTGCTTTGGACGGCGAGCTCATCCTCCCACTCCGTCACTTCGAAGTCGACCTGCGAATTCCCCTATGACCAGAGTACTGTCAGATACTAAGGTAGTTTGGCATAGTCCCAACCCAGATCAACCCGAACGGAGTGGCGATGATCATGGGCTTCTCCTGCATTTTGCGATCAGAGGAGATCGTTTTCGATCTCTCCGTCTTCAAGAAGATTTTTGTCCTTGCGGCGACTAGTGACAACGTCATCTTTTTCAGCAGCCATGTCTGCATACTTGTCGGCGCGGCGAATAAGGTCCACTGCCAGGCCGAGTATCTCGTCACCGTCACTGGCGACTTTGAGGGGGTCCCGCGCAGACCACATCAGTCGGCAGAGGTCGTCTTCCTCCCGTCTCTCTTGGAGGGGCCGCGCGAGGAACTAGTCGAGGCTTTCCGAAGCCGAAAGTTTGATGTCATCAATTGGCGACTAAACGTCTATGAGTTGGGCGAGGTTTTCTCTGGTGAAGGTACATGTCTGGGCGAGGATCTTCTATACTCGTTGTCGTTGTCGTTGTCAGTTGTTGCGATTAACTCCCTTCCGTATTTTTTGTTGTTACTCGCACTCTCAGGCGAGAACCCCTCGCACTGCCGAAGGAGGACGCGCGCTCGCGCTAGATCTCAGTCAACCCGCTCGACGACGTCGAGGAGATACCGGCTCCCCCAGCCAATCCGCCTGCGGGTACCAATGGTCGACAACGGCCTGGCGAGAAAGAAGACTCCTCGCAGAGGAGGCTGGACAAGGGGAAAGGAAAGGCTAAGTTCCCGGAGCACGCGAGGAAGAGAGCGAAGGTCTCCAGCGAGATCTTCGGCGAGAAGGAAGATCCGGTCGAAGTCTGCGAGCCTTACTTCTATCTGAACTACAACCAAGGGCGTGGCGGCAAGGATGCCTTCGGCTGCCCGCTGGTGTCTTGGGCTGAGGGCGAGCACAAGGTGACCCTGAACGTCAACCTGCCCGCCTGGTCGGAATACTGGGAGGACAAGGACGAGGCTTACGACGTCGCTTACGCGCTCTACAGTCGGGCAGACGCCGAGTCGCTGCAGGACATCGACACTGAGGAGCTCGCCAACCAGATTGCTCGCTCGCTCTTGCGAGCTACCGAGCTGGGTCACTACACGGCGAGGATGTTGCCCGAGGCCCAGAATCAACTCAGGGTGGTGACGAAGAAGATGCTGGAGTTGGGGCTTCAGGTCGCTCGGTGTAAGGATTATGAGGTAAAACTCGGCTTGGACACACGATTTTGGAATAGTCGTCACTGGTATCTTGTTTGGCTGACGATCGTTGTAGCAGCTCGCGGGAAGCCGAAATCGAGATGGCGAAGAAGGTTTCCGCGTTGGAGCTGGAGCTCGCGGATACCAAGGTCGCGCTGGAGACCTCTCAAGTGCAGATTGTCGCACTGGAAACTCTCCCAGTGGAGCCACAGCCGACAGTGGTGAGTACCTTTGGGATGGGGAAGAAGATCCGCTTCTACGGCGACGAGATGCCCACGATTCGTCGCAGCATCGCGCGGGCAACGGGGGACGTCGTGCTCACCAAGCCGAGGATTGACGGCTTCCTTGGTCCGGAGGCCACCCATTTGACGGTGATGGACCTCATCCCGAGCATGCTTGCCGAGGAAACCAACTCGCCTGACCGCGTCCTGTCTTCCACTTCTTACTCCGACGATGATGAAGATGGAGATGACGAGGAGGGCGACGATGGTGGCGACGAGGAGGGCGACGATGCTGGCGACGAGGATGAGGATGAGGAAGACGGCGATGGCGGAGAGGATATCGTGATCGAAGACGACGAGGAGAAAAGGCTGATATTGGCGGTGATGAGACCTAGTCGGTCTGCGCCATCATGTTATTTATGTAAAGTAAATAGGGATTCTTTTGGACAACCATTATTCAAGGCGTCGTTGTTTTTGTACATGTAAAGCACGTCATATATCAAAGGAAAATCTTGTGTTTTGTTCTTTTATGCTCGCCCGTCTTCGATGCTCGCTAGGCTCATAGGCACGATGAGATTGAGTGCTCGCTACACGCGTTCCATGCGTGCATACTAGTACTCGCAAGCTCGCACGTCGTTACTCGCACATGCATACTACCACTTGCATACTTGCACCTGCACACTCGCACGAGGAATTCATCATATTTACTCTTTTGTCGATCAAATAAATTCGCCTAAGGAAATGTACTTGCTGAAAAAGCATAAATCTTTTCTTTATATGTTAATTACAACCCTCTTGATAAGCGAGTGGTACTCGTGTGGTCTCACCAGACGCACATTCTCGAGACCTACACTCCACTTCAGCTGGCAGATAACTGATATGACCCACAGATAGGGAACGGCAGTCGGGTGTCTCGCAGGACGCACACTCTCGAGGCCTCTATCCTATAACAGATTCTCACCTCCTGGAACTCCTTTTCTTAGTCACTTTCCAAAGCACGGTGGGTTATCCCACCAAGATACTAACAGAGACGCCTCCTGCACGCAAGACAAAAGATGCTAAGAGCAAATCTTTAGTCTTTTCAAAGACCGATGATGCCTTTACGCAAGGTATCACTTTGTTAAGTCGAACTTTCGTCGAGTTTATGAGGTTGACGTCCAAACATGTTCCGGATAGTTCCTTCAGTCGGATGAGAAGTGCAATCGGGAGGTAGTTAGGCCAACATGCAAGGGGCGTGATGATCTCGACCGTCAATGCAGTGGCTTGGTCTTACAGGAACGTATTAAAACTCGACACACCGTCTCATCATCCGCTCTGGGCTTTTTAGGAGAATCGGGTCGGAGACAAGTTTCTCATACCGATCGTGGAGATCAACTTCACTGCTTTTAGCTATCTCGAGACAATTCTCGAACAAAAAAGACAACTCGCTCAATACCATGTTTCAGGGGGGGCGAACGAATTTATTAAAATAGGAGCAACACTTTACATACAGGCGGATATACCCTTTCCTGCTAAGGATAGAACTTTTTCAGGTCATTACCATTCCAGGTGCTTCTCAGTAGCTCTCCGTCCTGGTTTTGCAAGCGGTACCCTCCAGTGGCTACAACTTTTTGGACGATAAAGGGTCCTTCCCAATTAGGATTTAGCTTGCCGACGACAGCTGTCCTTCCTGCCGCGTCCACCTTCTTCATGAAGAGATCCCCTGCAAGGAATTGCTTGACACGGACGTTTTTGTCAAAGTGTTTCGTCATTCGCCTCTTGATCTCCTCCTGGCAGATAAAAGCTAGGTCTCAAAACTCTTTGACGTAATCTAGAGAAAGATTTTCAACATCTTCGTTCTCCAAGCGTCACTCTTCACTGTCTTCTCCTTTCGCAACGACTCGCAGGCTCCTGACTTCGAACTCTACTAGGATGAGGGCCTCAGGCCCGTGGGATAACTTGAAAGGTGTTTTTCCCGTGACAGAGTTAGGAGTAGTTCTCAGAGCCCATAGGACCGAAGGAATCTATTTTGCCCAGTTCCCCTTCAGGTTGGTGACCTTCTTCTTTAGGAGGTTGATGATCAGTTTGTTGGCGGCTTCCACCAGTCCGTTGCTCGGAAGATGATGGGCAGAGGCAAATCGAAGATCTGTCCCTAGCTGTCTGCAAAAGTCTTCCAGCTCCAAGCTGGCAAATTGTGGGTCACTGTCGGTGATGATGGCGAGAGGGATCCCGAACCTGTAGGTAATCTCTACTCAAATGAAGTTCTTCACGATCTGGGGTGTGGTCTTGGCTAGGGCTTTCGTCTCGATTCACTTGAAGAAGTAGTCGATCATAATGAGAACGAACCTCCTCTAACCGCTAGATTAGGGGAAAGGGTCTATCAAATCCATCCCCCAGATGGCAAAGGGTCAAGGGGCTGTAATCGAGCGAAGTTGTTGAGTTGGTTGCCTGGAGGGGAGCGAAGAGTTGACACTCCGGACACTTTTTTGAAAAGGCTTTCGCGTCCTTCCAAATAATTGGTCAGAAGTATTCATGCTTGAGAATTCTTTGCTCCAGAGTACGAGTCCCAGCGTGGCTGTCACACTCTCCTGAGTGAATCTCTCCCAGTACCCGGGGAATTTCAGCTTTTGACAGACATCTGGCCAGAAGGGCCCGAGATGGTTCTGCGGTAGAGCTATCCTTCATGTAGCAAATAGTAGGTTGTTGTATCGAAACTTCCTCTGATCACCATCGTCGGCGGGAAGCCGGCCTGTTGCTAGGAAGGTGACGAACGGATCCATCCCGGAAGCTCGTTGTTTGATCTTCATCATCACCCCATATTCAATAGACGATCGAAACAACTCTGTCACGGTTCCACCGGCCTTCTGGACGTACTTGGCCAGGGGGTCTGCTTCCAAGTTCTCCTCTCGCGGCACGTGCTCGACGAAAAAAGATTGAAAGTTTCCAATCAAGCCTTTCACCTTTACCAGATATGGGGTCGCGCACTTCGAACTCTCCCCGGATTTGTGACGAGACCACCATTGAGTCGGTGAAGACCTTGATATCTTGGATTCTCAACTCCTTGGCGAGATGCAAGCCTAGCCACCATGGTCTCGTACTCCGCCTGATTGTTCGTGACGGAGAAGAGGATCTCTATTGCTTGTTTGATTCTAGTTCATTGCGGACTCACAAGCACGACGCCGACTCCCACCGAATTCTTTTCTGAAGTTTTGTCTACGAACATCTTCCAGGAGACTGGGCTTGAAGAACCCTCGTCTCCTCCCGCCTCGACCGAGAAGTCAGCCAGAAAATCTGCCACTACTTAGGCCTTGATTGCCACCATGGATGAGAAAGAGATATCGAACTCGCTGAGTTCTACTGCCCACTTTGCGAGCCTCCCTGAATGCTCCACCCCATCCAAGATACTTCGAAGAAGATAATCGGAGACGACCTTGAAGGAGTGAGCTTGAAAATAAGGTCGCAGCTTCTAGGCTAAAATCACCAAGACGAATGCCAATTTTTTCCAGATGGGTAGAACTGTCATTTAAAACCAAAAACCATGAACCGAATCGGAACCGCGGAGAACCGATCTGAACCGTGTGCGAAATATTTGGTTCTGGTTTGAATTTTGGACCCGCGAATAATAATGGTTCGGGTGTGGTTCTTTCATTTTAATATCCGGACAGGAACCGGAACCGCAACAAACAAGTCTCGAGCGGTTCCAGTATTTTTTAATAATAATTTTTATTATAATATTATAATAATTTTTTGATAATTTTCTTATCAAAATTATAAACAATTTAAAAGTATTCTATTATTAATTTATTATAGGTTATAGCCTTATTAGCTTATAGTTATAGCTGTGTCATGGAGTTATGAAGTTTGGCTTGTCAGTTGCGGGCCGTGTCTGTGACATGTTATTTCAAATCTTATCATTTTCTGTCTAAGTCCCCATTGTCTCCCCCTCATCCCTCTCGTAGGCCGCAGTTGACAACTCGGCAAGATTGCAAGAACTCAGAAGCATGAAAAATAATTTGGTTTTGGTTCTTATTGAACCGGAACTGCAGGCACGACGGTTCCAAAAAAATATGTTGACACCAGAACCAAAACCAAAACTGCTCAAAACAAAATAAATTATGGTTCTAATTTGAAAACTATTACTTTGGGTTCGTTTCACAGTTTTAGTAGAACCAGAATCGTGACAGCTCTAAAGATGGAATAGCACTGAGCTAACTGCTTCCGCTCCTACTCCTAGATAAAGGAGGAGATCTTCGCCTTCCTTAGGGCCTTGGAGTAGAGGAGCTTGGGTCAGTTGTTGCTTGAGCTTTCTGAAATTCTCCCCACACTTCTCAGTCCATTCAAAATGTTGGTTGCCTCGGAGAATTTTGAAAAATGTGAGAACACTTCTCCCCTGCTTTGGATAGGAAGCAGCTAAGACCTGTCAGCCTTCCTGACAGCCTCTGGACTTCCTTGAAATTCTCCCGGGATGTCATCTCCAGAATGACTTTTACTTTGTCGGGATTAGGTTCCACCCCCCACGGGGTAAGGAGATGACCTAGGAACTTTCTTCGTGCCGCTCCAAACACGCACTTTGCCGGATTGATTCGCATCTTGAACTTTCGAAACGTTGCGAATGTCTCCACTAGATCTTTAGTGTGTTCCGAGATGCTCCTGCTCTTAATCAGGAGATAATCCACGTACACTTATAGGTTTCGACACTTTTGCTCCTTTAAGACTTGATTCATCATTCTCTGGTATGTCGCGTCGGCATTCTTTAGCCTGAAGGGCATCATCTTGTAGTTGTAGCAGATATCGCTAGTGAGGAAGGAGACATCACGACAGTCAGGGGGATACATCAGGATCTGGCGATATTCGGAAAAAGTATCAAGGAAACTCATCACAGAAAAACCGACGGCTAAATCAACCAGTGCGTCGATTCGAGACAAGTGATAACAATCCTTTGGGCAAGCTTTATTCA
Source organism: Platanthera guangdongensis (assembly GCA_039583875.1). Lineage (NCBI taxonomy): Eukaryota > Viridiplantae > Streptophyta > Magnoliopsida > Asparagales > Orchidaceae > Platanthera > Platanthera guangdongensis. Next base: position 3,973,781 of record CM077167.1, read on the forward strand.
ATATAGAAAAGTCGATATATAGCCACCAGCCTCCTCTGGCTTTCTTCACCATTACAACATTGGAGAACCAGTTTGGATACTGGATCTCCGAAACAAAACCTGCATCCAACAGTTTTACCACTACCTCCCTGATTAGCTCGGTCAACGCAGTTGCGCTTTTACTTTGCTTCTGTCGGACGGGCGCAACCTTGGGGTTCAGATTGAGGTGATGGCAGACAACCTCTGCATCGATCCTCGGCATCTCTGCGACGCTTCAGGCGAAGATGTCTATATTTTCTTGTAGACAGGTCGCTATCTCCACCTTCCCTTCCAGCATCAGGGATCCTCCTATCTTTAGCAGTCTGGGCTCTCCATCCTTGTAGATCACCTCCACTTCTTTCAGCTCCTCTGTCGCTCTTAGCCGGTCCACTCCTTCCAAGATCCTCTTCAGCCTCTTCGCGTCCTCCATCCAGCTGATGGTACTGGCGACACTAAGATAACACTCCATTACAGCTTTAGGATCTCCCCGGATCCATACTTGGACATCATCCTGACAGTACTTCAGACACTGATGGTAGGAAGATGAGACGGCCTTGAAGTAGTTGATGAGCGGCCTCCCGAAGACTGTGTTGTAGCAGCTTGGTGCGTCTACGATGACGAACCTGCACCTGATCGAGGTGTCGCCAAGTGTCACCAGAAGATTTGCTCCTCTCTCCACCTCCTTCTCTCCGGAGAAGCCAAAGAGGGGTCCGTCAGCAGCTAGGCCCCTGGACGCCTCCACCTGAACCCGACGAATGTCCTTTCGAAGATGACATTTACCGACCTCGCATTGTCTGTCAAGATCTGGCCGACGGTGATGTCTTTGATGGCGGCTTAGATGACGAGGGCATCATGAAAGAGATTCTCATTTCTCAACATGTCTTCCTCTGAAAAAGTGATCTCCTCCAACGGCGGCAGTGCTTGAGAGGTCGACGCTCTTGCGATAGATTTGATGGAGACTTCCCTTTCGGGAAGCCTTTAACCGGGCTCCTCCATGTATCACCCCTACTTGTCCTCCTGCTCCTTGGACCACCTCCCCACAACCGTCTTGATCAACTCGATCTTCATTCCTACTCCTCCTAAGAGCTTGGAATGTTGTCGGTCCCGCGGGAGCCTCTTGCCTATGTTGCTCTCACTCCACCACTCCTGCTTCCAGCCTTCTCCTTGCTTCCCAAAAATCTGGGCAAGCCAAGGTCTTGTGCCCCTCTACTGGATGCAGCTCGCAGTAAAGGGGAATCTCCTCCGCCTGATGATTTGCGGGTTGGTTCCTCCTGCAGTTCCTATTCCCTTACCGGGCAATAGTCATTGCTTCCTCCTGGGCTCTTCCCTGCCTACTCTCCTGCTGATTTTCATTCCACCTCTCCAGATTTTGATATTAGGGTCTTCATGCCGGCCTCCATTGGGGTCGGTTCACGGGATACTGGAATCTTTGCGCCTCCTCCCTTCTCTCTGAAGCTGCTACGGGCCTCCTCTCTTCCTGCCTACGAGTCCTCTCCAGCCTTCTAGGCTCCTCCACTATCCTGAACTCTTCCCTCCTCCCCGGCTCTTCTCTCCCCCTCTCTTCATGTCTCCCTTGGACTACCCTGACTTTTACTTCAGAAGTTCCTCCCTTCTCCTCTCCTTGGGTCACCCTGTCCAGCTTGGCAAGAAAATCAAAGTTCGTCTCCTCCTCCTCCACAAACTCCATGTTGAAGAGACCTTGCTTCAGGCCGAACATCAGGGTCAGCTGCAAGGTAAAACCATCCACCTCCTCGATGCCGAGAATTTCCTCCGGCAATCGGTCGATGTAGCAGTCAAACCTCTCTTGCTTCCCTTGCTTGATGTTGAAGAGGGTGGTTGCCTCATTCTTCCTCTTCTTTAATGTCACAAACCTCGGCGCAGATCCTCGAAACAGTATATGGAACCTCCGGACAATTGGTAATATCAATCTTTTGCATTCCCCTCGAGGGTGATGGAGAAGAATCTACACTTGAATGTGTCTGTCATGTTGCAGATTGACACAACGTCCTCGAACCACTGGAGATACCTGACCGGGTCATCAATTCAAGTGTCTGGTTTGCCAAAAGTGTAAATTTGATAATCAAAAGTCCATGGAATTGTTGCAGCCGTTGCCTATTCCTGATCGTATTTGGCAAAATATTTCAATGGACTTCATTGAAGGTCTTCAAAACAACAATAATAAATCAACCACTTTAGTGGTTGTAGATCTTTAAGCAAAAGAGCTCATTTCATGACCATTAATCATCCCTATATAGTTGAAAGTATAACTCGGATTTTCTTGGACTTTGTTTTTCAATTACATGGATTGTCAATTCAATTGTCAATGGCAGTCAATTTTCTGGCAGGAATTGTTTCGAGTTTTCCAAGTCCAGTTAAAACTGTTAACTTCCTATCATCCTCAAATGGATGGTCAAAAGAAGTGATAAACTGATGTGTGGAAAGTTATCTGGGTTGCATGTACTTTGAGTGGCCAAAGAGTTGGGTTACATGATTACCCCTGACAGAGTGGCGGTACAACATGACATTCAAAGTGCCAATAAAATGAAACTAGATGAAGCAGTTTTGTGGCAAGAGGATACCTTACATTGTCCTTACATAACAGGTTTTATAATTGTGGAGGAAGTGGGTCATTCATTGGTGGAATGAGAAGGAGTTATTTCTCTCTTGAAATTTAATCTATCTCAAGCCCAAAATAGGAGGAGCATATTAGCCGACCAAAAACGATGTGAAAGAGTTCTGGAAATTGGGTTTTGGACTTATATTCGAATGCAATCGTGTAAGCAAGTTAGTGTCCTCATTCATGGATTTCATAAGCTTTCTCCTAAATCCTTCAGTCCATTTCTAGTCGACTCGCTTGAATATTCCGGAATTGGCCAAACTACACCATACAATTCATACTTCTCAACCCTGGGAACATAAAGAAGAGGTTCCAATTTAGCACCCACATCTGTAGACAGTCAATTTGGATGACATTTTAATGATTGAGCTTTAAAATTTAGACTCGCTTGAAAATTTAGCTTTCTCACTCACTCATCTAGTTTCTCGCATGCATAAAATATTTATTTTTCTCATAATCATCGTATTCACTACTTCCATCGTTTTTTTCCTGTTAGCGTACTCATATTCTAACTTTCAAACCTAAGTCGGTCACAATTCTTACGACATACTTTCCTAAGACGTCCAATATGGAAGGACTTTTGTTTATTTAACACTACACCCAAGTCCTCATGGAGGTGCAGCGGTCCTTGTCAAGACGTCGCATTCGGACCATACGACGAGAACGCTTGCATATTTAACACCACACCTACGTCCTGGAGATGCAACGGTCCTTGCCAATAAGCCGCATTCGGACCCTGCGACGTGTTCCTTGGGGGGAACAACCTAGCTTTTGCACAATTTCTCAAATGATCCATATTCATAAGAGTGACTAAATTTTATGTTGGTCGTCTACCAAACACAACTCTCATCATTTTTCATCCGGGCTTGGGACCGACATAGGCTGGGAATGAAATTCCTTAGATGAGGTCGGGCGGTCACGAACGGCAGTTCATAACCACCGCGTTCATGATTGTCACCACCGCGCCAAACGGAGCTAGATGGGGTTGTAAAAGTGGAGGAATTGCGTTTTATCTTCTGCTTTTTTTGATCATATGTTCAGAGGTTGTTCATCTTCATCTTAGGATGTATCAAAAAAGTTTGCGATTCAAAAAAAAATGCAATCTGATTTTGGTGTCTGATTCATTTGAGTTCATTTCATAAGATTAATGATGCAGCAAGAAACCCTGATTCGGAAAATACACTTCTCCTTCCAGAATTTGATCAGTGCGTCAATGTAAGATTCATTAAAAGAAGAAGAAGAAAACAACGTCAAAAACAGTCTCGATTCAGCATTTTTTTTTTACAATACTCGATCAATCCAACCTATTCATGAAAAAAAGGGCATGCTAACCTTGGGGGAACAAATCTGTCACTTCTTTTCTTCTTTTCCTCTCTAACTCGTCGAGTAGACCAAAAGAACGCGCAGCAGGATCTGGGGGAAAGTCCTGATAATCCCGGCATCTTCTCTATGGACATCGCCGGTGGAATTATTCGATCGATACTCTCGAAGAAGTACGTGACACGAGGCCGGAGGAGAACGATAATTTAATTTAATTTGTCATCGGCTAAACTACTGTATAAATAAATAAAGGTAATTATTGATCGCTAAGTCGCACCCCTAAAATCTCCTAATTTTTCGCGTCTTTTCTAAATACGACTTGTACATGTTATTGAAACCGAAACTCGGTCTCCTGTGGAGTTCACCCTTGGGGAAGGGGTGGTTTCGCGTCTACTTCACCCCTGCAAGTAAAACAACAAAGAAAACAAGAAAAGACCGACCCAAGGGCTCGGCGGGGAGGTCCCACCACACACCTGGAAGATCTCAGAGCGCTTCCCCTCCTTAGTCAGAGGCCGAGCTAAGGTACCCTCAGAAAGCACTTGAAAAACTGGAGCAGGAAGGCATAGGAAGCATCCTTTCTGGGGTACCCCTTGGATCCTATTTATAGTTTTTGGAATCTGAACTGCCAATAAACAAAAGAACTGACCCGAAATTACCAGAAAATCCTTGGCTGGGTCTGCCAACAGCCAAACTCCGCTGTTTTGAAGTGCTACAGGCAGACCAGCGGGAGTAAAACAGTAAAAAGTACCTCATTCATCCAGGCGAGCTGGGGGGCTTGACCACCTCGGCAGGTCCTGCTCGTCTGCTGCTGCCGAGTTCCGTTGCGAGGGCGCGAGCCGGGACTAGCTCGGCGAATGCCGAGCTCGGGGTTGGCGAATACTGATCTCCGGTCGACGAATGCCGATCTCTGGTCGACGAATGCCGATCTCTCGTCGACGAATGTCGATCTCTGGTCGACGAATGCCGAGCTCGGGCTCGGCTCTTCTACTGCCGAGCTCGCCTACTGCCTTCGGCCCGATCTGTCTGGTTCCTAACGACCTTGCTCGCCGGACACGGGGTTGTACATAATCCCCGCTCTTTTTGAGCTTGGCAAAGCTCGGAAAGAAACATCCAACCCCGAGTGTGCGGCGAACGCGGGTTGGCGAGTTGGAGGGAATCTCTGGGTGGGGTCCACCTGCGGCTATATATATGCACCTGCTCACCTGTCTGACTCTTGCCCTTCCCTTCGCTCTAACGCTGCCAAGATGTCGCTTCCCAAGGAGATCCAAGAGCGCTTAGACCGAGCTCGCCAGGCTTCCGCAGCTCGCGTAGCCGCCCTGACGGCGGTTCCTGCCACTGTACCTCAAATCGATTCTGCCGAGCCCGGCTCTAAGAGGTCGAAGTCATTCCCTCAGGCGGCCGAGCCCATTTACCACGACCTGAGGGCCACCCTGGAGCGCGAGACCGGCTCTTCCACTCGGACAATTCTGGAGAAGGATAGAGAGGTTGTCGTAGTCGGCGACAACCTGGGTGGCCAACCTGACGACCTGGGGGTGCCAGGCCGCGAGAGCACATACCGCGTGTCGAGGCAACTCCTGTGGACTCGCGATTCATGGCACCGGATAACCGTCCCCAGGACCCGCCTCTTCTCTTTGGGATCCTGTCGGTGAGTTCGCAGAGGCCGAGCTCGTCGGTGCGCGCCTCCTCTCCCCAGCCAACTGACGTGGTTGAGGGGGCGGATCCCAGGTCGCGGAAAGGATCTGAGGTTCATCCCTCCCCGCATCTCCTTTGAGCTGCCGAGCTCGTCAAGTCCATCTTGCTTAGATTCTTGCTCCATTTGAGTTTTTCCTGCGTTCCTCTTCTTGCTGACGCTTGTCCTCACAGCTCTCCCCAGCCAATCCGCTGCCGAGGAAACTTCGCGGGCAACCCACTACTCTCTCCTCCCTTCCCCATGCTCGCTGAACTCTTACCCGGGTCCTGAGGTGGATCTAGGCGAGCTGACGAGGAGGGAGGTCAAGCTCCTCAAGAAGCTGGTGTGCGGGCTGCGCGAGGTGCATGGGGCCAACGAGACGCTACAACGCGACTACGCGCGTCTCGCCGACGAGGTGCAAAGCGTCCAGGCTGGCGAGCTGATGTCTCCCTCCCGGCTCCTGTACGAGATCGATGATGGCCTCTCGGTGGCGTAGAGGAATTCGGGAAGGATCCACGAGCTGCTCTGTGCGCGGCAGCTTGGGGGGCGGGGGTCGCGAGGCCGGGGTAGGTAAGAGGGCGGCTCCTTTGCCGAGCCGACCGGTACTCGCATCCCGATGCCCCCCCTGCTCGCGCGCCCCGCTTTTTACTACTGAACTTGATTTCTGTAATAAACTGTAATAAGTAGTTTTTAGAATATTCTTGGGCATGCGTTATTTAAATAATATACTGCAATGTTTGACTTAGCCTTGGTTGGGACGCGCCGGAAGTCGGCGGGCTGGGTTGGCGAGTTGGGGTGGCGAGCTGGGGTGGCGAGCTGAACCGATGGGACAGCTTGACCCCAGATTTCCTTTTCTATAAATAGCCCCCCCCCCCCTTTCACCAACGTCGTACTGTGTCTTTATTGCTATCTTTCCTCCTGCGCTTTTCTTTATCTCTGCTCGCGCTCTGCTTTTTCTTCCGCGAACATGGGCAAGACCAATCCTGATGCCGACGGCCGCTCCAAGTGCGCGCAGCACTTTACTGATTATTGCTTCTTTGAGGGGCACACCAGCGAGGAGGAGCTCGCAGGGTTCAAGGCTGGGTATGTGTCGTCGGGTTTCGAGGCGCGCGGGCCGAGGGAGGGGGAAGCTATCAACACCTTCTATGAGGATGAGCTCGCCTTCCCCATCTTGCATTTCAAGGTGGGGTTGCGCCTCCCCCTCTGGCCGGAGATCCGGCAAATCCTGAAGTACTTCGGCGCAGTACCCGCGCAGTTAAACTCAAACGCCGTCGCGATGATGGTGGCGTTCGCGAGCTACCTCCGGCGGGAGAGGATCGAATTCAACCTGACGGAGTTCGGGAAGCTGTTCTCCTACAAGGCGACACTGGATGGGGTCGCCTACTTCGGCAGCTCGCTGATCAAGGTTCGCGAGATCGCGAACAAGCACCACACCTGGATGACCAAGATCGCTTTCATCAAGGGCGATCTCGGCAATATCCCCTACTCGCCCCAGCAGAAAGGCGAGGAGGTATACCGCCCGCCGGCCGTGTCCGGCAATGATGTCGAGCTCCACAAGTACTTTCTCCACAAGGACTTCGAGGTCGCCTTCCTGCGAAGGGGCCTCGACTCGCTCCCCCCTCGTTCTTCCTAGCGAAGATATCGTTCTCTTCTCTTATTGCCGAGCTCACCCGATGGCCGAGCTCCCCACATTGCGGCAGAGTTTATCCTAACTTGGATCCAAGTATTTTCCTGCATGGGAGCGGATAATTCCTGCGAACCCGCCGTTTGCGGATCCGGGGTCGCACCCGGACCCCTTCACCCGCGAGAAGGCGGCGGCGGCGGCCTGCCGAGATGAGGCGTTCCTCTCCCAACCCTCTTCCAGCAAGAGACGACCTGAGGATGCGGGGCCGACCCCGCCACACCGCCAGCGACCACTGAAAAAGATGAGGAGAGCCCTGCTGGCTCCGCGGGGGCAACAACAACAACAACAACCCAGCCCCAAATACATCAGCTCGTCTGAGACCCCTCCCGACGCGTCGCCGGAGAGCCCGCTGAACGAGATAACCAGCAAGGGTCGGAAAGGCGGGGAGGGCCCTTCTTCCGCGACGGCGATCTCCCCTCCTCCATCGGCGAAGAGGGCGGCCCGCGAGCACGCGCCGCCGAAGCAACATCCCCTCTTCAACTTCGGGGATGGTGGAAGGACTCGGCAGGCGAGCCTATGCTTCAGTGGGATGAGCTGGCCCACCGGGTCTCCATATCCAATTTGCACCCGTCCTGACATTACCGCGAGCCCGCCACCGGTCATGCTTACGCCCTTGGCTTCGGCCTCTACGACCACGAGGATTCTGAGGCCTACAAGAATATGACCCTCCGGCAGCTCGGCCATGAGGGCCTGCAGGCCCACCTGCGGACCATGGAGCTGCACCACATGCTGACCCGCCGCAGCTTCGCCCTCAGCAACCAACTCCAAAAAGCTGAGCAAGCTCGCGACGTCGCCAAGGATAAGGTCACTGTTCAAGTGAGGCGGCTCGGCATCGCGGAGGGTCTGCTCGCCTAAGCCGCCGACGGGCTGGTAAGTGTCAAGCACTACTCTTCTCTTTTACTTAGAACATTCTGCGCTGATACTAAACCGAATTCTCTTTACCAGGACGCCAAGGCCGCAGGGGAGCTTCAGGTTCGCAATGCCGAGCAAGGGGAGGAGATCAGCCAGCTGCGCGCCCGCCTTGCCGAGCTGGAGAGCGCGAACACGAAGCTGGAGGAGAATCAGCACCTCCTCCGCAAGGTCCACCGCCAGACGGAAATCTTCTTCCCGCCCCACGACATCGACCCTACCCTCCCCTACAAGAGCCCGCGGATCCTTGGCGAGGCCGATCTCGCCGAGAGGCTGCGAATCAACTCCATCCAAGCTGCCGAGTGCACCCTCCAAATGATGAAGGACTCGGGGGTGCTGGTGGAGGGATGCGAGGAGATCTCGGCCCGAGATTTGATGTCGAGCCTGTTCCCGGCGACGCCACCCAGTGAGAAAGAGGACAGCTTGGACGCGATGTTCGGGAAGGGCTTCCCGGACCAGTCGGGTGAAGGCGAGGATCAGTCTGGCGGGGGGGGGGGAGGCATGAATTTATACATTTTTTCCTTTTCGGTTTACTCGCTATGGCGAGCCCCCTGTAAACATCTTTTGAAAATAAAGGAAAGGCTTTTTGATCATACCCGTGCCACTTTTTCCTTTCTTTTTTTGTACTTTGTTTGTTGTGCTCTGTATATCCGCGAGTGCTTCCCCAGGAGACCTCGCATAGACAGGTTCCGCGAGTAGGATAGTCATGTGTATGCGCCCGCGAGAGTACGTTTTGAGCGCTCGCCGAGCTCCAGGCGATTCGGGAGCGGGCTGCTCTCCGCCCTTGTCACGTCACCTCGACTCGCCCGCGAGCCATCCAGGTTGAACTTAGAAAGCGGATTTTCTTCCAAGTAAACCAGGCTAAGGGGTGAAGTGCCCCGGCCTGGCTCGCCTTTCTTCAGCGAGGCCCGGGCTCGCCACCTCTTTGCTGATGTCGAGCTGGGGTTGGTGAGTCCAAACTCGCCTGCGCGGAATCCTCTTGATGATGCCGAGCTGGGGTTGGCGAGTCCGAGTTCGCCTGTACAGAACCTCTTGCCCCTTATCCCTTGGCCTTCGAAACTTCTTGATCTTTACCTGGCAATTTCAAGACTGATACCGCCGAGTGACTTCCAGCCCTGTCAGCTAGGTGAGAGCCTGACAGCGGGATGTGCTCGAGGCCAAGGATGGCACCGAGTGACTTCCTGCCCTGCCAGCTAGGTGAGAGCCTGACAGCGGGATCTGCTCGGGGTCTACTATCAATACCATCGAGTGACTTCCAGCCCTGTCAGCTAGGTGAGAGCCTGACAGCGGGATCTGCTCGAGGCCAAGGATGACACCGAGTGACTTCCTGCCCTGCCAGCTAGGTGAGAGCCTGACAGCGGGATCTGCTCGGGGTCCACTATCATTACTATTGAGTGACTTCCAGCCCTGTCAGCTAGGTGAGAGCCTGACAACGGGATCTGCTCGAGGCCAAGGATGACACCGAGTGACTTCCTGCCCTGCCAGCTAGGTGAGAGCCTGACAGCAGGATCTGCTCAGGGTCCACTATCAATACCATCGAGCGACTTCCAGCCCTGTCAGCTAGGTGAGAGCCTGACAGCGGGATCTGCTCGAGGCCAAGGATGACACCGAGTGACTTCCTGCCCTGCCAGCTAGGTGAGAGCCTGACAGCGGGATCTGCTCGGGGTCCAGACACATTCCATTTCTCCATGCCGGCTAGCTGTGACAGTACTTGAAGTGTTAAAGAATTTTATTATCATCAAGGTATCGCTTACATGTTTCAGGGGAAATAACGTTTTAAGTCGTCACCACTCCAGGTGAGACTCAGGGTCTCGCCCTCTACATTTTGGAGTCGGTAACCTCCCGATTTTAAAGCCTCTTTTACAATAAACGGTCCCTCCCAGCTGGGGTTGAGCTTCCCTACGGAGGCCGACCTTCCTATTGCATCCACCTTCTTCAGCACCAAGTCCCCTTCCACGAACTGTTTGACCCTGACATGCTTGTCAAAATACTTGACCATTCTCCTTTTCACCTCTTCCTGCCGGATGGCAGAAAGGTCCCTCAGCTTTCTACCATGTCAAGGGAGAGCCTCAGCTCTTCCTCGTTCTCGGCCTGCCACTCTCCCCTACCTTCCTTGGCTGCAACAACTCGAGGTGTTTGGACTTCGAACTCCACGGGGAGCACTGCCTCGCACCCATGAGAGAGCTTGAAGGGGGTCTCTCCCGTAGCCGTGTTGGGGGTGGTTCTTAGGGCCCAGAGGACCGTGAGAAGCTGCTCCACCCAGGTCCCCTTCAAATTCTCCACTTTCTTCTTGAGGAGGTTGACGATGATCTTGTTTGCGGCCTCCACCTGCCCGTTGCTCCTGGGGTGATGGACCGAGGCAAATCTGAGGTCAATCAAAAGCTGTTCGCAAAAATTAGTGAACTCAGCGCTGGCGAACTGGGGCCCGTTGTCCATGACAATGGCTTGGGGCAGCCCATGGCGGCAGATGATCTTCCCCCAAACGAAGTTCCTGATTACCTGGGAGGTTACCTTGGCCAGCGCCTTCACTTCCAACCACTTGGAGAAGTAATCGATCATCACTAGGAGGAACCTCCTCTGCCCACTGGTCTGGGGGAACGGCCCAACCAAATCCATTCCCCAAATGGCGAAGGGTTAGGGGGCCGTGATACTTTTGAGTCGCTGGGCCGGTTGCAGCTGGAGGGGGCAAACAACTGGCACTTATGGCACCTTCTTGTGAACTCTGTTGCATCATGGCCCAGGGTGGGCCAGAAGTACCCCTGCCTTACTATACTTCCCTCCAAGGTCCGACTCCCGGAGTGACTCCCACATTCCCCGGAGTGGACCTCCTCTAAGATCCCTTGTACTTCGCCCTCGGCCACGCAGCGAGCCAGCATCCCCGAGAGGGTCTTCCTATATAGCTGCCCGTCCTGTAGGAGGTAGTACGCCGACTTGTGCCTTAGCTTCTTCTTATCTGCCCCCTCCGGATACTCTCCCGTGGAGAGAAAAGTTATAACTGGGTCCATCCAGGAAGTCTGTTGATCGATCTCCATGAGCTCCCCCTCTTCGATGGAGGGGCGGAACAGGTCGGTGATGGTACCCCCCACCTGGGGACCGTACTTTGCTAGTTGGTCGGCATGTTCATTTTCTTCCATGGGCACGTGTCAGATGGAGAAGGTTTGAAAAGTGCCTATGACCCCCTTCACTTTGGCTAAGTACAATCGCAGGATAGGCTCCCTTGCCTCAAACTCCCCGTTGATCTTGGAAGCTACCACCATTGAGTCGGTGAGGACCTTCGCGTCCAACACCCCCAGCTCCCTGGCCAGGCGCAGCCCTGCTATCACGGCTTCGTATTCGGCTTGGTTGTTGGTGATGGGAAAGTGCACCACCACCATTTGATCAATTCTAGTTCCCTGAGGGCTCTCAAGGATCACCCCCACTCCTAGGGAATGCCTCCCCGAGGCGCCGTCTACCTTCACCTTCCAAGGAGCCGGACGGGTGAGCTCTTCCTTCGCCACTTCAATCACATAGTCAGCCAAGAAGTCGGACATCGCTTGAGCTTTGATCGAGAGCCGCGGAACGAATGAGACGTCGAACTCACTCAACTCCACCGACCACTTGGCCAGCCTGCCTGAATGCTCTACCCCCTCAAAGATGTTACGGAGGGGATGGTCAGTCACCACTCGGATCGAGTGTGCCTGGAAGTAAGGTCGCAGCTTCCGGGCTGAGATGATCAGAGCGAAAGCCAGCTTCTCCAGAATCGGGTACCGGAGCTCGGCCTTCCTCAGGACCCGGCTCACGTAATAAATGGGGAGCTGCTTCTTCCTTTCTTCACGTACTAGGACGGAGCTCAAGGCCTCCGCCCCGACCTCGAGATACAGAAACAGGTCTTCCCCTTCCTTGGGCCCTTGCAGCAGCGGAGCCTGGGTCAATTGCATCTTGAGGGCCTGGAATGCCTCCTCGCACTCCCTAGTCCATTCGAACCTTCGACCACCCCTCAATGTTTTGGAGTAGGGGGATCACTTCTCCCCTGCTCGGGAGAGGAACCTACTCAACCCTGCCAGTTTCCCTGTCAGGCGCTGTACTTCCTTGGTATTCCTTGGCGATCCCAGCTCCAAGATAGCCTTGACCTTATCAGGATTCAGCTCAACCCCTGCAGGGGTGAGGAGGTGTCCCAAGAACTTTCCCCTGCTAGCCCCGAAGACACATTTTAGGGGATTCAACCGCATCTTGTACTTGCGCAGGGTGGCAAAGGTCTCCTCTAGGTCCCGGAGGTGGGAGTCCACATTCCGACTTTTGATCATGAGGTCATCCACGTATACCTCCAAATTCCTCCCCTTTTGCTCCTTGAAGACCCTATCCATCATCTTTTGGTAGGTCGCCACTACATTATTTAGCCCGAAGGGCATCATCTTGTAACAGTAGCATCCATCCCCCGTGATGAACGGGACATCCTTGATGTCCGGGGGGTGCATCCTGATTTGATGATAACCTGAAAAAGCATCTAGAAAACTCATTACAGAAAAACCGACGGCTGAGTCAACCAGCGAGTCGATTCGAGGCAAAGGATAACAGTCCTTAGGACAAACTTTATTAAGTAAGGAAAAATCGATACACATCCTCCACCGGTCGTCCCCCCTTTTGACCATGAACACATTGGAGACCCAGCCGGGGTATTGAATCTCGGACACGAAGCCGACCTTTAGGAGCTTTGCCACCTCCTCTCTGATGGGCTCTGTCAGCTTGTCCGCAGTGGACCTCTTCTTCTGCTGAATGGGGCGTGTTCCCGGGTCCTGGTTGAGGCGGTGGCAGGCCACATCCGCGTCAACCCCGACATCTCCGGGGCGTTCCAGGCGTAGATGTCTGCGTTCTTCTGGATGCACTCCAGCATCCTACCATGGTCTTCCGGGGTCAGCCCTCCGCTGACGCGAATCTTCTCCATCCTGCCTCCACGGGTGAGTACCTCCAACTCCACCACTTCCTCTACAGCCTCCAACCTGGACTGCTCTCCCCATCCTTCAGCATCCCTCTCTTCCGAGACCGGGATCTCCACCCTCACCTCTTCTCCCTCGGCCATCACCTCGGCCACCTCCTCCAGGTCTCCTCCTTCCATCTCCTCTGCGCACTTTTCCATTCCCAGCTCCTCCCTTCCTACTTCCTGCTCAGCCTCCTCCAGCCTTCGCCCCATCTCCTCGGCTCCCTCCTGCCAAGAGATAGTGTTCACAGCAGTGACATAGCATTCCCGCGCCACCTTTGGGTCCCCCCTGACCCTGACCTGAATCCCCTCAGCGTTCAACTTCAAGCACTGATGGAAAGATGAGGGGACACAGCGGAAGGCGCTGATAAGGGGCCTCCCGAAGATGGCGATGTAACTGTTGGGGGCATCCACGATGACGAATCTGCAGTTTCTGGACTGACCCCCCAGGGTGACATGGAGGCCGACTCCTCCCTCCACTTCCTTCCTCTCCCCTGAAAACCCGAACAAGGGTCCGTCCGAGGCCAGCACCCTCTTCGCCTCTACCTTCATCGCGTCGAATGCCTTTTTGAAGACGACTTTGACGAAACTCCCGTTGTCCAGGATGATCCGAGAGACGGTGAAATTCTCGATGACTGCCTTGATGACCAACGCATCACAGAATGGATCCTCATGATCTGGCATGTCGCTTCTCGAGAAAGTGATCCTCTCCTCCGGGGTGGGGTTTGGGATGTGGAGGCAACGCTTTGACGGTACATGGTGTGGAGGCTTGCCTTGCGGGAAGCCTCGACCCCCCCCCCCCCCCCCCCCCCCCCGTGGATCACTCTGATCCCTCCTCAGGTCCCAACATCCACCCGGTCTTCGCAACGGTCCTCCTCCACCCGAGGTAGGACCTCCTCCATCCTTACTTCCTGCCTCCCCTGCTGCCGTTGCTGTTGCTGCTGCTGCTGCTCCCTATTCCCCCTCATCTCAAGGAATTCCGGGCACGTGGCTGTGGCATGCCCCTCCTCCTGATGGAAGTCGCAATAGGGCAATTCCACCCTAACTTCTCTCCTCCTCTTCCTTGTTATTCTCCTCCTCTCCCCCATGGCTATGGTCATGGCTTCTTCCTGATCGGGGAGTCGGGGCCTCTGGATCTGCCTCCATCCCGGGGGGTGGAACTGATCTTGCCACCCTTGATAGTGATCCCTTCCTTGGTATCCTCTTTGTGGCCCCTGCCCTTGCCACTCGGGCCTCCAGCCCAGTCGACGGTCGGGCTCCTGACGCCCCCATCTCAGCTGCTGCTGCCCCTGGAGCTGCCTCTGCTCCCTATGCCGGGGCTCTCCTCTCCTCTCCTCCTGTCCTCTTCCTCCTTTCGCCTCCTTCTCCTCCTCGGTGGCCCACCTGGCCAGCTTCCGCGCAAATTCCGGGTTTGACGCCTCCCCGTCAACTTCTCTCGCCGCCCTCTCCATCAGCTCCTCGTAGGAGAGGGTGGGGACTCTCTTTAGCTCCATCCAGAAGAATCCTTGCTGCAGGCCCAGTGTAAAGGCCATCATCAAACTATGGCCCGACATCTCCTGGACCTGAGTAACCTCCTCCTGGAACTGGTCCACGTAGCTCCACAGGGTCTCATTCACCCCTGCTTGATGTAGAATAGGGATTCTGACTCCTTCTTCCTTTTCTTCGAGGTAGTGAACCTCAGCATGAACCCCCGACGCAGGTCTTCAAAGCAGTAGATGGAGCTGGCCGGTAGCTGATGGAACCACTCCCTTGCCTTCTCCCTGAGGGTGATAGCGAAGAGTCGGCACTTGAACCCGTCCGACATCTGTTGGATGGAGACTACATCCTCGAACCATTGAACATGCTGTACCGGGTCTCCCTTCCCGGTGTAGTAAGACATCTTGGGTTCCCTGAACCCATCTGGAACTAGGGCAGAGGAAACCAAGTCACTGAAGGGGCTTCCTCCCCACACTAGGCGAGATGGCGAGTCTCGCGAGCCCAGCTCGTCGAACCGGCCTCGGCCTGCCGAGCCAGGGAAGAGCTCCCGCCCGGGGAGCTCGCACCCTCGGCCTTCCTCGGCCACCTCCTTCCCAGCTCGCCTGCCGGGCGCGTCCTCACCCAAAGAGGGGGCAGTCGCGATCTGAATTGCTGGAGTCGAGCACTCGGCCCGCGCGCCGAGTGCACACTTGACGAGGTTCAGCACCTCATTCCTGAAATCCTCAAACATCCCTACCATGGCGAGAGGCGGGGGGGGGGGGGGCGAGTTCGGCCTGTTAGATCCCTGTCCTGTCATCGAACTCGCTGAAGCTTTTCTGCACTAACCACGATCCACGCTCACCGCACCAAAATGTTGAAACCGAAACTCGGTCTCCTGTGGAATTCACCCTTGGGGAAGGGGTGGTCTCGCGCATACTTCACCCCTACAAGTAAAATAACAAAGAAAACAAGGAAAGACCGACCCAAGGGCTCGGCGGGGAGGTCCCACCACACACCCGGAAGATCTCAGAGCACTTCCCCTCCTTAGCCACAGGCCGAGCTAATGTACCCTCAGAAAACACTTGAAAAACTGGAGCAAGAAGGCATGGGAAGCATCCTTTCTGGGGTACCCCTTGGGTCCTATTTATAGTTTTTGGAATATGAACTGCCAATAACCAAAAGAACTGACCCGAAATTACTAGAAAACCCTTGGATGGGTCTGCCAACAGCCAAACTCCGTTGTTTTGAAGGGCTACAGGCAGACCAACGGGTGTAAAACAGTAAAAAGTACCTCATTCATCCAGGCGAGCTGGGGGGCTTGACCACCTCGGCAGGTCCTGCTCGCCTGCTGCTGCCGAGTTCCATTGCGAGGGCGCGAACTGGGACTTGCTCGGCGAATGCCGAGCTCGGGGTCGGCGAATACTGATCTCCGGTCGACGAATGTCGATCTCTGGTCGACGAATGCCGATCTCTGGTCGACGAATGCCGATCTCTGGTCGACGAATGCCGAGCTCGGGCTCGGCTCTTCTGCTGCCGAGCTCGCCTACTGCCTTCGACCCGATCTGTCTGGTTCCTGACGACCTTGCTCGCCGGACACGGGGTTATACACATGTAATTTCAGGAAAAGTGTTCACCACGAAAGTTGTAGATCAAGACGAGATCTACAACTTTCGTGTTGAATATTTTTCCTGAAATTGCATGTACAAAACATGAGCACTTTCCTGAAATTGCATGTACAAAATATGAGCATATTTCCAAATTAAGTCTTGTACATGCAATTTCAGAAAAAGTGTTCAACACGAACATTGTCGATCTCGACGAGATCTACAACTTTAGTGTTGAACACTTTTCCTGAAATTGCATGTACAAGGCGTATTTCGAAAAAGGCACGAAAAGTTATGAGATTTTGGGGTGCGACTGGCCAATAACGGGTTGTGGTTAACAATCGGCCAAATAAAACTTGACATTTAAAAGTCGCATTTTAAAAGCGCTTGGAGAGAGTGTGGCCATCAGATCGATCTCCAAAGAACATATGAAAAAAAAGAAAACACTAAAAAAAACACTATATATCCTAACCCTATCACCCGCTAAAGGATTGTTTATGAAGAGAGAGAGAGAGAGAGAGAGAGAGAGAGAGAGAGAGAGAGAGAGAGAGAGGGTCGGAGCTATGGATATATATATATTATTATACATATATTATTATATATATATTACGAGTGCCTGACACGGGGCTCCGCCCCTATGGCCACTAACCACAGTACCCGGACGGCGACGACGGGCTGTGCCCCCCCCCCCCCCCCCCCCCGGTGGGCTCCGCCCACCACCTGACGACAGTACCCCCGACGTCGCCCGCCTCTGGCCCTACGGCCCCGCGCGACAGTACCCAGCCAGCGGCGGCTTCGCCCTCCCCGACGTAGTGACACCTTTTTTATATTTAAAATTTTATTTTTTAAAATTTATTTTAAATGATTTATATTTTATTTTTTTTATTAATATTTTTTTTCATTTTTTATATATTAATTTAAGATTTTTGTTAAAAATGTAAACTCACGCCTCACGGTGATCTCCGCCGCCGCCGCCGCAGTCGCCGGCGGCCTGACCTGAGACCCCCGACAGGTTCGCCGGGAGGCGGCGAACTTGTCGGCGGTATTTCGGTGGCGCCGACAGCGGCGACGGGGATGACCGTGAGTTTGGGTGGAGCCGAATTTTTTGATAGGGATTTAGGAGAGAGAGGGCGTGGGGTTTTTTTGAGATTTTTTTTTACCAGCAAACCAAATACGATATTTGCAGCCTCAGATCCAACGGTGTAGAAATAAAATAGTCAAATCTGATGGCTCATATAATTATCATATTTTCGAACTCATTTTTATTAACAGACCACCACATTCTTTTTTAGAATAGTATAAAAAAATAATATATATCAAGAAAGAGAAAAAGAGAAGAGTGGGAGAATGTGCGGCAGAGAGAAAGAGAGAGAGGGGAAGATAGAGAGAGATATGAAGAGATTAGGAGTATGAAGAGAGAAAGGGGAGATAAATTAATTATTTTATGTCTAATAATATACTTTATTACAAAATAAATATTGTAATATTAATTTATATTTTTTTACAATCATTTTGAGTACTCATATGTATATGTTGTGGGCGCAGCCTGCATTGATTGTTGATGCGGTCGTAGCCAACAAATGCATCGAGCGCGAGTGAAGCACGTGCAAAGGCGAGTGAAACCCTCCTAGATGCGGTCGAATGCTGCTCGAGAGCATAGAGCAAGGGGCGGGCGAAGTCGTCGTCAATCGAGTACTGTCGCACTTGGTCGTAGGGGCGGAGCCCCTTGTCCGGCGTACGTTTAATAAATAATAATCGATTATTTTCGCTTTTAATATCTCTGTTTGTAGTTTGTGACTTTGGCTCCGTTTGGGTGGACTTATTTTCATCGGTCAAGCGATTACGACCAGTGAAAAACCCCAAACGGAGCCTTTGTGTCCAAAAAAACCCCACTGGGACGGGCTTTGACCAAGCCGGTCAGGTCGGGCTTCTTCCCAGCCGGTCTCAGCCCGGGCCCTGCTTGAGCCAGACTAGGCTTGGGCTCCCACTCAAAGAGGGGGCCCGATAAGACCCTTCAGTCGGGTTGGGCGGTTTTCCCAACACGCAGGGTTTATCTAGGCGGGATTTTAATCCTGCCTAGTCTGGTGTCGGTAAGGACCCCGAGCCCCACCTTGGCCTAGACCAAGCTTTTCCCAAGCAGGGCCTTTTTCGGGTCGTGGCCGGGGCCGGACGAGTTTCCGACCCTAGCTTTTTGATCACTATTATCTCTTAGTGATGTAAGCAAGTGAATTTTATATGCAGATTATTTTTTTAATATGTATTGTTTAAAAATAAATGTAGCCCAAACTATAAAAGTCATGTGAAGATGTGAACTCGTATAGGTCTTGGTCTGTATATAACTTGTTTGCGGTCAACTCAATGCTCATGGTGGACCGGACTAAACTCGGTCATCTTAGTACGTGGAGCGGTCGAGCGCGCAAACAGTCACATAATAAATAAGGAAGATCATAAGACGATTTTAACATGGAAAAATCTCTCAAGGGTAAAAAATCATGTGATCGTTTCAGTGTCGGTCAAACTCCACTATTTGTATCAGTTTATAAATTGTTGGTTAAATCAAGGTCGACGTGTCGCTACTCGTTACAGCTTGAATAGGAGAGAGAATTCAAACGGGATTGTGTACAACCTCGGGCTCGCGAGAGGCCCTCAAGGTGCGAACATCAGAAGCTGGTGAGAGGTACTGGATAGGCGAGTGAGACCACGTGGTCCACTCGCAGGAGGCGGGACGGGTGGTCTCTGCAATGGGCGAGACACCCTTTTGGGACGCGAGTAGGCCCTTAATGGCGCGAGGGCCCCATAGCGAAGGATGCCTGCGAGACGGCCAGGAGGGCTCGTCTCGTCGTTGGGTGCTTCCCCAGTCATCATATAAAAAGAAGGTCGTTTTGACAATTCTATACCCATGAGGGATTTTACTCTTCTACCAGAGTAATTTTACCTTTTTGCCCTTGATGGTCTGCATATAACTTTTCAGAACAACAGAGTTTGGCTGTTGGCAGACCCAACTAGGGGTATTTTGGTAATTCAGGTCGGTTCAGTTTGATTATTGACAGTTCAAACTCAGAGTCCTATAAATAGACTCATAGGGGTTCATCAGAAGCACCTTTTTTTCCCGGGATTTGAAGAGTTTTCCTGTGCTTTCTGAGGAGCTCCAAGCCCAGTTTTTGGCTTCGGAGTGGACTCTCTCAGAGATCTTCCGGGTAAGCGGTGGGACCTCCCTACTGAGACTTTGGGTGGGTTTCTAGTCCTACACAACCAGTCGAAGGTCAGAGCTTGGGACAAGTTGGTATTCGCTACGCCCTTATTTTTTGAACTTTCGTTGAAGTCAAATTTTGGCTTCAACAGTTCTGGTAGGTGATAGGCTGCCTTACACGAAGCTTTGTTTTCATTGTTCACTGGCGGTGGCGGACGTTCTTAGATGCGACCAGACTGCTCAATTCTACTGCAAGGTTGGCTGCAGTGTGTCGGCGGGGATCTGCTGGATGTTGAACACGTAGGAGGTTTTTTGGAGTGGTCTGTGAAGCGTCTTCTTCCTCGAGGCGATGTGGACTTTGACAAATTTTCAGGTAGCTCGACGGGAGGCGGTGGCTCGTGGTAGGATTTTGGCAGAGATCCAGTCTGAGGAAGAAAACTATAGGAGAAAAGGTTAGAAATGATGGGGGGATGAGGGCCTTTTTATAGGCTCTAGGTGGTGATTACGGTAGTTATGTGACTATCTGCACGCTGTAACCACCTAAATTAATGGGTGCAAACCATATTTAGTTAGTTCCATAGAATATTATTTAATATATTTTATATACATACACCATAATTTTTTTTGAATATTTCTCCCACTAACAATGGTGGTTACGTGGGTGGTTGCCCATAAAACGTACGACGACGATCGTGTCGGGAGGATCAAACAGTGAAGAGGGCCCCCCTTCGATGAGCGGCCATCTTGGTGGCAGTTGGCAGTCGGAGATGGAGGAGTCGTGGATGGCAAAATGTCTGGTCATGGCAATCAAGGAGGGCGGTCGGTCTTTGTAACACCCCATTTTTCCTGATTTAAGAAGTTGGGGGTTCTGGATGCTACCGCGTGGTGGTAGTTAGCTACCGCGCGACGGTAGATCTTTTTTGTCAACAAAAGCTTTGAGACGAAAGCATTTAGTAGCTACCACGCTGCGATTGCGCTACCGTTTGCGGTAAAGTGGCTGTCTGCGGAGGCTAACGGATCTGGGAGCTACCATGACATGGTATGTAGTTACCGACCGGCGGTAGCAGGCAGAACCAGTTTCATAAATGGTGATTTCTGACCGTCTGATTTTCTTAAAAGTTCATCGTATGGCCCAGAATCCTCCGTTTGTGAGCCCAAAGTAGGGTTGAGGGGTTCATTCCTCAAATTTTATCTCATTTGGGTTGAGAAGTTAGGGTTTGAGAGGGAGAGCTTGGAGGAGGAGGAAGAGCCATCTTCTGTCATTGACGAGGCTCTGGAGCTCCGTTCGTCGATCGAGGCCGGATTCGTGGAGAGGGTTTGAAGGCGCACACTTCCATCAGTGCAAATCAAGATCTTTATGGCTAGGAAGAGGAATCAAAAGGTAACGACATTTCTCCTCCCGAATTTTTGGATGCGTGCATGACATCCGTTCCGTTTATGCCTTTATTCAAGTATTTAGACACCGAATCTCTCAAATGAGAGGGGTTCATGCCGTCATGGTTCAAGAGCAGCGACCAGGTCAATTAAGTCCATCCCCGGCATATTGTTGCATTAGAGATCCGCTCTGTTAGTGAATTAAGCATTGTGTGTGAAGTAGTAACCGCGACCAATGGTCTGATTCGGTGATGTTGCTTGTCATGCACTTTAGGGATTTTTGCTAGAAATCTGAATGCGGTGAATACACCATTTGCGATTGTTGATGCACGAAAACGGAGAGAGGAGAGGTTGTTGCGGGCACCAGCAGCTAACAGGTGTGTTTGGTCTCACGAGCGGGTATGATTGGAGAAGAAGGTTGCGGGGATAACAGAGAGGTTGTTGAGGATGCAAGGAAAAGCTTCTGAGTGCTCGAGAGTGGAGCAAGAGCTTGATCAAGGGTTGCAGGGATAACAAAAGCAAAGGTGGATGTAATGCCCCAAAGCTCGAGGATTAATGAGCTGAGTAGGGTGGGCAACACGACCTGGGACACAGGCGTGTTCAAGGTTGTGTCCTACTCTGTGTGAGGTACACAGTCGGGGACACGGGCGTGTCCATGGCCGTGTCCTGCACTCAAGTCTTGGCAGGGCGGTCTCGAGTGAGCTCGACAAAATGCGGTCGACGATCCTCAAGTGAGGTACACAGCCTGTGACACGGGCATGTCTGGGGTTGTGTCCTGCTATGCGCTTGACGAGTTCTCGAGTGAGTTCGACGAAATACACTCGACGATCCTCGAGTTGGGTACACGACCTGTGACACGGGCGTATCAAGGGCCATGTCCTTTTCTGTGCTTGGGCAATTCTGTGAGGACTGTTGAACACGGGCTGGACATGGGCGTGTCCGAAGCCGTGTTTAGCACACGGCCTCTAACACGGGCGTGTCACAGGGCCGTGTCCTGGTCGGGTCAAGTCAGTTTCTTTGTCGCTTAAGGCACACGGCCTGTGACACGGGCGTGTCACAGGCCGTGTTCGGCCCAGGAAAGTGGTTTTTAGGGCTTTTCGTGGTCATTCATTCCATTCACCTAGGATCCAACAGTCCTAAGATCTCCCTGCGGTTATAAGGCCATGAGTTGAGGATAAACTTTCTCATTTTCAAAGGCTTTTCTCTCTCTTTGTAAATAGGTGGAGAGCGGGGAGAGCAAGGGAGGAGGAGGAGATCCGGTTACTAGTGGAGCGTTAGAGACCCGAATCGCGTGCCGAATCCAGATTCGTCGAGGCAAGACCATTGCGGTGCTTTTCATCCGGCTAGTTTTTCATGGCTCCAAAGCGATCGTCAAGGGTAACGATCTTTCTTCCTTGGACATGTGAAGTCCTGAATTTGGCATATGCATGGGTTTTCCCCCACCAAAAGGTGGATGATTGAGGGATTCCCCTTGGGTTGATTTTGGATACCCCCAAAATGTCTTGCATGTAGATCCGAAAATGTGTAGTACTGAATAGACATACTATATGAAGCTCATCTGAACAGGTTGGTCTGCATTGGTGATGTTTTACTTAGCGCACCGGAGAAGACTCCGCGTATAAATGAGTATGTTTGTGGAATCGGTGGGTTGTGCCTGTGAAGGGTAGTAGCAGGAAGTACTGGAGTGGAAGTCCAGGAAAAAACCCGCAAAGTGCTTGTGTTGTATGCTATGAAAGACCAGTGTTTCTGGCACTGTAGATGGCTGCAGAGATTGCTGGATGGTTGATCCAGATAAGGTTAGGGCTGGGGATGAAAAGTGATTTCTGTTGCTAACGCCAGGTGATAGTGAGTGTCGCTGACGATGGCTCCTAGCTAACCTGAGTTTGTGAAGCCAGTCCTTAGGGGACAGTGTGGCTATTTGTGAGCTCTTGAAAGGGATTCATGTCGAACGGATAAGGGGAGGCTGACCCGCGTCAGTCTAGACATTGAACTGACGATTTGAGTAACGGGAAAAGGCTGAACTGTAACACCCTAGATACCAAATTTGGGTTTAGGCTGGGCGACATGGCCTGGGACACAAGCGTGTCATAGACCGTGTCCTGCTCGGTTGAACAGCCTGTCGAGTGCTCGACGAAATGCACTCGACAAAGTTCTCAAGAGGGAACACGCCCTGTGACACGGGCGTGTCCTGCCCAACTACTCGAGTGATTGTCTCGAGTAGGTCTCGAGTGGGTCTCGAGAGCTAGACACGGGCATGTCAGCCATGTGTCACGGGCGTGTCCTGCCCAACTACTCGAGTGATTTTCTTGAGTAGGTCTCGAGTGGGTCTCGAGAGCTAGACACGGGCATGTCAGCCATGTGACACCGGAGTGTCCTGCCCAACTACTCGAGTGATTTTCTCGAGTAGGTCTCGAGTGGGTCTCGAGAGCTAGACACGGTCGTGTCAGCCATGTGACACGGGCGTGTCAGCCATGTGACACGGGCATGTCAGCCATGTGACACGGGCGTGTCAGCCATGTGACACGGGCGTGTCACATGACCGTGTCCTGTTCTAGAGAAGGCAGTTCGTGCGTCGGTTAAGGGACACGACATATGGCACGGGCGTGTCATAGGGCGTGTCAGACCCGAAATAGCTGTTTTCAGGAAATTTGTAGTCGTTCATTTCCTTTCTCTGGGATCCGATGGCCTAGGTTTCTCCTTGCTGCTTTACGGCCGAAAGTGAGAAGAGAAGTCTCATTTTACCTTGGGCCATTATCCTTCTAAAAGAGCTAGAGAGAAGGGAGAGCAAGGAGGAGGAGGAGGCGGAGGATGAGGAGGAGAAGGGAGCCGGCTACCGGTGGAGCTTTAGAGTTCCGAACTGAGATACGAGGCCAGATTTGTGGAGGCAAGGCCGCTGCGGTGCTTTCCAACCGGCTAGAATTCCATGGCTCCGAAGAGGTCGTCAAGGGTAACGATCTTCCTTCTTGGACATGTGAAGTCCTTCTTTTTAGCATGTGCATGGATTTCCCCCGCCAGAGGGTGGATTGTGAAGGGATTTCCTTGGGTTGATTCTTGGAATTCCCAATAGTCTTGCATATAGATCCGGAAATGTGTAGTACGGAATAGACATGCTGTGTGAAGCCCATCTGGACAAGTTGATCTGGATTGGTGATGTTTCATTTGCATACCAGAGAAGACTCTGTGGTTAAACGTGTAGTTTGTGGAGTCGATGGGTGGACCTGTGAAGGGCAGTAGCAGGAAGTACTGGAGTGGTTGTCCAGGAAAATACCCTTGTGATGCTTATGTTTTGTGCTATGGCAAAACCAGTTTTCTGGCACTACAGGATACTGCGGGGTTTGGGTGGAGTTGGCTGCAGAAAGTGAGTTCTGCATAACCCATTAAGCGATCATAAAGGACGCTAACATGAACTCCCCTTGGTGATTATGAAGCCAGTCCCGCGGTGGACATTGTGGCTAGTGTAAAGCCAGTCCCGTGGTGGACATTGTGGCTATTGTGAAGTCAGTTCTTGGTGGACAGCATGTCTATTGTGAGCTTGATGAGCTCTTGAAAGGCCTCGTACCGAACAGGAAAGGTGAAACCGACCCGCGCCTTATATTTGGCCTCGAGTACATTGGTATTCGGTGATGGCAAGGCGACTTGAGCAACGAGGGGTGGCTGATCTGTACCTGCGTTATGTCCGTCCGACTTGAAGACCTGAAAGTGCGGTCAGTTGGAGAGCATAATGAGAGTCTTAGGCTTGTGCGCCCAAAAGACTAAATGCCCAATTTTACCGTTGGGTTTCGGAACTGGAACGGTAGTGGGACCCTGGTTCGCCGGTACACCAAGAATGTGCCCTGAGTGCATGGATCGTCGGGCCGCGTGGCTGACGGTTGTGATGAATTGTTTGTGCGTGAGACACATAAGGGCTGAAGTCCCTGCTGCTGCTGCTAGCCCTTGAAGGCTAAGCGAAGAATACTATGTCTTGTTCATGTGTGGCCGGCCTGCGCGCCGAAGTTTGAAATCCACACTCTTGTAAAGAGGAACTGTAAGGTCATAAGGTCAAACGATGTTGTATTTGTGTACATTCCTGCGAGAGTTGATATATAAATGTGGTTGTTTATATCTAGTAGACATTCATGGTTGGGGTTCAATGACTTGTAAAGAGGAACTGTAAGGCCATAAGGCCAAACGATGTTGTATTTGTGTACATTCCTGCGAGAGTTGATACATAAATGTGGCTGTTTATATCTAGTGGACATTCATGGTTGTGGTTCAATATTATTGTTAAAATCTTACGATGACATGCTTTGTGTTAGGATGCGATTGTGTTTTGGTATTAACCTGTAACTTCCCCACATGTTTTGTGGTGTATGATGTGGGGCCCCGACCAGACCTTCTATTATATGCTATCTGAACAGATGGAGTCGTTACATGAACTATCTTCGCGTTATCGTTGTCTGCCATGAGTTCCTAGGCTATTGACATTCAGCCGAAACACAGCGAGAGTCTTAGGCCTGCACGTCATTAAGACTAAAGTCTCCGGCTGAAGCCGTGGAGCGAAATGCTCAAGTTTGTCATTGGGCTTCGGGCCTTGAATGGCGGTGGGACCCTGGTATTTTCGGTACACCAAGAATGTGCCCTGAGTGCACGAAGCGTCGGGTCGCGTGATCGACGTTTGTGATATATTGATTGTGCGTGAGTGCACATTATGTGATGTATCTGCTTGTGAAATGCTATGCCTGCAGGGAAGGAATGTCACTGCCCCGGGTAAGGGGTAGGGTCGTTATAAATTGTTCAGCTGAATGCTGACCGTTGCCTTGTTTGCCACTATTGCAGTGGATTGTCCCGTGTAGGTGCAGGAGAGCCGAGCGGAAAATAGGGGGCTGAAGCCCTTGATATTGTTGTTGTTGTTGCTGCTTTGCTGGCCCTCGAAGGCCAAAGAAGTTCATATTATGTTATTTTCATGTGTGGCTGGTCTGCGTGCCGATGTATGCAATGCATAGCTACGTAGCTTAACTGTAAGGCCATAAGGCCAGACTTGTTGTGTATTTGGAGAACATTCCTTCGTGATGTTTTATATATAAATGCTGGTTTATATATTGTGGACATTCAGATGAATTGAGTTAAAACAACTTAAAAGCTTCCGCTAGAATGCTATGAGTTAGGATGCGAATAGTTTTTTTTTTGATATTAACCCGTAACTCGCCTCCTGTTTGTGGCATATGTCGTGGGGCCCCGGCCGGACCTTCTATTATATGTCATGTAACGGATGGAGGTGTTACATTTTGGTATCAGAGCCTCTCTGTCTTTCCCTTTCGAATTTGTGGTTGAATTCTTTTGTGAGGTGGCCAGCACGTGTAAGTGTGACCCACTATAACATTAATGAACTCAAGAATATCCACTAAGGAATGCAAATACACCTGTTTGAGGAACCTGTGCGTTCTTATATTGTTGTTATTGCTTGTGCGCGGAAGCTAATATGTGTCTTGTCCACCTATAGGTGGCTCGTAGTGGTGTTGGGCAGTCCGAGCCCCAGCATTCTGATGAGAGTGCGGCACCAGCTGAGGTGCCTACACCTCCTCCTTCTGCGGAAACAGTACGCTTAGTTGTTGAGGTGTTGTTTGCAATGATTCACGCATAGTCTACTGGGCAGACGCAGCCGGTATTGGCTCCAGAACGGGTTGGTGTAAGGCCAGAACCTGTTGAGGCTGTTGATCCTCGGGCAGCTGAACGACAGTTGAAGCAGTTTATGAGCTTCAATCCTCCTACGTTTATGGGTGTGGGATCTCCAATACAGGCGAAAGATTGGTTGTCGCGCGTCAAGCGAATATTGACGGCGATAAGGACGGAGAAAAATCAGAAGGTCACCTTGGCCATCTTATTATTGGAAGGAGAGGCTCGACTATGGTGGGACGGGATAGAGTTACACCACTTAGCGGACAGACAACTAACAGAAGTCTCGATTGAGGAGTTTTCGCGACTTTTCTTGGCAAAACACTTGCCAGCAGCACAACGCATTGTTATGGAAAATGAGTTCCAACGTCTAACGCAGTGAGAGAGTAGTATCGACACCTACTTGCATGAGTTTACACGATTGAGACGCTATGCGGTGTCTATCTTCGCTGATGAACAATGAAAAACCAATCGGTTCTACGAAGGATTGCGGGATGAGTTGAGATTCCTGCAATCAAGCTCGGTGAACCAAGGGCTTCAGGCGTTGGTGGATACAGCGTGTACGTTGGAGAAGGAAATGAAGCGGGTGCAAGGAAAAAAGGACTTGACGGTGACAAAGTTCGAGATCAAAGTGTAGCACCCAGGGAAATCTAATTACCAAAGGAAATGGGGTAAGAGATTCAAGTCTTCTTTACAGACTCCCTCGAGTGTTGCATCAGGAGAAACTTCGAGGTAGGAGTCTCGGACCTGCTATACATGTGGTAAAGTGGGATATCTAGCCCGTCACTGTCGGGTTGGTCCACCAAAGGTTGAAAAAAAGACAGGAGCGTCATATGTTGTAAATGGATGGAGTCCACCGCATCCCAGGCGCAACCCCGAGTATATAACCTTGGCCAGCAGGAGGCCATAAAGTAAAGTGACATTGTTACAGGTACGCGGTAACATATTTGATTGCTGCTTTTGCTATTTCATACCTTGTTTGTAGCTTGTGTATGATGTGTTTGTATTAGGCTTTGTCTTGATTCGAGACTGTCCGGCGAGAGCACTGTTTGATATTGGTGATTCTCATTCATTTCTATCTGTGAACTTCGTGTCGCGGATCGGTGTACCGATTCGTATGGTGGAAGATATTGTGAAGGTGCTATTACCAAATGGATGTGTAATGCATGCGGATAGGTCTTGTTTTATGGAGGTACGAATAGGAAGTCAGGATTTCGGATTTTAAGCATCGGTGCTGCCAATATCGGAATTTGTTGTGATCTTTGGTATGGACTGGCTCTCGGAGCAGCGTGCCTATATAGATTGCAAATCAAAGGAAGTCACACTGGAGTAGAATACCGAACGAGAAACAAAGTTCGCTGGTATGCGTGGGTCGAGCATGACATTGATGTCTGCTCTTCAAGTGGTTAAGGCAGTTCAGAAAGGCGTGGAGTTGTTCTTCACGCTTGTTGAGGCTGTTGAGCCAAATACCAGTGTGTATGATGTTCTGATTGTGTCGGAGTTTGCTGATGTATTTCTAAAGGAGCTTCCGGGATTACCACCATAGCAGGAGATTGATTTCTCGATTGAGCTGGTGCCAGGTGCAAAACCTGTGGCCCGCTCGCCATATCGAGTAGCGCCAAAGGAAATGGCCGAACTAAAAGTTCAACTGAAAGAGTTGTTAGAACAGGGATACATACGCCCAAGTATGTCACCTTGGAGCGCACCTGTTCTTTTTGTGAAAAAGGACGGCAATCTGCGATTGTGTATTGATTATCGTGAATTGAATAAGTTGACGGAGAAAAATAGATATCTGATTCCACGGATCGATGATTTGTTTGATCAATTGGCGGGATCAAAAGCATATTCAAAGCTGGATTTGAAATTGGGCTACTACCAGTTGTGAATTTGGGAAGATGACATTCTCAAGACAGCGTTTGGAACACGCTACAGTCATTATGAGTTCACTGTAATGCCGTTTGGACTATGTAATGCGCCATCAGTGTTTATGAATCTAATGCACCGAACGTTACGAGAGTACTTGGATCTGTTTGTAATTATCTTCATTGATGATATCTTGATGTACTCTCGATCGGAAGAATATTATGCGAACCATTTACGGTTGGTGTTGCATACCTTGAGGAGAAAGAAGCTCTACGTCAAGTTCTCAAAGTGTGAGTTTTGGCTGTTGTCAGTGGCTTTTCTTGGCCATGTGGTGAGTGTAGAGGACATTACGGTGGATCCGTCAAAGATAAGAGTCATCCATGAGTGGCCAGTGTTGTCTTTGGTGGCCGAATTCAGGAGTTTCCTTGGACTGGCAGGCTACTATAGACATTTTGTAGAAAACTTCTCACGGATTGTTTTGCCTCTTACCACACTAACGAAGAAGGATCAGAAGTTCGTTTGGACGCCAGAGTGCGCGCGAGCTTTTGAAAAGCTAAAGAGTCATTTGACCACGACGCCCGTTTTGATATCGCCATGTGGTTCGAACGGCTTTGAAATTTATAGTGATGTTTCAGAGAGCGGCTTAGGCTGCGTTCATCTTCAATTTAGAAAGGTGATCGTTTATGGATCACGTCAGTTGAAAGTGCATGAGCAAAACTATCCCGTCCATGATTTGGAGTTGGCGGCGGTAATTTTTGCACTTAAACTGTGGCGTCACTATTAATATGGCGTGAAGGTGGGTATATTCACGGACCATAAGAGCCTAAAGTACTTATTGGATCAGAAGGATCTTAATATGCGACAACGAAGGTGGATGAAGTTCCTCGGGGACTACACCTTTGATATTCACTACACTCCCGTGAAAGGAAACGTGATCGCTGATGCCTTGAGTAGTAGGACTCCGTCAAGGTCAAATTGGTTGCAGATGCATGATGACCTTCTGGTCCAGGAGTTGAAAGCGTTAAATATTTCTTGTGTTGACAAGAATTTCACAGCACATGCATGCTTGCACTGGACGGAGATACAGTGTGACCTTGCGGACAAGTTTCGGCGGGCAATGGAACTTGACGAGAGTCTGCAACGCTATGCAGCGGATGGGTCAAATGACCAATTCTCTTGGGATGACAGCCTTTTGCGGAAAGAGAGTCGTTTGTGTGTTCCAAGTATGGGTAAGCTAAGAGAAGAATTGATGTATGAGGCTCACTTTACGAAATACTCAATTCAGATAGGGAGCACAAAGATGTATAAAAGATATGAAAAAGCTATTATGGTGGCCAGACATGAAGAAAGACATAGCACATTATGTGGCTAAATGTCAGACCTGTGACTTAGTGAAGTGTGAATGCCAGAAGTCTGGAGGTTTCCTGAAATCGCTACCTATTTCGGAGTGAAAGTTTGATGATATTTCAATGGATTTCGTGCATGGTTTGCTGAGGTCTCAACACAGTAACGATTCGATTTCGGTGATCGTAAACCGGTTGATGAAAGTGGCTTACTTCCTTCCGAACAAGAGGGACAATTCAGTGGAAGTCTTGGTGAAACTCTATGTTGAGCAAATCGTACGATTGCACGGTGTTCCCCGTAGCATCGTAAGTGATCGTGACGGGCGATTCACATCGAATGATTGGAGGCTAATCCATCAATTATTGGGAACAAAGTTAACGTTCAGTACGACCTTTCATCCCCAAACTGATCGCTATACTGAGAGGACCAACAGAACGATGGAGGACATGCTCTGAATATACGTCTTAGATTTTGGTAATAGGTGGGAAGATCATCTCTTTATGGTAGAGTTTGCCTACAATAATAGCTACCAAGCGAGCATAGGTATGACACCGTTTGAAGCTTTGTATGGTTGCAAATGCCGTACACCATTAGCTTGGGCGGAAGCATGCGAATCTAAACTATATAAGCGTAAGGAAGTCGAAAAAGCTAATTCGACGATACGCTCTATTCGGGAGAGACTACTGATAGCCCAAGATAGACAAGCCAAATATTACAACGCCAAGCACCGAAATGTTGAGTTTGCGATTGGCGATTGGGTATATTTGAAAATCAAACCCTTCAAAGGCGTGTCCATGATTCGGTGCTTGAAAAAGTTATGTCTGCAATATCTTGGTCCATTTGAAGTGGTGGAAAGAATTGGCGAAGTTGCCTATCGGCTAGCTCTTTCGGATGAATTAAGTGGATTGCATGATGTGTTCCACATCTCAGTGCTTCAAAAAGTCATGAAAGCTTCAGCTCAAGTAATTGTGAATGATCGGGTATCGATCGAATTTGGGCTAACGACGAAGGTGAGGCCCATTCGGATTGAGGATAAAGCTGATAAGCAGTTGCAGAACAAGACAATCAGGATGGTCAAGGTCCGATGGGACAATTGTGGTCGTGAGGAGCTAATATGGGAGTGGGAGCAGACCATGCGTGCTGAATTTCCCGAACTGTTTGTTTAAACTTGTATAGTATAGGACATAAAATGTTGTAACACATTTTGTTGAAGAGTTTCCTAAGCACTGTATATAAATTTCGTTACGAAATTTTTGTAAGGTGGAGAAGATTGTAATGCCCCAAAGCTCGAGGATGAATGAACTGAGTAGGGTGGGCAACACGGCCTGGGATACGGGCGTGTCCAAGGCCGTGTCCTACTCTATGTGAGTTACACGGCCGGGGACACGGGCGTGTCCATGTCCATGTCCTGCACTCGAGTGTTGGCAGGGGCGGTCTCGAGTGAGCTCGATGAAATGTGGTCGACGATCCTCGAGTGGGGTACACGGCCTGTGACACGGGTGTGTTCGGGGCCGTGTCCTGCTATGCGCTCGACGAGTTCTCGAGTGAGTATGACGAAATGCACTCGACGATCCTTGAGTTGGGCATACGGGATGAGTCTGTTGAATGTTGTGCAGTTTGGCGGAGAGCTGGAGCAAGTCTACTCTCCTTGGGCGGACTGAGCTAGAGTCCTTGAACTGTAGGCGGGCAAGCTTGTCGACTGGGCGACCTGGCAGACTGAAGAAGCAGGTCGCCCCCTTTGCTGAAGTCTGCCTCTCTGTTGGAATGATCAGGCTTGCCGCCCCTACTGGGCGGCCTGGAGGTTGTCGCTCTCTAGTGGGCGACCTTGAGAGTCGTCTCATTGTTGAGCGACCTGGAGGCAGGTTGCCTGGCGTTGAGCGACCTGTAGGCAGGTCGCCTAGTGAAGTGGCGGTTTGCTTTTCTTGTTGTGCAACTTGTGGGAGTGGGCTGGTGAAGATCGTGACTCCTGCCGAGCATGCGTCTACATGGCGGTCTCGATGGATAGGAATCCGAGTCCGCCACAGTTGGGTAGTCCACCTGTCGGAATGGAGAATCATGGTGCGGTTAGCTGATCGAACTGCACGGCCTGCAGGGGCGGACTGAGGAAGCAGTTCGCAGCCCCTGTAGAACAAGCTGCTGTTGCGCGACCCGGGCGGTCAGACCGGGGAGACCGCCCTAGCCGCACGGCCTGAGCGGACAGAGAAGTCTGTCCGCCCATCCTTAGACTAGTCGTGACCTCCAAGGAGAACCTGGAGCAGGCCGCGACTAGCAAGCTGGCTACCTTAGGAGGGATCATCGATTTCTGGGTTAACAGCGATGCCCTCCTTTTCGTGTGAGAACGAATGGTGATTTACGGAAGGAAATGATTCGATTGTTGAATGATATGTGAAGACTTGTCTTTGTCTCCGTGGTTTGCTGGCTACCTCGTGACATTGCAAGTCACTTTGTGAAGAGTGACCCGGCAAGACAAGTCCCCTTCCGTGGAAACTGACGAGAACGCCAAGCTTTTGAACAAGTTGACGATGATGCCCACGAGCGGGCAGTGTCAAGTAAGAGTTCTTAGCATCAGTTGGATTGTATGTTAGAACTGATGTGAGAGTCAGAGCTTGCAAGCAAGCCCAGAGGTTGAGACCCATGAGCAGGTGAGGCCTATGCAAGAGTTCTGTGTTGCGGCATGAATGCCGATAGGGGGAAATTGGAAGTGCCTGTGTGAATGATGTGATGTGATGATGTATGATGTGCTAGAATCATACGCGCTTTAGGGTGTCTTGGGTGAAACCCAAATTTGCATACATATTGCATTGTAGACCCATTTATTTAAAATGCTCAACATAGAAACATGTTTGATGTATGTGACACCTAAACATGTTGTTTTCTATGTTTAATCGTGTTTATTTACATATACATATGAAGTACTGACCTACAGGGTGATGGAGTGCCCCGGGGTCCGCTAGGGACGACCGGGAGGAGATGTGTTGGTGATACAGTCGAGGTCAGCCTTTGCTGACCCACGTTACAACTAATTCTTACAGGACAAGGATCACAAGCTGGAGCAAGCTTGCCGGCTAAAAAGGCCTAAAGGCACATGAAGTGTACCCCCTTCTTTTGGTTCCTTTAAGTTTGAATGTTATGTTTCATTCTCTATAATCTAGCTTGTATTTCAAGGTAGTCTAGAAGTGCTATGACACATTAACGTGTGCAGTGTTGACGTGGTTTTGGACGTTTGAATGTTGTAAGGCCTTCAGGCCATTTCAGACTCTTATAGTTGTGGATAACTTCGAGTCTTGTTGATGTGTTTTTCCTATCTTGTTTTCTGAGTTTTGAGATGAGTAGTACTTTTAAATCACTTTATAATGTTCAAGCTGTGACATCTATATGTTGTAGGGTCCCGGCCGGACCCATATTATATGGTTATTATAAGAGAGGTGTTACACTTCTAGCGTCGGCCAGCATACTCGGCCGCAGGGTACTGCTAAAGGAGGGGCTACGGGCCCGCAGCTCGCGCCCGCGGGGTGCGGTTGCGGGGGGGGGGGGGGGGGGGGGGGGGGGGCGGCCATCCCTTGCGGCCGCGGCTCTACGGCCGCGCGATGCGGTTGTTGGATGCAACCACCAGGGGTAGACGCGAGACTTGGTCGTGGGGGCGGCTACAGGGTGCGGTCACGACCTTGCTGACGAGGAGCGAAGGCGATCGACCGGCATCTGGCAGTTTGCATGCGTAGTGGGATCCCGTGTGTGGATCACGTGCGGATCGCTTGCGCGATGGTTAATTCCATGATCCTTACTAAGTTAGTGGGGATGATGGATGATCGATTATCACACCTTATTTTCTCCATAAATTTAACTTGGCCTCATCATTTACCCGTCTCCCCTCCAAATCCTCGGTGTTCAGAGGCGAAGCATGTGGAGAATTAGGATTTTGTATGAGAGTCTTTTTCAGTGGTGATCATGGTGGTAATGAATGGAGAGACTCTAGAGAAAGCAAATGATGGTGGCGCACACGCCAAGCTACGCGGTAAAGGGGTGGAGTGATTGAGCGAGAAAGAGGTGTGTCTGTACGGGGATCACCTGCGCGCATGAATGATACGCCCGAAATGGGTATGCGTATTACACGCAAGTGAACATGCCAATTCAAGTAATAAAGAGTAAATAAAGATCGTTCCCACGGAGAGGTATTAGATTTAGTGCTTGCAAATACCAGTTAAGTCTGTTCTTTAAATCCAAGTGAATCGAAATGATGATTTTTAAAGATATTAAAAACTGTGAAGAAAACTACTAACTAAAATAGACTATGGATCCTAGAGGAAATATTTGTTATCAATTATAAGAAATAATCTTGTACTGTGATTTCCTAAGTCTAGTGTGATAAACATATAAATGTGACCTGGTGAAAACGTGTGGTGAAACGTCTTGCAACGATTTTAAAATAGAGATTTGTATCACTCGATATTGGAAATCTCTAGCACACTATTTCCCCTTGGGTGAAATAGGCAGTCGAATGAAGAACGAAAACCAAAGTTGATAATACCAAGAGAAAATATCTTTCTCTCTTTATATACTATATCAAATCTATGATGCACACGCACAACTCCTCTCTTGATTTATGAAGCGTAGTAAAGAGATGAAACATTGGCCATAAGTTCCATAATAAAAAATTATAAACTCGAGAAAGAACATTCACTAAACTTTCATAAAGATAAAAATTAGAGAATAGTCATCACAAACAACTTAGTACTCTCACAATATAAGATTAGAGAAAATTAGTTCATAACCATGAAGGAAAAACAAGCAACGTTCGGAAAGATCTTACAATACATGGTGGATTTAACGATTAAACGCTGCAGGATTCCCCTTCCAATATTGCTCGCTCGATCATCCCAAAGATCCGTCGTCTTTCTTGCTCTAGCCGCTCTCCTTCAATGGAGGATTTTCACAAACCCTATATGAAGAAGCATCTTGATTTTCTTTTCTCCTCTCCCTTAGAATTCTCCATTTGGTAGATATTTTCCCTCTTAAAAACGTAGGCACCCCTTTGGAAAGAAGCACTCTTCCATATTTGAAATCAACACCAATTTTAAAATTCAAAATCTGAAATTCGTCCAGATCGACCATGTTGCAACCTACTTTCCCGCGCGTTGTAACCTACTTTCCTGGTTATGATATTTGAGCAGATTTCATTCTCCAACCAGATTTCTTTGGTAATTCTCGCAATAATACAATAGAAATAAACCTGTTTAGCCACAAATCAAATAAATATGAATTTAATTTCATTTATATTTCATTTAAGCTCATTTTAAGTATTTACAATGAATATTAAGCCTAAAAATTGTGTTAGATAACTTCTTTTGAGAAATTATCAATGGACAAATAAAAGATCTGCCCAGGCGGGGCTACGCGCGTGTGTCAGTGCACGAAGACGAGACTGCGCAAGCACCCGTGTGTGGTGGCGGGAGGGCTCACGAACTTGCGTGCTCATACATACAAACTTTCCAGGCTTCAAAGCGTAATGCGCAATGTCGTACAATGCGGTTGCGCTCTACGCTTACCACTAAGTAAATTACAGTTTGGAGAAACAGATACAGGATACCTGAAATACGCAAAGTGAAGATACCACATGTTGAAAAGTGAGTTCAGAATCCGTCAAACGGTTAGCTGACGGTATGTGAGACGATACTGCGATCTGGATTCTAACTTTCATCGTACGAGGAGGGGGTTGGTATTTTGAAGTTCTGCGACATCCTATTATCCCAACTTACTCCTCTTAGGATGACTCGTATTGTGGGGCTAGTCGTGTTTTTCAGGAAGTGTGACTCAAGATTTTCCTTGGAAATGTTCAGAGATTGGTGCGAGGCTCGTGTTGATGCTGACAGTCGTATTGAAATCTACAGTAAATAAGAGTTGGCTTGACTTTGAGAATCCAACGGATCGTCATTAAGGGACCTCCTTATTTGGCTATGTCCAAAATTCTTGTGCCCCCCCAGAGCTTTGGAATTCACTTCCTAGTCGTTGTCATCATCAAAAGAGGTAAGAGCGGGACTTTTATTCGATATTGGGGTTTATAGAGCCTCGGGAGCTCTCAAAACGTCTATTCAACATTTCTTTATTTGTGGAAAAGAAACATATGTTGGTGTGCGGGCTTTCTGTTGACTCTGAGCGTGTAGATACGACGCCACTAATTCGTGATCGGAAGATGAAGCTTGTGTTGAAATACAACAGTGATGTGGATGTGAAGCCTCGATCTTATTCAAGGCAAAGAGGTTGTCAAATTGAGGAGGTCCCTTTTAGTACCTGATATGAGATTACTCTGGTTGATCGGGATCTTGAGGTGTTGGGGCCTTCTGCCCCCCTCCCCGAGTTCCCCATTCGGAGGTCCCTAGCCCCCGTATGTCTTCTTATTTGAAGGCGATAAGCGATGTGGTGAATAAATTCTCCTTTTTTTGATTTACGATTTTGTTATTTCATGCAGATATGACTCCTTTCTTTTTATTGCAGATTAAAGCCTAGGCCAATATAGCGTTTACATGGAACGACTATTATGTGAGCCTTAAGGACGACTATTTAGCACTTCGGGAGAAGCTCCAAGAAGCGAAGGATTCACTTGTTGTTTTGAGAGAAAAGCGGGATCGAGACATATCTCGCTTTTGGCAAATTGGATCGAGGTGAAGTGGAGCTTGAGGAGTCATGAGCTGCGATGCGATAGAAAGATCCTTGGTAGAGAAGACGACCACACAATTTTTGAAAGATGCTTAATAAGAGACTTCTCGTTTGGAGGTCGAGCCGGGTGGTTCACAAGATGAGGTGGAGCGACTTTCTTTAGAGGATCGAGCAGCATAGCTGAAGGTCGTAGGGCTTGTCGAGTACAAGGATTCTCTGGACTATGTGCGCGACCGTTGATTACTTGGCGAGGAGATCTGGGATGAAGTCTGAACCAGAGAGGTAGAACCCCAGATTGAAGGTGTTCATGAGGTTGCTCTTAGGCATGAAGTGTTGAAGGCTCTTCGGATGGTGTCCAGGAGACTTGAATGTAATGTTTTTGTCTTGGCTTTGATGATCTTTTTGATGATGACAGATCGGGCTCTAATTCTGATGTAGATGTAGTTGGCAAGCAGTAATCTTGCCTTTGTATGTTTGTGTATGTTTGCATTGTCAGTTGAGTCTATATGATTTCGTTGCTTACTGTGACCGACTTTGTATCTGCTTTTGAGTTCTTGTACTTGTACTTTGTAGCAGTTTTTGATGATATGAATGACGCTTTTAAGCGCCCTTTTGACTTACCTTTTCAAAATTATACTGGGGTTGATCTTTATTCTGACATCGATTGATCTTGTATGGTATTGATTCCATTGTTGTGTACGCATTCACGACCAACTTTCTTGGATGATTGCAGCTTAAGGACGAGACCCAGGCGATGTCATAACTCTTATCAGGGCATGGGGCGAACCTCACTAGCCATGTAGTAAGAAGTTAGAGCGTCGGTTTAGGGGATGTCATTGATCGGTTGACTATTGAAGGATGAGACATGGTGATATCTCAATTTACTAACAAGGTGAAGGGCAAGCCCCTTTGAACTTGCAGTGATTAAGATATCTGAACCGGGGGTGTCGCTGATTATGTCGGTGAAGTACCAACCTTTGAACCGAGGCAACCGTGAGGGAGGCAGGCCCTGATGGTGTCATGATGTCTCATTTGGAGACAACGAGGGGTAGGACTTACCGGTCGTTTAGTGCACGCAAGGGTCACTTACCCTGACATCATCGTATTCTACCACGAGGGAGAAGGGGGTCATTGGGGCATGGTCTCAGCGGCTTGTCCCCGCGGGGGAGAAGGGCTTGCCTTCGATCCGGGGAAAATAAGAACTACCATGATGCTAAATGTTGATGGTTGGTCGGATGAGCTTCGAGCGTTCCTATGACAATAAAATTAGAAGCAAACAAATGCATTGTATTACAATAAAATGTGAGCTAAAGTTTATACATACATATTTTGCTTAAATTTAGAAAATTATTTGTGATCACTAGGTCAGACAGGTAGAAGTAAAGTTGCATTATCGGGACATGGTAGAGCACTTTTGCCTGACTCCAAGCTCTCTTGAATGCTTTAACTATAAAAATGACGGTCTGTGCAAGCTTGTTAAACATCCAAAAGTGATTGTTGAAATATTGCGGCATAGTCAGAATCTGCTTGGATGACAACGAACTGCACATCGTAGGTTGCTTGAAATGGTTCTTTTCCCAAAGTGACTAGAAGAGTGACAGTACCTAAGACCAAAACAGGAGTGCTTCCTGAGATGCGTGCGCTAGTTGACCTGAGCGCGAGGTTTCTGCTTGTTAGTTTTAGTTGAAGTAGCGTTGACAAGAACAATACGTTTACTGTGACCCCCTATCAACGAAGACTTGATCCACTTTGGCTGGAGGCTCCCCAATGATTATAGTAATGCTCTTTAGGCTTTTACGATGGGTTTGCTCTTTCTTTTTCAGTAGAAATGAATCGATTGCCCCTAGGCAACAAAATCGCTAAATTTTCTCTCTTAGGAGATTACATTCCTCAGTATCATGTTCGGGTACTTGGTGGTGTTCACAACATTTCGAGAGATCTCCTTGATTCGGGGTGAGCTGCTCGGGTCTCAGCAAGGCGGGATGATCGCAAATAACTTGAAAGATCTTGTCTCGAGAGGCATTAAGTGTAACACCCCCTATCCGTCGCATAGCATATAACAGTAGGTCCGGTCGGGGCCCGACGCCATATAACACAGACAGACCAGAAGGTTACGCAAATGAACCATCCTTCCAATAACCAACGTCCTACACAGAGTACATTCTAGCGGAAGCCATTTAAAAGTTGCAAAGTAAAGAACCCAACCATAAGCATGAATGTCCACTAAACAAACCCAGAAGGAATGAACGTACAATACACCAGTACTTGACCTTATGGCCTTACAATAGTTTACTCAAATTAAAGTGTTTTCCAAACCTCAGCATGCAGGCCGGTCACACATGAATAATACAAGTAAACATTTATTTTTAGGCCTTCGAGGGCCGACTCACCAACATGAGCTTTTGTCCGTTATTTACCACTTGGCTCCGCAGCACCTGCAAGCAACAATCCACCACAACGGTGGCAAACAAAAGTAACGGTCAACTATGCTGACCAAATTATAACGACCCCGCCCCCAAACTCGGGGCGGCGATGCTCCTTCCCTGCACTTTGTTAACATAACCAAGCAGTATAGTGTAAAAACACTTCATCACAGACGTGAGCATGCACGACCACACACCCCGTGCTCTCAGGGCACATTCACGGTGAACACAGTCAATGTCCGCTGACTCAGAACCACCCCCTGGGCGACAATATCTTGTGTGCATTTGGTTTTTTTGGCCACTGCCTAAGACCCTCCATCTATGCCAACGACAAGTACCAAGTACCTTTAGGTCGCTTTAACCGAACGACATAGAGCGGGTACGATTCCGCCTAACCCGTTGATCACACCGCCCTGTCACCTTAAGACATGGGCGCGGGTCAAACTTCCCCGAGTCTCAATCCGATCACACACTTCACATAACCCAGTTATGTGCAGGTTGGCTCCCAGGCCACCAAGATGACAGAATCACGCATCTGCCCAGTTTTCCGGGTGCACCTTGGAGTTAGTCCCCAAGACTCCCTGTTGCAATCTACCGCGTAGAAAACCCGAAAAACAACCATCGACGCGGAGTCTTCTCCGACCATTCATGCAATGCAACATCACCGATCCAGACCAACTTGTCCGGGTAGGCTTCACACATCATGCCTATGTCCGTTTCTCGATTACGGACTCTACATGCTAAACAACGGGGACTATTCATGTCTACCCAAAGGAACGCCTCACACTCACCGCAAACTCGTGAGAGCGGGCTTCCTATGCAAAGGAAAAGAGGACTTCACATGTCCTAAGATGAGAATCGTTACATTAGCATTCCTCTTTGGCGCCATGGAAATATATGCGGATGAAAAACACCACAACATCCTCGCCTCCGTAGATCCGAAGTCGGCTCGCGATTCGGGGCTCCGAAGCTCCACAGATTGCCGGATCTAACTCCCTTCTTCTTCCTTGCTCTCCCCTCTCTCTAGAACTTTAGAAAGAGAATGCTTGGATGAAATGAAGGCATCCAAACCCTATTCATGGGTATAACATAACCTGAACAGCCCTGAACCGTCGGATCCCAAAATAAGGAAACGGACGGCCACGATTCGGATTTAAAATCCAAAACCTGGGCCGAACACGGCTTGTGGCACCCCGTGCCCAAGGCCGTGTGCCCCATTCGCCATCAAAACCATCGCGTCCCGAAAATAACAAGGGCTCTCGACACGCCCGTGTCAGGCTTGACACGCCCGTGTCAGCCAGTACACGCTCGTGTAGCTGGGCGTGTTCCTCCATCGACACAGGATCAAAAACGTCCCGCAAGGGACACGGGTACTCGACACGCCCGTATCGAAACTGACACGCCCGTGTCTACCCGAACATGCCCGTGTGCTAACACCGTGTGTCTCCCACGACACGGCCCGACCTTCACCCCGAGAAGGACAGGCCTGGCACACGCCCGCGTCTCAGGCCGTGTTTGCCGCTCGATGATCGTCGACTCCAAATTCGTCGCCCACTCGGCCAGATCGTCGACCCGAGCATGACACGCCCCTGGGACATGCCCGTGTCCCAGGCCGTGTGACCCATAACAAATTCCAAACTTGGCTCAAAACGCCTCTCGTCGCTGCTTTGAGTTTCAGGGCGTTACATTAAGTGTTGTGAAAATTTGTTGACGGTGATGTTCTCTCGTTCAACAAGTATCCGCATGATGTCCACAAATCTTCTTGGGTTCCTGACGAGGACCATTCTCCTGCTTCCTTTTTCAAATGTGTTGCTTGCTTGATTATTTAAGGGTGATCTTCTTGCCGCTATTGGAAGAAAATTGATTGACGAAAAGATGTGCAAATTCCTTGAAGCTATTATTCTTTTCCTCAATCCAGGGAGTGAAATACAACTTTAGCTTGTCCTTTTAGCATGATGGGAAACACATGACACATTAGCTCTTCTGAGATGCTACAAATGTGCATGATAGCCACGCAATGTCTAACATGCATTAGTGAATCACCTATTCCGTCAAACTTCTCAATGTCCAGGAACTCGAAGCCATTTGGGATGGGGTGTGCCAAGATGGTTGGGATGAACAACGAGAGTTTGTAAAAATAATTAGAATTCATTAAGGTGTGATACTCGTCAGTCATTTGCTCCTTGATTTACAGACTGTGAACTTTCTCGTATCTGAGCTCATTGCGTCTGGTATTTTCATCGTTTAAGAGATAACAAGTATGACTGACTTCTGGTTCTTTGATTGATTCTCCTGGAGTTGGTGAACTGCTTGTATCATAGACTTCTTTATCTATATCATACGTCTTGTGCGAGGAATGTTTGGTTGAGGTAGAAAGTACTCTTGGTTGTGGCAGGTCGGTTGGCTTGAGTATCGCTGCAGAAGCTTGTCCCAATTTTTGGTAGAGGGCCAAAATCCGGGCCTGGAGCTCGTTTATATGGGCAATGCGCTTAGTAAGCATGTTTTCGAGTGTGCCAATGGGCTCTTGTCATCATGGCATGTTATCGCGGATGGGGGTGGCGTCGGCTCTCCCGAGACCTTTTCCTGCAGATTCTTGAATGACAATAGCCTTCTTTCTTACCATAGTCTCGAGTATTGCTGGGTGGTGGATACTGTATTCAAAATCTTCTTCAAGCTTTGTGGAACTCGCTTCACACAGACGACACCAAACTGTTGCGACCAACTCAACGCTGTTGATAGACATGACTAAACTAGGTCGTCTTAGCCCATGGAGTAGTCGAGCGAGCAAACAGTCACAAAATAAATAAGAAAGAACACAAGATGATTTTAAAGAGGAAAAGCCACTTAACTAGGTCAAAAATCAAGTAATCGGTTCGATGCCGATCAATCTCCATTATTAACAGCAGTTTACAAATTATTGGTGAAATCGAGGATGGTAGACCGCTACTCATTACAGCTTGGAGATGAGAGAGAATACAAACATGATTGGTGGGCGACAGACTACCTTACACGAAGCTCAATTTTCATTTGTTCACTGGCGGTGATGGACGTTCTTGAATGTGATAAGGATGCTCAATTCTGCTGTAAGGTTGGCTACAGTGCGCCGATGGGGATCTGCTCGATGACGCGCACGTAGGAGGCTTCTTGGAGTGGCCGAAAAAACGTTTTCTTCCTCAGGGCAATGTTGACTTAGACAAATTTTCGGATGGGTCGACAGAAGGCGGTTGCTCGTGGGAGGATTTCGACAGAGATCCGATCTGAGGAAGAAGAAAGCTGGGAGGAGAAAATGTTAGAATTAAGAGGGGCATGAGGTCCTTTTTATAAGCTCTATGTGGTAGTTATGGTAGTTATGCAGCTATCCGCATACCGTAACTGTTGAAACCGGAATCCGGTCTCCTGTGGAGTTCGACCCTTGGGGAAGGGGTGACCTCACACCTACTACACTCAAGAGAACGTCACGGACCGAAGACTTGGGAAACTAGGAACAGACCCTCGGCTCTAGCGCGGAGGTCCCACCTCACACCCGGAAGGCTACCTGAGCTCTTCCCCCTCCCTAGCCAATGCTCGAGCTAGGGTGCCTTGGAGGAGCCCTCTCTACTCTACCAAGGAGGAACTAAGGGAGGACGAAGCCAAAAAAGATCCTTCTCCAAGGCACCCAAGGGGGTCTATTTATAGTTTTCCAAAAGTCCTGGGCCAGAAATGACCAAAAAACCCCTACGGCCAAAAGGCCTCGGGCCAATAGGAAACCGCCACGCCGGGGGGGTAAAGGGGTAACTCCCCCCGAGGGCAAGAAGGCTGGGTGAGCTGGCGGCCTGCGAGCTGGGCGGCCTGCGAGCTGGGGCGGTCTGCGAGCGGGGGCGGCCTGCGAGCTGGGGCGGTCTGCGAGCTGGGGCGGCCTGCGAGCTGGGACGGCCTGCGAGCTGGGGCGGCCTGCGCAAGACGGGGCAAGGCGAGCTGCGGCCTGGACAGCTGGCCTACTTGGCGAGCTAGCCTCCTCGGCGAGACGGCAGCCTGGGCGAGGCGGCGGTCTAGCGAGACGGGGCAAGGCGAGATGCGGCCTGGCGAGCTGGGGTGGTTTGCGAGTTACGGCGGTCTGCGGCCTGGCTGAGGCGGCCTGGGAGCCGAGGACAAGGTGGGCTGCGGCGGCCTGCGAGCTGAGGCGGCCTGCGAGCTGGGGCGGCCTGCGAGCTGGGGCGGCCTGCGCGAGACGGGGTAAGGCGAGCTGCGGCCTGGCGAGCTGGCCTACTTGGCGAGCTAGCCTCCTCGGCGAGACGGCAGCCTAGGCGAGGCGGCGGTCTGGCGAGACGGGACAAGGCGAG
Source organism: Platanthera guangdongensis (assembly GCA_039583875.1). NCBI lineage: Eukaryota > Viridiplantae > Streptophyta > Magnoliopsida > Asparagales > Orchidaceae > Platanthera > Platanthera guangdongensis. The sequence continues at coordinate 4,016,827 of CM077167.1, forward strand.
CTGCGGCCTGGCTGAGGCGGCCTGGGCGGCTTGCGGCCTGGCTGAGGCGGCTTGCGGCCTGGCTGAGGCGGCCTGGGCGGCTTGTCAAAAGCGCCTTGGGGGGAGAAATATTTTCTCCCCCTACTAGTATGTTCTACATGTTCACCCAAAATTGGCCCCTAGGAGTGCAAAACTCCCAAAAAGCTTAAAAACTTGCTTACCTTGTTTCCGAGACGGCCTCGGGGGTGCAAACACTTACTCCACGAGGGGCACCACCGGCCCTGCCAGCTAGTGGGAGCCTGGCAGCGGGACCATCATCGGGGCGGAGGGACTTGGGCTTCCACGAGAGATCAACCTGCCCTGCCAGCTAGTGGGAGCCTGACAGCGGAATCTATCTCGGAGCTAAGGGACTTAGCCTCCACGAGAGATCAACCTGCCCTGCCAGCTAGTGAGAGTCTGGCAGCGGAATCCATCTCGGAGCTAAGGGACTTAGCTTCCACGAGAGATCAACCTGCCCTGCCAGCTAGTGAGAGCCTGGTAGCGGAATCCATCTCGGAGCTAAGGGACTTAGCTTCCACGAGAGATCAACCTGCCCTGCCAGCTAGTGAGAGCCTGACAGCGGAATCCATCTCGGAGCTAAGGTACTTAGCTTCCACGAGAGATCAACCTGCCCCGCCAGCTAGTGAGAGCCTGACAGCGGAATCCATCTCGGAGCTAAGGGACTTAGCTTCCACGAGAGATCAACCTGCCCTGCCAGCTAGTGAGAGCCTGGCAGCGGAATCCATCTCGGAGCTAAGGGACTTAGCTTCCACGAGAGATCAACCTGCCCTGCCAGCTAGTGAGAGCCTGGCAGCGGAATCCATCTCGGAGCTAAGGGACTTAGCTTCCACGAGAGATCAACCTGCCCTGCCAGCTAGTGAGAGCCTGACAGCGGAATCCATCTCGGAGCTAAGGGACTTAGCTTCCTCGAGAGATCAACCTGCCCTGCCAGCTAGTGAGAGCCTGGCAACGGAATCCATCTCGGAGCTAAGGGACTTAGCTTCCACGAGAGATCAGCCTGCCCTGCCAGCTAGTGAGAGCCTGACAGCGGAATCCATCTCGGAGCTAAGGGACTTAGCTTCCACGAGAGATCAACCTGCCCCTGCCAGCTAGTGAGAGCCTGACAGTGGAATCCATCTTGGAGCTAAGGGACTTAGCTTCCACGAGAGATCAACCTGCCCTGCCAGCTAGTGAGAGCCTGACAGCGGAATCCATCTCGGAGCTAAGGGACTTAGCCTCCACGAGAGATCAACCTGCCCTGCCAGCTAGTGAGAGCCTGGCAGCGGAATCCATCTCGGAGCTAAGGGACTTAGCTTCCATGAGAGATCAACCTGCCCTGCCAGCTAGTGAGAGCCTGGCAGCGGAATCCATCTCGGAGCTAAGGGACTTGGGCTTCCACGAGAGATCAACCTGCCCTGCCAGCTAGTGAGAGCCTGACAGCGGAATCCATCTCGGAGCTAAGGGACTTAGCCTCCACGAGAGATCAACCTGCCCTGCCAGCTAGTGAGAGCCTGGCAGCGGAATCCATCCCGGAGCTAAGGGACTTAGCTTCCACGAGAGATCAACCTGCCCTGCCAGCTAGTGAAAGCCTGGCAGCGGAATCCATCTCGGAGCTAAGGGACTTAGCTTTCACGAGAGATCAACCTGCCCTGCCAGCTAGTGAGAGCCTGACAGCGGAATCCATCTCGGAGCTAAGGGACTTAGCTTCCACGAGAGATCAACCTGCCCTGCCAGCTAGTGAGAGCCTGACAGCGGAATCCATATCGGAGCTAAGGGACTTAGCCTCCACGAGAGATCAACCTGCCCTGCCAGCTAGTGAGAGCCTGACAGCGGAATCCATCTCGGAGTGAGACCTTTCATGGACCATAAATATTTTTCGGTGGTTTCTACCATTAATCATAGCTGATACAACGCAAGTTAAGTTCATTACAAAGAGATGATTCACTTCTCTCTTACCTCCCTCTTTCCCCGTGAATCATCTGATCCTTCCCCGGGTGCCCACATCAACCCTGTCTTCACATCTCTCCTCTGCTGCCTCGGGTCGGACTTCTTCAATCCGCACCGGGTCTTGCGCTTGTTGAGGCTGATGAGGTTGCGGTGCTGGAGCTCTTGTCCTTCTCAACTCCAGAAATTCGGGGCAAGTAGATGTTGTGTGGCCTTCCTCCTGGTGGAACTCACAGTAGGGTAACTCTACTCTGAATCTTCTCCTTCCCGTGCGGTTCCTCCTCTCCCTCCGACCAATTTCCATCGCTTGCTGTGGTGGGGGTAGAAGCTGTCTAGGGGCTTGCCTCTGGAAGTTGAACCTTCCTTGGACCCCATGGAAGTTTTCCCCATCATAGGCGCAACCTCTTCCCGGGCCCTGAGCGGGTCCTCCCTGCTGCCTCCAACCTGGTTCCGGACCCTCCTGAGCTCTCCGCTCCTCTCTCCTTCTTCCCTCCTGGGGCCTCGAGCCACCTTGCTCCTTTGCCTCTGTCTCTGTCAGCTTTGCCAACTTCTTGACAAACACCGGGTTGGCCGCCTCCATGGCTATCTCCTCTGCCGCCCTTTCCATCAGCTCCTCGAAGGAAAGGGGGGCCTTCCGGGTCAAGCTCATCTTGAAGAAGCCCTCCTTCAGCCCAACGGTGAAGGCCATCTGGAGAGCATACCCTGGCATCTCCTGGACCTCCAGGATCTCCTCTTGGAACCGGTCAACGTAGCTGGCCAGCGACTCCTCGGCCCCCTGCCTTATCAAGAATATGGACTCAGGACTCCTCTTCCGCTTCTTGGAGGTGGCGAAGCGGAGCTGGAAGCTTCGGCTCAAGTCCTCGAACCCGTAGATCGACCTTGGAGGGAGTTGATGGAACCAGTCCATTGCCTTCTCCTTCAACGTGATCGCAAAGAGGCGACACTTGAAGGCATCTGTCATCGGCCTGATGGAGACCGCATCCTCGAACCATTGCAAGTGCTGGACGGGATCATCCTTCCCGGAATAGTAGGCCATATCTGGCTCTCTGAACCCCTCGGGAACGGGAGCTGAGATGATCAGCTCGCTGAAGGGTGACCCCCTAAGGGGTGGTCTCGCCACCTCCACTCGCGTGACCTGCTCGCCTGGGAGATTGGCACTCGCCGGGCTGGAGAACAGCTCCCGGCCGGTGAGGTCTCGCTCGACCCCATCGCCCATCCTCTCCTTCCCGGGCCTTCTTCCTGGGACACTTCCTTCTCCCCCTGCTGGGGTCATCTCGCCTAGACCCCTGGGAGTCGACTCGCCGAGGGGGGGAGCTAGCTCCTGGGGGGTCGGGGTGGAGCTCCCACCCTGAGGAGCAATGTTTCGCAGCATCTCCATGATGCCTTGGATGGAGGCCATGAACTCTTGCCTCCCCACAAAGGGTCCTGGGGTGGGGAGCTCGCCGAGATCATCACTACCTCCATGACCTCCCGTCATGACACTCTCCTGAGATCTTCTGTGCTGGTCACTCTCCACGCTCACCGCACCAAAATGTTGAAACCGGAATCCGGTCTCCTGTGGAGTTCGACCCTTGGGGAAGGGGTGACCTCACACCTACTACACTCAAGAGAACGTCACAGACCGAAGACTTGGGAAACTAGGAACAGACCCTCGGCTCTAGCGCGGAGGTCCCACCTCACACCCGGAAGGCTACCTGAGCTCTTCCCCTCCCTAGCCAATGCTCGAGCTAGGGTGCCTTGGAGGAGCCCTCTCTACTCTACCAAGGAGGAACTAAGGGAGGAGGAAGCCAAAAAAGATCCTTCTCCAAGGCACCCAAGTGGGTCTATTTATAGTTTTCCAAAAGTCCTGGGCCAGAAATGACCAAAAAACCCCTACGGCCAAAAGGCCTCGGGCCAATAGGAAACCGCCACGCCGGGGGGGGGGGGGGGGTAAAGGGGTAACTCCCCCCGAGGGCAAGAAGGCTGGGTGAGCTGGCGGCCTGCGAGCTGGGCGGCCTGCGAGCTGGGGCGGTCTGCGAGCGGGGGCGGCCTGCGAGCTGGGGCGGTCTGCGAGCTGGGGAGGCCTGCGAGCTGGGGCGGCCTGCGAGCTGGGGCGGCCTGCGAGCTGGGGCGGCCTGCGCGAGACGGGGCAAGGCGAGCTGCGGCCTGGCGAGCTGGCCTACTTGGCGAGCTAGCCTCCTTGGCGAGACGGCAGCCTGGGCGAGGCGGCGGTCTGGCGAGACGGGGCAAGGCGAGCTGCGGCCTGACGAGCTGGGGTGGTATGCGAGTTACGGCGGTCTGCGGCCTGGCTGAGGCGGCCTGGGAGCCGAGGACAAGGTGGGCTGCGGCGGCCTGCGAGCTGAGGCGGCCTGCGAGCTGGGGCGGCCTGCGAGCTGGGGCGGCCTGCGCGAGACGGGGCAAGGCGAGCTGCGGCCTGGAGAGCTGGCCTACTTGGCGAGCTAGCCTCCTCGGCGAGACGGCAGCCTGGGCGAGGCGGCGGTCTGGCGAGACGGGGCAAGGCGAGCTGCGGCCTGGCTGAGGCGGCCTGGCTGAGGCGGCTTGCGGCCTGGCTGAGGCGGCTTGTCAAAAGCGCCTTGGGGGGAGAAATATTTTCTCCCCCTACTAGTATGTTCTACATGTTCACCCAAAATTGGCCCCTAGGAGTGCAAAACTCCCAAAAAACTTAAAAACTTGCTTACCTTATTTCGGAGCCCAATCTTCGCGAATACGGGGTTGTACAGTAACCATTTAAATTACTGGGTGTAGACCATAGTTAGTATAGTTTCCGATGAATATTAATTAATAAATTATATGTATATATATACACCATAATTTATTTATTAAATATTTCCCCCACTAACTATGGTGGTTACGTGTGTAGTTACCTACAAAATGTACGACGACGATCATGTCGGGAGGATCAGACGGCGAAGAGGGCCCCCCTTTGATGAGTGGCCATCTTGGCGGCGGATGGACGCCTGAGAAGGAGGAGGAGACCGACGAGATGTCTAGTCATGGAAAGAAAGGAGGGCGGTCGGTCCTAGCGCCGGTCGTCCCATTCAGTTGCGGGGTGTGGCTGTGAAGGGGAGCCGTAGGGGGTGGGGGTGGGGGGGGGGGGATGCGAGGTGCGACCTCCCCTTGCGGCCGCAAGGTGCGACTGTGGGGGGAGGTCAGCCGCGACCCTGTGGCCTCGGGAGGCGGATGTCGGGTGCATCTGCAGGGCTCTGCTGCGGGGGGGGGGGGGGGGGGGGGGGTCGCGACCTTGCAGTCGCGGGAGGCGGCTGCGACCTTGCCGATGGGGAACAGAGGCGGCCGACCATTTCAGCCAGCCACAGGCAGTTTGCGTACGTAGTGGGATCCCGTGTGCGGATCGTGCGAGCGGTGATTAATTCTATGATTCCCACCAAGTTAGTGGGGATTATGGGTGACCAGCTATTCACACCTCATTTTGTCTATAAATTTAACTTGGCCTTATCATAACCCTTATGAAATTATGTGGCCTGCACATAGTCGATGTCGACCTACATATACTGTCGTGGTCGCCCGATTTTCCCACGGATGACGCCAAATTGTTGTGGTTGCCCGGTTTTCCTTCGGTCCGGAGAATCGAATTGTTTTAACTCCAAGACGGACCCAACGTGCAAACAGTCAAATGAAAACTAAAGAACAGTGACACTGAGGTTTTGTTGCGTTGAAAATCCAAAAAGGACGAAAAATCATGTAGTCGGATCGGTGTCGGGCCAAAATCCATTATATTCCTTTAGTTTATAGATGTTTGAGTTACTCGAATGGCGACAGATTAGCTCTCTGTTACAAGCTTTAAGTATAGAAATGTGGGCAAAATGGTTAGATCCACGAAGCCTTGAAGAATGTTTGTAGGAGTTTCCATGAGTGCATTCTCCTGAGTTTCTTTCTTCGCATGTGACTGCGTTCACGAGCTTGTTGAGCTTGAGCGGTCTAGAAATGGAGCAAAACGAATTCCGAGCGATTGAATGATCTAAGTTCTACATCTTCGTCGGAAAACCCTGAACCTCACTCTAGCATCTCATGTCGCTTATTTTCAATTGAAGGCATGTACGCTTTCTCTTTGCCCGAGTAAAGCCGAGAATCAAACCGAACCGAATTGAGCATTGTGGTTCAGATTTGACTATATATCTGGGTGCATGAATTGATTTTGGCTCCCAAAAATCAAAACAGAAACTACATGAATGGTTCTTAGGCTTCATTTGACGCTCCGTTTTCTGCGGGAGTTTGGAGCAAACGTCTTCGAACGACGGATAAATAAACGGCCTCCGGCGGCGTTTGCTCAGTCTCGACCCGCCGTGCCGCGAAGAACGGAGCAAAACCCGCCGTCTGAAGCAGCTCCTCCCTCCCTCCAGTTTGAACCCTCCGTTTGAATCCTCCGGATTGTCCCGCCACCGCCAAATCAAACAAAGAAGGAGTTTCGTTTGATTACTCTCCATCCGGTGACATTTTCTTGAAACGCCATCCGAAAATGTTAAACAAATTGAGCCTTAACTTTGGTTGAAATGAACCAAATGGAGACCACTTGCGCCCTACCATTGACATTTGCGGAAACAACACACCAGCACCCCGGACAAAATCCATCCTTCCGAAGTGACAGATCTAGGACGCGATGTCGGCGGCGGCCGCTGTTGCCGGAAACACGTCCATTTCCCCCGCACCCAACCATACCCGACGTCAAAATCCATCCTTCCGCCGCTTGTCCACCATCCTTCGCTTCTCCAAGACCTCCAACACCTTAACTTCTGCCGCCGCCGCCGCCGACCCTTCTCCAGTGTTCCGCTCCGTCGAATCCTTCGCCCCAGCCACCGTTGCCAACCTCGGTCCAGGATTCGACTTCCTCGGTTGCGCCGTCGACGGTCTCGGCGACGTCGTCACCGTCTCCGTCGACCCTTCCATCCCTCCCGGTACCCTCTCCATCTCCTCCATCACCGGCGACCACCACTCCGCCGTGTCCAAACTCAGCCGAAACCCTAGCTCCAACTGCGCCGGCATTTCGGCAATCGCCGCCATGCGCATGCTCGGCGTGCGCTCCGTTGGTCTCTCCCTCCGCCTCTACAAAGGCCTTCCGCTTGGCAGCGGCCTCGGCTCCAGCGCCTCCAGCGCCGCCGCCGCCGCCGTCTCGGTTAACGCCCTCTTCGGCGGCCTTCTATCCCCCACCGAACTCGTCCTCGCCGGTCTAGAATCAGAGGCGAAGGTCAGCGGCCACCATGCCGACAACATCGCCCCCTCCCTCATGGGAGGCTTCGTTCTCATCCGCAGCTACGAGCCGCTCGATTTGATTCGCCTGGAATTCCCCTTGGAGCAGAAGCTCTTCTTCGTTCTCGTCAGCCCGGAGTTCGAAGCCCCAACTAAAAAGATGAGGGCTGCGTTGCCCGAGCTAGTTAAGAGGGAGGACCATGTGGCAAATTCGAGCCAGGCGGCTGCCCTCGTGGCGGCGATACTTCAGGGGAACGTCAGGGTTTTGGGATCCGCATTGTCGTCGGACGGCATTGTGGAGCCCAAAAGGGCTCCTTTAATTCCAGGGATGCTGGCTGTGAAGAAGGCGGCTGTGGAGGCTGGCGCCTTTGGGTGCACAATCAGCGGATCTGGGCCGACCGTGGTCGCGGTTGTCGAAGATGAGGAGAAGGGCCGAGAGGTTGGCCGGAGGATGGTGGAGGCATTTTTGATCGGAGGGGGTTTGAAGGCTGTCGCGGTGGTGGCAAGGCTTGATCGGGTGGGGGCAAGGGTGATCAATACCACTGCAGATTGATGGTAATGATTTGTTCATTGTATTTTTTCTTGTAATCTTTTTGTAGTGTGCATTAACATTGAATTGTGATGGATATTTATTTCTTAAACATGAAGTATCACTGAGGGGAAGTGTGATCTTGGCTCCGTTTGGCACGTAGGTAGTGGTTGTGAACACGGTAGTTATGAATCACCATTCGTGAATGCCCGATCTGACCTAAGGAACTTCAATCTCTTTCATTTTCAAAACTAGCTTTCTTTTCTTCCGGGCGGCCATAACCATTGTCCTGCCAAACATACATTCCATGACGATAATGTTTTTGTCCAAACTCACCTCAGCAAAAACACCGGGCGAAACAGGAGCCTAAAGTTGCCGTGTCAATTTTGATTTCCTTGGCTTCAGATATATGCTAGAACTCAGAAGTTTGAATCTCCTATTTTGTTTTTGAGTGTAGAACTATATGCCAACGAATTTGGATCTAGGGTTTGTATTGAAACCTAATATGAAAATGTTGAAAATCGAGTTGCACATTCAAAATTTGCAATGACAAGACCTAATATTGGAACATATATTGCATCTTGGGATTGATCCAAATTATCACCTCTAATGGTCTTCCACCCATAATGCGCCCTTTGTTCCATAACCCATCTTCTAATAAAAAATTGAACATTTCTTCATCCACAAATCGAGTGGTCCAACGAAGATGATGATACTAAAACATCTTCACTATAAGTTCAGAATTACACCAAAAAACAAGCAAAGTAGCCGCAAAAAGGAATCAGTAATTCTTACCTTATCTTGAAATTTGAACACGCTTTCTAAATAAAAGACATATAAAACATGATTCCAACTGATCTAAGTTTGGTCGAATCTAGGTCCATGCTATGTATGTACTCATGATGACGATAGTTGTATGTATGGATATGTTGCTTATGTACACAAAAGTTAACCAAAAATAATGGCATAAGTACACCGAGGGTCTTGTTGAATGTACGCGAGACTTGCGTGACGTGCGAGGCCCAATTCGAGCTCTAATCCTTCTGTATCACAACTCCAACTAAGTTCATTAGCTTCTACAAATTTATGTATACGTGTGAAAATTACTGCACTCCCTCTTCTTTCAAATATTACTGGGCTTGTCTCATTGTTTCCCTCTTCTCGGCATTCTTACTGGCCTCTCTCTTTACGCTTCACATTAAAGATTGTTCTTTTGCATCATAGTCCTTTCATGGTAGTCCTTTGTGATCAACATTGATATTCTCAACTATAGGAATAACTCTCTTGTGGCATACAAGGTAAATTAAAAAATGGTTGTTGTTGTTAGTTGTCACAATTAAAAAGGGCAGCCATATAACACTATTTTAGGAAAAGAGACCATGGGATGAAGGTGTTCTCATTGTTGTCTATCTAATATCTAATTAATCAAATGATGCCTAACACCTTGGGGGAAGTATCTACTAAGACTTATTTGTCCAAATCTCCCCCTATTTAATTTCTTACCTTTAAGTATATGGTTGTGTTGATTTTGTACACATAGTGATACCACATAAGGACAAAATAGGTTCATAAGCTATCAAATGTGTTTTTTTTGGGTATGATGTCAACCAAAATGGTTATAAGTGTTACAGTTCTCAGTTACATGAAGTTGATTTTTTCGATAATGTGATAGCTTTTTCTTTCTGCAACTCCATTCTTATTGAGGTGTTCCAAAACATGAAGTTTGCAAGACAATGTCTTGTTCTCCTAAGAGCCTTTGAAGTTTCCGACTTGTAAATTCACCTTTATTGTCACATATAAGGATTTTAATTTGGGCCCCAAATCGGGTCTTCACATAATAATAAAATAATTGAAATAGTTCATACACTTCACCTTTTAATAAGGTAAACCCAAGTTAAGCCAAAGTAATCATCGATGAATGAAGCAAAATAACAAAATCCATTCATAGGACAAACTGGAGGCATCCAAACATCAAAATGTATCAAATCAAAGAATTTAACACTTATATTTCAACTAAGAGAATATTTGGTTCCACAATGCTTTCCAAACTCACACGATTGACATTCAATTATAGTGGTAGACTCATCAAAATAACTATGAAAAATAGATTTTAGTGCTTCCAGACTAGCCTGCCCAAATATTTTATGCGACAACATTATCCAATAATTATTTGAAGATTTGCTAGCACCAAATGCCTATCCAGTATCCATGACATATGCTCCACCCGACTCATGTCCACCACTAGAATTTCTCTCATCTGCCAGATCTTGAAATATATAATGAGAAGCAAAGTGTGTACTAGGACAATAAAGTTGTTTAGTTAAGCTGCTCACCAAACAAGTTTATGGGGAATGATGAAACAGTTATAACATAATTGAGAGAGATATTAGTAGAGACTTAAATAATCCCTTTATCTGTCACAAATGTAGAAGATCATTCGACAAGTCTAACGATGCGAAATGATGGAGAGATGGAAGTGATCTAACTGATAGATCCTGTAATATGATCAGAAGGGACCCCATAGTTGATGATCCAGGGTAAGTGCAATCTAATAGTCAATCGAGACGTAGTTTGAGCATGCACAACAGTACTAGACGTACCCTTTACATGGGATTTCCCTATATTGAATTCCATGGTAGTTAACTCTCTAATTAAACTTCTATTTCCAATCATAAATTATCTTTATTATCCATGGTGTCATACAGAGCAATTTGAGATCTAACAAATTTGAGATCTATCATATCTCCCATCTGAACCATGTATTTATCCTGTTAGAACAAATGGGGTGCAAGTCCCAACACTTTTCCTTCCATGTCCCTTCTTGTCGCTATAGGGGAATTTCATCTTACTCTTGTCTTCCTGTCTTTTAGGCTGCATGTTTCTAGTGCTCCACTTTCTTTGTTTGAAGGATAGGTTTGTCATACTTCACGTTCACTTTAGTGCGGTGAGTTTAAATAGCTAAATTCTTCTGAATTTAATGAGCAGACATCTCCAAATCAGCAATAAAATTTCTTCCCAACATCTGAACTATATGAAATTTTACTTGGTAAAAGGCTAGAAAGCAGTTCAAACACTCTTCTTTGCAGGTCGGTAGTCTTCAAAATTTTGAATAGTTATGTATTGGTCAATTTCCACCCAATTATGGTCAACAACAACACTTAAGTCTTTATCCCTCTACAGTGGGGTTGGCTATATGGATCCTTTGTAGCCATTGTGCACTATCTTCTTTCCAACCACTTATGGTCAATTTACTATAATCTTGATGAGGATGGTGTCACGCGATCCTTGGGGTCTTCTCGCTCCGAGCAAAGAACCATTAATGAAGAATGAGACCGCTCATATCGAGCGGGCCATCGATCTAGGAATTTTAATATTTTATTTGTAATTTTTCTGAAGTTTATTTGTGTATGTGTTTTGGAGATCAAAATGGTGAGCGAATTATGACCTCTCATTGCCCCTCTCATCTATAAATAGAAGCAAACTTAATTTCATGACATTGAAAAGTAGAGACAAAAATCCCTTTTTTTAATCACTGGCGCCGAACCAGAATCCTAGTGTGACACTTGGAATACCTCCCTCCCCCCATCCCCTTGGCCGACCACTCCCCTCCTCCTTTTCCCTAGTTCCGTTCTTCCCCACCCCAAATAAATAGCCGACCACCAACCTCCCCCGCCACACTTCTCTCTCTCCTTAGCTTGTTCTTCACAAACCCTGTTCCCTTCCATTTCAGTTTTTCGGGGACCGCCACTACCTCCTCAGGCCACCACCACCGGTGACCAAAATAGGCCACCCTTGATCGGCTACCCCTCCAAAATCTCATTCCCATACATTTTAGTTTTTCAGCGATCACCACCACCACCACCACCACCACCACCACCACTACCACCGACCAGCGCCACCACCTCCGGTAAACACCACCGGCAACCTCCACCAGAAACCACTACCACCTCCGGTGACCACTGCCGGACACCACCACCGCCGACGACCCGTGGCCGGCCACCCCATTTACCCATAACAACCAAGCTAAGTCCCCACTACCCCACCTCCCCACTCCTAACCACCTCCTAAAATTTAGCCTCAACTCCTAAAATCACTCCCAACACTCATTCCCTCACTATTTCTATCAGGCCTCCCCCCCCATCTAATTCCCCACCTCAGCAACTGAACCCGTGTGCCACCCCTTCAGTTCATCGTCCCAGTCATGGTAGGCCCTTTTACCCTCACGCGTGACGCGTATCAGTGTATGGCTACTTGAGTCTAGAAAACCCTTAAATTCCCCTTTGCTGAGTTCGGTCGTCAAAACTCAACACCCAGGGCACTCCATCCCTGCCGCCCGTGCCTTCCTTTTGGTTGTTGCCCCTTCACAGCCTCAGGAATCAGAGATTATAGCAGTCCTGCTTCATACAGCCATGCGTCCTCTTTCAATTGTCTTTGTGCAGCCTCCCATTGCCTCTCCTGCCACCGACACCTTCATGGACAGTCCCCGAGCCTTCTATCCGTAAATATTGTGAGTTATAGTTTGGTCGGATTGATTTTTTAGTGTCAAATTGTGTGCTTATTTCATATTTTGGGTTTATTACTTTGTAATTGTTGCCCTCAAGTCTCTTGTGACTTGTTATAACTTTTTGCTTGTGTAGTTATTGTCCTACCCTCTTACACACACATATAACATTGCAGATTTTCCCTATTTTGAAGCTTAGTTTGGTTGTGACTTATCTTTAATATTCTTTATAAAGTTTAGGGTATAGTATTCTACCTCATATAGTCATCTTAGGACCCACCCTTTGTCAAATACTCCTCAAAGTCATTCATATTTGTCATATGGGCCAAATGATAGATCCTCGCCTAATTCCCACATTTCTTTAGCGGTTTGACAGAACAAGTATTGGCTAGCAATCTTGTGGTCTATATAGTTGATAAGTCAATTGATCATAGGGAGGTTCTCTCCTTCCCATTCCTCATAAGAGGGTTCGTCTTGGTGGGAGTAGGTTTGAATCCAGTGATTAATCCATGTCTTCTACGACTCGCAATAAATATCAGCATAAATTGAGCTCATAAAAGGTAGTTTCTACCGTTCAATTTTCTGTGAGTTACGCCATGTGAGATCCACATTCTAATTCCCTCCACTATAAGATTTAGTTTGATCACTCGGCCTTTCAATGATGATAACGCGTGAAAATTTCTAGGAAGCCGAGAAAGGTCGCAGGAACATTCAACCAAAATCAAGTCAAGTAGAAATCAACAACAATAGAAGCACAAGAGTCTTAATTTGGAATTATCATCAACTTCTTTACAGGCCGAGACATACATTGCGAGACATGATTCACAATGTATCCAATGGAAGCAAAAAAATCTACAAACAAGAGAAACCACATGGTTTGATAACAGAACCAGCACAAGCCGCTAACCGCCAAGCTGTCCGCTGAATCCACCAAGTCGTCAAATTGCAACCAAGCCGTGCGGGCTGCCTGTTATTGAACTGCTGGAAAAACAATTCTGTCCGCCACTTCTTGTCGCCTGACCGCGAGGTCGCCTGACCGCGAGGTCGTCTGACCGCGAGGTCGCCTGACCGCAAAGCTTGCCACGAACAGAACTGTTGAACGAAGAAACAGCCTACTCGCTGAGACCGGACGAACTACTTATTTGAACTATCCACGACCCCAAGGAAGAAGACTTCTAGCCGCGTAAACCGCGACTTGCTGCATGCCACAAATTGTAAACCGCGAACTGATCCACAGTGAGTTTTCCACTAGTTGCCTAGTCGCCCGGTGCTAGCCGCACAACCTGCACAACACAAGCCAACTTCACTTAGCCACCCTGTTAGAAAAATCTAACCGCAAGTTCAAAATGCAAGTAGAGTTCTCACTGTTCTCGTCTTTATATGACAAGCCGGGGACTCATATTTATAGGCGACAGAGGGAGTGTGGTAACCGCCCATAGTGATAGGATAACCGTCCATCATCCTGCAGCAAGCACAACCTATCCGCACAAAGGTGCGGATACCAGAGTCAGACCGCCTGGTTGCGCTGTCTGCTTCTGGTATTCGCGGAGATCGACTGTTCGACTAGGCTTGTATATGGCCTTAGTTGTGGATAGCAGTATGCGCAGATTGGATGCGGAGTCCGTTGCTCGGTGCAGTTTGGTGGCTGAGTCCGGCAGTCCGCAGCTGACGTGATTGGATCAGTGTCTGCTGAACTGTGCTTTCTGGTTGCGGAGACCGACAGTTCGACATTGACACGGTGGTTCAGAACGCGTGGCTGGATTGATCAAGTCCATGCAGACTGGTTTTGTTGTACGCTCAGCTTGACAAACTGGTCCTTCTTTCCGCTTAGGCGGTTAGTTGGTTTAGTGGCGAACTGATACTGGTATCCGCATTTGTGCAGATAGGTGATGTTAGTCGCCGATTGACGAGCGGTTATCCTATCACTATGGGCGGCGACGACACTTCTCTTCGCGCCTATAAATAGGAGTCTCCGACTCATCATAAATAACAAGAACAGTGAGTAGCAGTTGTGCGGCCTGGGCTGTTAAGTTTGCAGACCGCGCGGTTACTATTGTTTGTATTTTACTGCTTTCATTGGGTACATTGCGAAATCATGTCTCACAATGCATGCCTCGTTCTGTAAATCAGATTTGTGAATTTTAGATTAAGACTCTTGTGCTTTTGTTGTGCTGAATTCTACTCGACTTTAGTCGTGGTTGAGTGTTCCTGCTTTCTCTTTCTCAACTTCCTACAAATTTTTACATGTTATCAGAGGGAGGTTGAGGAGTAAGCAGTTGATCAACTCAGAAGTTTGTTATTTCTTCTTAAAGTTTAAGTAAATCAGTTGTGAGCAATGAAAGTTGGTTATACAAGAGGCCTTGGAATTAAGCTCCTGGCGCAGACCAACTTTAAGAAGTGACGTTCTTGCATGAAGAGCTATCTGATTGACGGACCTTTGAGAGGTCGTCGATGGAGACGACAAGCAAGAGGTCACTGCTGCTACCGGGAATGCTGAGGCGGTGAGAGCTTGTAGGGAGATAAATACGAAAGCAAAGTTTACTCTCAAGCGGACAATCTCACCAGAGCTGTTTGACCACATCATCGGATGTCGGCCAGCAGTTGAAATTTGGATGGCCTTGGATGACCCGTTTAACAAGAAAAATGTAGCTCGGCTACAATTCTTGGAGAATGAGTTGACGAAAACCACTCAAGGTGATCTGTCTATATCTTCTTTCTTCTTGAAGATGAAGAACCTATGCGCTGAGATTTCAGCGTTGGACCCGGAAGAACCTATCTCATAGGCAAAGCTGAAAAGGCACATCATCCGCTGACTGCGGAAGGAGTATGTGACTTTTGTTACTTCTGTGCAAGGCTGAGCCAATCAGTCATCTTTGCTTGAGCTGGAGAACTTGTTGGCTTCGCAGGAATGTTTGGCAAAACAGATGACTAGAGTGTCGATCTCAGGTGGAGATGACGAAGCTCTCTTCTCTAACAAGAAAAACAGATGGGACAGGAAGAAGAATACACCTGCTAGCGATGATCCGTCTTCTTCATCACAGTAGAAAAGGAGCAAGGCTCTTAATCACGATGACGGAAATAAGCGGGATAGACCTCGGTGCTATAGGTGTAACAAGCTTGGTCACATCCACAAGAATTGCAGAGTAAATCTTCAGCTAGGGCATGCTGCATGAAAGGAGGAGGCTGAATCCAGAGCTGAGGAAGGAGGATGACGGACACTTGTGTTTGTGCACTTTTCTCCATCAACTATCAGGAGGACTGGATCGTGGACTCGGGGTATGATCATCATTTCACCAAGGACGAGTCTAAATTTTTTTCTCTACATGATTACAAAAGTAATGATATTATTATTGCTGATGATGCTGCACATGCAGTAGAGAAGGAGGGGATGTTTTCTTTAGGTAGTGATCGGAAGCCACTTACTTTAAGGAGTGTGTATCACATGCCGGGAATGAAGAAAAATCTTTTCTCAGTGACCAACGCTGTTGATTTTGGGTATCACGCTCTATTTGACCCAACATAAGCGAAGTTTCTCAGGAACATGTCAGCTGTGAAAACTGACGTCACTTATGTCGGTAGGAAAGTGAAAGATTTGTTCGTGTTGACGATAAGTTCCTATGTTGATAAGATGATGGTAAATGACAGCGCTGCTATCTGCCATGAGAGGATGAAGAATGTTAGGATGGATAAGCTGAAGACTATGACAGTGAGGGCCTGGTGTATGGCTTGCCTAGTCTTTCATCATTTAGCGACAGTCATGCCTGTGCGGGATGTCAGTATGAAAAAGCTCATCGCCTTCCATTTGACAAGTCATACACCAGATGCAAAGTACCGTTAGAGTGCATCCATGGTGATCTGACTAGACCCACCGTCACCCCCAGTCTCGGCGGAAGTAGGTATATGCTAGTTCTGGTTGATGATTTTTCTAGGTATACTTGGATATACTTCATGAAGGAGAAGTCAGCAGCTTTCAGGATGTTCGTGGAGTTCAAGGCTCGTGGAAGGCCGACTCAGTCTGCGAACTAAGAAGTTGAGAAATGACAACGAAGAAGAGTTCAACTCAAGCGAGTTCTCCAACTTCTGCAGAAAGTTCAGAATCTGAAGAGAGCTTACTTGTGTGCATGTTCCACAACAGAACAGAGTTGCAGTGCGGAATCATTTGGCGGAGACTTGCAAGTGCTGACTTCACGCCAAAGGCATTCCCAGGGCTTTCTTGGCGGAGGGAATGACCTGTGCGGCATATGTCATCAACCAGATGCCTCTCAGTTCGAATAACATGAAGTCTCCACATGAGCCGATGTTCAAATAGAAGCCCCGTGTGGAACATCTTCGAGTGTTCGGGTCAACCTGCTATGTGCATATTTCAGACGCTCTCAGGACAAAGTTAGATGCAAAAGCAAGGAAGATAGTCATCGTTGGATACGATGAGAGCAAGAAGGGCTGGAAATGCATGGATACAGAGACACGGAAGTTCGTTGTCTCCCGGGATGTGGTATTTGACGAATTGACATCATACCAAGGTAGCTCATCTGTGGAGCTACAAGAGAGCATGTCTAACGGAGGGCAGGTTCAAGCTGCTTGAGATCTTCTTGTGGAGTTGTCTGTGTCACTAGGTGCTTCGGTTTTGTCTAGCTCCGGGGTGTAAGCTTCTGGATCTGGAAGCAGGGGGAGCGATGCTCCTGGTGTGCCCAAGAGGAGAGCTAGTTCAGAAGAAACAGCGAGAGTGGCGGATCAGGGTCAAGCCCTGCGGAGGTCCAAAAAGGATCATTATTCCACCGACTCGGTATTGGGACGGGAACATGGTGAGTTTCGTCTTATGTTTCTTCGCAGGTCCCTTGGATGAACGAGAGCCGTCAAGTTTTGAAAACGTCACTGACATTAAAAAGTGCGAAGATGCTATGAATGAGGAGATTGTCTCCCTCAGGAAGAACGAGACTTGAGACTTTGTGCCCAAGGTCGAAGACATCATTCCTATAACATGCAAGTGAGTTTACATGCTAAAGAAAAATGCTGACGGCAGTATCAAGTGGTACAAGGCTCGCCTTGTAGCTCGGGGGTTCTTACAGCAGTACGAGGAGGATTGTGAAGAAACGTTTTGTCTGGTGGCCAAGATGACTTTAGTGCGGGTGGTAATCTCTTTGGCTGCTTGTCAGTGGTGGAAGATTTGACAACTCGATGTGAAGAATGTTTTCCTTTACGACGAGATTGACAAGGACATTTTCATGGTACAACCATCAGATTATGTTTCTGAAGAACATCCAGGACACGTGTGCAAGCTGAAGAAGACCCTCTATGGTCTGAAGTAGGCGCCTCAGGCGTGGTATGAGAAGATCGCAGAATACCTCCATTTTTGCGGTTATTTTGTTTCATATTCAGATTCAGATTCAAGTCTGTTTGTTAGGAAGAGTGAGGAGTTTCAAGTCCTAGTGCTACTATATGTTGACGATATGATCGTCACCGGGAACTCAGAAGAAGAGGTAGCAAGGCTCAGGACTGAGCTTGCTATCAGGTTCGAGATGAAGGATCTTGGGGAGCTACACCATTTCCTTGGACTCGAGGTTGGGTGGAAGTGGAACGACATGCTCGTTTCCCATAAAGGCTATGCGGAGAGAATCGTTAAGCGATTCAGCATGCGAGAAGGGAAGAGCAGTTCTACTCCTCTGGAGGTTGGTCTGAAACTTCGGCGTGATGGAGGGAGAGTTTTTTCTGATCCCTTGGTGTTCCAGACTCTCGTAGGGAGTCTCATATATCCGACGATCACAAAACCGATATTGTCTATGCCGTGGGCCGAGTGAATCGATATATGACGGAGTCGCGGAAGCCTCATCTAGTGGCGGCTAAAAATATTCAGAAGTATGTGAAGTTCACCTCGGACATGAGCCTCTTTTACAAGAGAGACACAGACTTCAAGTTGCATGGCTTCACATATGCTGATTATGGGAGAGATTCTGATGATCAGAAGTCATCATCAGGATACGTCTTCATGTGCGGGATGACAATTATCTCGTGGTGTAGCAAGAAACATGATTCAATGTCTGTCTGCACTACAGAAGTAGAGTAGAAGACTTCGGCCTTGACAGCTCAGGAAGCTATCTGGCTCAGGAGGTTAGTGGAGGACATCCATGAGGTGGTGCGAGCGAGATCCTACTCTGCTTCGCGGTGACAACGAGAGTGCTCTTAAATTGATTAATAATTCAGTTTGTCACACGTGAACAAAGCACAAGGAGATCGAGCATCACTTCGTTCGAGAGAAGATGCTGGAGGGTCTTTGATTGTAAAATATGTGCGGAGTCAAGACAACATCACAGATATCTTCACGAACTCATTGCCGAAGGGACCGTTTATTCGGTTACGGGGTTTTCTCGGGCTGATTTTCACTTCCCATTTCAAGGGGGAGTGTTGAAATTGTTGAAGTTGGGGTGAAGTGAAGGTGAGCGGTCTGATCTGGGCAAGCCGCACAGACCGCAGCGGCTGTCGCGAAGTGGAGGATAGGATATGCCGAATAGCCAGTTTCAGCCTCTATCCTTTCTTCCTGCGGTCTGGTTCAACAAGCACCCTGGAGAAGTAACCGGACGGTTAGTCTTGTCTACTCGCGGCTGTGGTGATCTGGATTGTGAGACCGCACAGTCAGCTTAGAACTTATCAAGATCTCTGGCTCGTAAGAAGGTAAGCGGTTAACGCATTCAGTGGAAGCTAACCACACAGTTCGCCGGACCTTCTCGGGCGGGTTGATAGCCAGAGTTCGCTGGATGTGTTGACTTGATCACGGTGGTGACAAGTCTGGTTTGTTGCCTAGATCGTCGAGACCGCCTGGTTGCGCAGTCTGCTTCTGATATTCGAGGAGATCTATTGTTCGACTAGACTTGTATATGGCCTTAGTCGTGGATAGCAATATGCGTGTATTGGATGCGGAGACCGCTGCTCAATGCGGTCTTGTGGCTGAGTCCGACAGTCCACAACTGGCGTGATTGGATCAACGTCCGTTGAACTGTGCGGTCTGGTTGTAGAGACCGACCGTTCGACATTGACACGGTGGTTCAAGACGCGTGGCTGGATTGATCAAGTCCACGCGGGCTGGTTTTGTTGTCCGCTCAGCTTGGCAGACTGGTCTTTCTTTCTGCTTAGGCAGTTAGTTGATTTAGTGGCGGACTGATGCTGATATCCACATTTGTGCGGATTGGTAATGCTAGTCGCGGATTGACGAGCGGTTATCCTATTTCTATGGGCGGTGACGACACTCCTCGCTCTTATAAATAGGAGTCCCCGATTCGTCATAAATAACAAGAACAATGATAACTTAACTCACATTTTAATCTTGCGGTTAAGATTTTCTAATCGGCACGACTAAGTGAAGTTTAATCTGTGTAGGCTATGCGACTAGCATTAGACAGCTAGACAACTAGTGGAAGCTTGGTGTCGAGCAGTTCGCGGTTAACAGTCATCGGTTTACAACAGGTCGCGGTCTCAGCGGCCTGAAGTCTCTTTCTCGGGGTTGCGGCTAAGTGGAGCAGTTCGCCCGGTCTATCGGCGTTTTCTGTTCAAAGTTCATCAACATTCAATAACAAGCAGTCCGCGCAGCTAATTGCGGTTTGACGACTTGAGCGGTCTCGGCGGACAGGGTTTGCGGTTAGCAGTTGTGCGGCCTGGGCGGTTAAGTTTGGAGACCGCGCGGTTACTCATGTTTGTATTTTACTATTTCCATTGGGTACATTGCGAAATCATGTCTCGCAATGTATGTCTCGCTCTGTAAATCAGATTTATGAATTCCAGATTAAGACTCTTGTGCTTTTGTTGTGTTGAATTCTACTTAGCTTTGAGTGTGATTGAGTGATACTTTGAGCTCTTTCTCAACTTCCTATAAATTTTTATATTTTCTACACTTCTTTCTTGTACTTGATCATCAAATTGAATTGTTTCAAGCAATCCTCTTGCACAAAGCCTTTAAACCTGTGAAAAAGTTTTGTTGATGATTCTCCCTGCTCTTGTTATATACTAAGTGGTTGTAGTAGTAGTTATTGTTTCGTTATCTTATTCATTAATCATGAATGTCCTTGTTGCTCTCGATGGTATTGCCAATGTTGTGCGGGCCGGTAGTGTTGTTGTCCAATGGTTTGACTATGTTGTTTCTACTCCTAGAAGGGTGTTCAAACTCCTTGACAATCAGCAGAGTTGTTGTTTGACCTTTTCGATTGTCAATTTTTTCTATGACACGGGTTGACCTTCTTCCGTCGATAAAGATAAGCTTCAGGCTTGTTTACCCTAAGGCCTCCTTATATCGGCTAAGGGAGGGCCCTAAACCCTAAGACAAAAAAAGGATAAAAGCGGCCAAATGTCATAGTTTACCCGTATCTATCATAGTTTGTGTTTCGGGTATCAAGATAATACTCCCGGGACCGGTCTTATGAAATGTTATCTTCTTATCCCTTTTCATTTCTTTTCACTTTCCCCCTCTATTTAAAGCCAATCACAACCCGAGATATGTTTATATATACTCCTTATCAAAATTATGTAAAACTATTTAAAAATCATAAAAATGATGTTTAGGATCAAGCACATACCTAATTGGTCCATAAGCACGAACTTATGGAAAAGAAGCTATTTTTTTCTCTTAAGTAGCAAAGTGTTACTCCCATGGGTGGATCAAGCACATACCCGTCGGCTCAGAGGTGGCCCCCACACAGCTCAGAGTTGGGGCACCACATGGCTTAGCGGTAGGGCTACCACATGGCCGTGACCGCCTGACCCACACAGGTAGAGAGGCAATTTCGGGATAAACAACACACGCCGGTCTCAAACCCGTTACTCCCTCTGATGCAACTTTTAGGATCAAGCGCATATCCAACTGGTCTATATGATCAAACTTATGGAAATGACGCCACTTTTTTCCCGTAAGGAAGTAGCAAAGCGTCAAGAGAATGAATGTTGAACCCAACATGATATTTTGCAGCAGTCGGCTGATTAGCGCTCGACATGGGTAGGGATGCATACACCCAGGTACAATCTTTCGTAAAAAATGGTTTTCTTAATTTATACAAAATACAAAACTTTGTGTCGATTCCTCCACAACTGCTTCATGAAATTGGAAACTGAAGGGGGGCTGGAATCCCATTTTATAGGTAAAAGGTGTGCACATAGCCACCCACATGATCTCCACTAAAATTAGTGGGATCATGGGTTTGACCGTGCGCGCGATCATCGCTCGCCGATCCCACTAATGATGGCGGAACCGCCACAACTCGCCGGCGGCGGGCGGACGGCCTTCTCCCAGACGCCGCCCGCCTGCCCCCGTTCATGCGGCCAAGGGGGCGGCAGCCCGGGCCGCCCCTTGCTCGGCCGCCGGTGCGGCCAAGGTGGGCGGCCGACCGGGCTGCCCCCCTCCTTTGCTGCCGGTGGCCAAAGGGGCGGCCGCCCCCTCCCCCGGCCGCCCGTGCGGCCGAGAGGGGAGACCAACGGGGCCACCCCCCGCCTTGGCCGTCGGCGGCCAAGTGGGCGGCAGCCCCCCCTCGCCCGACCACCCGTGCGACCGAGAGGGGCGGCCAACCGGGCCGCCCCCCCACCCCCCGCCTTGGCCGACGGAGGCCAAAGGGCGGCCGCCCCGCCCGTCGGTGGCCAAAGGGGCGGCCGACCGCCCCCTCCCTCGACTGCCGGCGCGCGGCCAAAGGTAGCGGCCCCCTCTCTCTGGCCGTCGTCGGCGGCCCTCCCTCGCCGACAAACTTGGCGGCAAGTTCGTCGACCGCCCATGAAGGCTCGCTCCCGCCGTCCAATCAAGGGGGAGTGTGCTCGACCGTTCGATCCACGCGTAACCACTCACTAACCACCAAGTTAGTTGAGAGAATTTAATTAATATTTTATTATTTATTCATGGCGGTCACCAAATAGCGGGATACGCGTATCAAAAACTATAGTAAAAATATTTATGAAGGTGGTTACGGTGTGCGGATAGTCGCGTAACCACCATAACCACCTCCCAGAGCCTATAAAAGGTGTCCAGACCTCATTTATCATCTTCTTCTGATTTTTCTCTTCGGAGTATTCTTCTTCCTCAGGTGGAAGCTCTGCCAATTTCCTCCTACGAGCCACCTTCGAGCCACACCCGAGTCAAGTCGCAACCATCCGACGAAGTCGAATCGTCCGAGTTCCAAGCAGCCCCAGCAACTGCAAGACCAAGTGTGTCGCCTCCCATTCAGAATCAGCAAGTCGCTATCCGAAGACCACCAACGTAAAGCACAATCTGTAACAACTCCCGGCGCGACGGCCTGTCGTCCGCTGCGTGCAAAGTGCTCTCTCACCCCATAATTGTAACGGGAGGTGGTCTGTCACCCTCGACTTCACAAACCAGCTGTAACCCACAGGAAATAATGGATTTTGACCGGCACAGATCCAGTCACGTGGTTTTTTTACCCTGTTGAGTGGTTTTTCCACGTTAAAACTGCTTGTTTACAATCAACCTACTCTTTTGGCTGTGTGCTCGCTCGACCGTACCGAGAGCTAAGACGGTCCAAGAATTCCAGTCCGACCGGGACGTCGAGTTGGTCCGCAACAGTTTGGCGCCGTCTGCGGGAAGCGAGTTCCCAACATTTTCAGAAGATTGTACCCTTGCACAGCTGTACGAAGAGACAAAATTTCCAATCTGACAGCTCCCATGGAACGACTTCAATGGTAAAACGAAGCGTCCGGACAGCGCAAGTATCCATCACAGGGGGGCACACTGAGCCAGCCCACTCTCATCTACTTGTAGACGTGCCTCTCGAGGCAGAAACGGTTCTCGCCCCAGTAACAACATTGGAGGGACGAGTTCGTCAGATGGAGGCGCAACAAACCGAGGTGCTCACTCGGCTCAGGAATATGGGGGCTCCTCCCGCTCAGCCGCTTGCACCAACCAATCTCCTACCTCCACTAAGCCATGACCAACCAAGGGAAGCTTCGCAAAGAGAAGCGTCAGAAGAATTCTCCGATGCCGACTAGTTTAAGGTAAGATTAAGCCGCGAACGATCCCCGTGCGAACAAAGCCGCAGACGATCCCCGTGCAAACTAAGCCGCAGACGATCCCCGTGCAAACTAAGCCGCGGGCGATCCCCATGCGAACTAAGCCGCGGACGATCCCTGTGCGAACTAAGCCGCGGGCGATTCTCGTGCGAAAGGTAAGACTGCGCATGCGATTTGAATACAAAAACTATTCACCGAACCTGCCTTTCTACGCCAGGGCATCGTCAGGGTCTGCCCCCCTCACGACCAAGCCGCGGGTGATCATCGTGCAAACTAAGCCGCGTGCGATCCTCGTGCAAATTAAGCCGCGAGCGATCCTCGTGCAAATTAAGCCGCGAGCGATTCTCGCCCGAACTAAGCCGCGGGCGATCCCCGTGCGAACCAAGCCGCGAGCGATGCTCATGCGAAATAAGCCGCGGGCAATCCCTGAGCGAATTAAGCCGCGTGCGATGCTCGTGCGAACTAAGTTACTAACCAACTACATGCACAATTATAAGCCCCCCACAAAGTAATACTACGGGCCAAACAGTGCTCCGGCAAGAGAAATGACACAATCCTCATTATAACAACATACAAATACATGCGCAAACACGCCGGTCAACAACCGACAAACAACAACGACGACCTACTAAAAAAAGCAAAAAATGTAAACACACACTAATACAAGAAAACAGCGCCGCTACACGTCGTCCGTGTCAACATCAGAGCTCTCGTCACTAGAGATATCATCAAAGCTAAGGCCAGATACATCACATCTCAAGCTCCTGCCAACAAGACAAAAAGCCTTCGAGACTCCTCGCCTAAGGGCCAACTCTCGAACGTCTTCCATTTGAGGTTCCACCTTCTTGCTCCAGATCTCTTTGCGAACTTCCTCACTGATCAAGCATCGATCCCGCATGTAATCTAGAGACTCCATATACTCCGCAAGGCCAACAGCCTTCAACTCTGACACACGGCTATCAGAAGACAACGCCTCCACCCGGGCCTTCGCCGCACCAAGCTCCGTCTCCAAACGAGAATCTCCTCTTGAGCACACTTCAACATCTGCGTAGTCCTCTCCACCAGAGACTTCTCCACTTCTAAGGAAACCCAAGTCTCCTCCTATTCCACCTTCAGCTCCGATCCAACCCGGCGAAATCGAGAAACATCCCGGTCATGATCATCCTTCAAGGCGACAAGAGAACCCGCTGTTGCCTGAAACTTCTCCTGAAGGGCCAGGTATCCATCCTTCAGGCTCACATAATGGTCATTTCAGGTAACGACAATCTGAACCCGAGCCTCGATTTGCAAAAGAAAAGAGATAAGTCAGTGCAATACAACAATAAAAAAGAGCCAAAAATGATCAAGCTCACTTACCATTTCATTCATCACCTTCAAAAAAGAAGATGACCTCAGAGCCGCTGCCTCCGCAGGGAAAGACTGTGGGGCAGACGAACCAAGCACCTGAACCTCGGGAGGTGAACCACCACGACCACCCGAAGGAGAGTCATGACTCAGAGAAGACAAATAACGCGCCGAGCTACCGCCACCTCGTGAAACAACAACGGCCTTACGCTTTCGACTACAACCCAAAGACGTCTCAGCTGTCCGTCCAGAGACCGGAGAAATGTCACCCCACAAAAAAACGCTTTTCTTCCACGAATGAAGAAATGCATAACAGACGGTTAGCCAACTCACGTGGCTCCGAAAATCCAAGTACTGGAGAGAACTCCCGCTCCTTTTCTTTTTGGCAACGATAACGATCAGGCAATGCATTCCACAGCTCCGGCAATCCCCAAGAATTCCTGACATAACCAAATAAAGTATTTCCGTGGTGGCGGTCCGTCCGGATCTCAAAATCTAGCCAATTCTTGTTGCTGCAAATCTCCACCCGCTCGCCACCGTCAGATCAAACATCACACCAGTCCCGGAAGCAATCCAAAGAAAGTTTCCCGCCATGCTCGCGAAAGAAGACGACCAACCCCATATGGCGTACCACTCCCAAGGGAGTAAACTGGGAAATCGGCACGCCGCAGAACTTTAGAATCTCAATCACTTCCTCGCGCGGGGGGAACCAAAATCCCGATCTCAAGGTAGTCTCGCAGATCGTCAACCAGCCACGAGGAAGATTTTGTACCCTCTCTTCAGCACGCGGTATCCTTACCTCAAAGTCAGCAGGAAGGCCGAACCGCCTCCTCCAAATGACAACCTGATCCTTGGTAAGAGAAAAGCGAAGACGCATCGGCCGAGCAGTACGTTTTGGGCCCTGTCACAAAGAATAAAGATTTAAGTTGAAAAGTCTGGGCAAAAGCCATTTGCAACACGCCCAAAAGCAGACACGTGCCCCTACACGCACGAAAAGCCCATGCACGAACATCCACGCATGACCACGGACGTGCACACAAGCCAACACACACGCATGCCCAAGAGCGCGCGCCAGGACGCACGCGTCCTGGCACGCATGGCCAGGGCCCCGCGCGGCCCAGCTCGCGCACGGCCAAGGCCCCTGCGCGGCCCGGCCCGCGCACGACCATGCACCCGCCCCGCGCTTAGGGTCGGGCGCTCGCAGAGGCGCGTCCGCGCGTCCGCGCGCGTGCGCCCACATGACCAGGCGCACACACGGGTGCGCACGTGCGCGCGTGATCGGGCATGCGCGCGGGCGACCAGGCGCGCGCACGCGCACTCGCGCGGCGACGACGCGCAACCGCGCACGCGGTCCGGTGCGTGCCTACCAACACGACCAGCCACGCACGTTTCCGCGCGGGCGCGACCGCTTACACCTCCGCGGGGGCACTCACGCGCCCTCTTGCACGTGTCTACACACGCGTGGTCACGCTCGCCTATGAGCGACCCCACGCACCATCACGGCTAAGGGAGCAATAGCTTCCTCCCCAAGGCACGTTTATCACCACCCATATATCATAAAATAGATACTGTCATTTTTTACCCGAGTTTGTAGGGCGCAACCACTCGTCGGCGCAAGTCCGTCATCGTTCGCCACCTTCTCCGCCATGAAAATGAACAAAATAAGATCCTTGTTTATGTTCGTCCGAAGCGACCTCGTGCAACAAGCATCTGCGGGGCAATTGTTGGGGATGAACCTCATTTTATAGGTAAAGAGTGTGTACATAGCCACCCCCATGATCTCCACTAAAATTAGTGGGATCATGGGTTTGACCGCGTGCGCAATCACCGCGCCCGATCTCCCGCACGCCGATCCCACTACTCATGATGGGGGAACCGCCATGCCTCGCCGGCGGCGGGCGGCTGGCCTTCTCCCCGGACGTCGGCCGCCCGTCCCCGTTCATGCGGCCAAGGGGGGCGGCCCCTCCTCGGCCGCCCGAACGGCCAAGGGGGAGGCCGCCCGGGCCGCCCCCTTGCTCGGCCGCCGGTGCGGCCAAAGGGGGCGGCCGACCGTGCCGCCCCCCTCCTTGGTCGCCGGTGGCCAAAAGGGCGGTCGCCCCGGCCGCCCCCTCGCCCGACCGCCCGTGCAACCCCCCCTCTCCCGGCCACCCGTGCGGCCGAGGGGGGCCGCCAACCGGGCCTCCCCCGCCTTGGCCGACGGTGGCCAAAGGGGCGGCCTCCCCCTCGCCTTGCCCGCCGGTGGCTAAAGGTGCAGCCGCCCCGCCCCCTCCCTCGGCGCGCGGCCAAAGGGAGCGACCACCTCTCTCCGGCCGTCGTCGTCGGCCCTCCCTCGCCGGCGAACTTGGCGGCAAGTTCGTCGCCCGCCCGTGGAGGCCCGCTCCCGCCGTCCGCTCAAAGGGGGAGCGTGCTCGACCGTTCGATCCACGCGTAACCACTTACTAACCACCAGGTTAGTGGAGAAAATTTAATTAATATTTTTTATTTATTCATTGCGGTCTCCAAATAGCGGGATACGCGTATCAAAATATATTAAAAATATTTATGAAGGTGGTTACGGTATGCGGATAGCCGCGTAACCACCGTAACCTCCTCCCAGAGTCTATAAAAGGAGCCCCAAGGCTCCTCATTTATCATCCTTCTAAACTTTCTCTTTAGAATCTTCTTCTTCCTCAGGTGGAAGCTCTGTCAATTTCCTCCTACGAGCCACCTTCGAGTCACACCCGAGCCACAGGCGGGTCAAGTCGTAACCATCCGACGAAGCCAAATCGTCCGAGTTCCAAGCGGCCCCAGCAACTACAAGACCAAGTGTGCCGCCTCTCATTCAGAATCATGAAGTCGCTATCTGAAAACCACCAGCGCAAAGCGCAATCTGTAACAACTCCCGACCCGACGGCCTGTCGTCCGCTGCGTGCAAAGTGCTCTCTCACCCCATAATTGTAACGAGAGGTGACCTGTCATCCTCGACTTCACAGACCAGCTGTAACCCCTAGAAAATAGTGGATTTTGATCGGCACAGATCCGATCACATGATTTTTTACCCAGTTGAGGGGTTTTTCCACGTTAAAATTGCTTGTGTACAATCAACCTACTCTTTTGGCTGTGTGCGCGCTTGACCGTCCTGAGAACTAAGACGGTCCAAGAATTCCGGCCCGACCGGGACGTCGATTTGGTCCACAACAAATGTAATTTTGGTTTAAGATGTCTTTGACTCAAAATTTAACAGTCTTTTAACAATTTATTCAATCTAATTTAAATAGAGTTGGGATCATGGTTGGACGAGTCGAAATCTGTCGATTGTTGTATGTTTGCATCCATGGGATCGTGGTTGGACCAGTTTTGGCTCCGTTTGGCATGGTGGTAGCGGTCGTAATCGCATGAGTTAAACTGTTATTTGTCAAGTATCACCTAGCAAACATCATTCGTTTGATCATAAAAGTGGATGAAGTTTCTTAGGTGAGTGTTAATCAAAGACAATTTAACCCCCATATTCATGACCGCCACCACCATGCCAAACGGAGCCTTGGTGAGTGAACGTTGTCCTCAACGAGCCCTTAGATGAGTTTGGTTCTCGAAAAGGTTTGCATCTTTTCTTCATTCAATATGCTATCTATATATTCTATGTAAAATGCTGCGCATGTTGCATTAGTTTTGACGACCGACCTCGCTTGTGTGGAGCCTGTGGCTTATTTGACGACCGGATAAGGGAAAATTTAATTCTCTTTTTCTTGAATCTTCTCATTCTTCTCTCATCTTTTTGGCTAGGGATAGAGTTGAGAAAAACTCCCCTCTTCACTCATCTCCCGGTCAAGGCTTACTCCCGTTGTATCTTCTTTCATTGGGAAGGCTAGGTCGAGGAAGGGTGGATACAATCCTCTTCGAGATTTCTCCCTTTTAAGACCGTACACACTGTCACGGGCTTGTCCTCATGACAATGTCGCGTGCGGTATTAGCTCCTTTTTGCTCCATTTCGCAGCAAGCTAAGTCAACCTCCTTCAACACTGTGTAAATCATTGTGGCCTCACACCCCAAAATTACGTGGTTAGTGGAGGAGTGATCACACCACTTATACACCCAGGACCGCTTATACACCCAGGAGAGGAGTGACATTGCAACATGGATCGATAGAGGAGGTTGCGATGTGGTCGGGGAAAATGGCTCGTGGCTAGCAAAGCAAGAGCCGGTAGAGGTGGTGGTGAGATAGCCGAAGAGGATGCGACAGAGTGGGGGCCGAAGAGTAGGTGGCAAGGCGGCCCGTGAAAGTGGAGCCAGGTTGACGGGGCAATGCCCGATGGAGGGGGAGGCGAGGCTCGATTTTTTCCCGGTCCGGAGAATCAGACAGCCTTAGCTCGGAATTGGACCGGGAGCGCAAACAATCTACGAAAAACAGCAGTAAATGACAAAAGTTTTTTTTGACGTGGAAAACCCCAAAAAGGGTGAACAACCATGTGATCGGATCTGTGCTGAGCCAAAATCCACTATTTCGTTGGAGTTACAAGAGGTTGAGAAGATTCCTCGGAGGGTGACAGACCACCTTTCAATTACAAGCACAAAAACGAAAATGATGAAAAAGAAACTAAGTTCTCGGAGCTTCGATCAAAACGCTCCGGCTAGAAAAATTGCTAAATCCACGGAACCTTGATGTGCCGTCCGCACGTGCGTGCCGCTTGTGCGGGTGCATGTTTGGTTTTGCCCTCTTCTCAGATGTGCTCGGTACTTTGGGATGAGCGCAGCACATCCGTTTGGATTGGCTTGCCCCTGTGTCTTCAATCAGAATCTCTCTCGTCTGATTCCAAAAAATTAAAGTGGAATCATCAATGATTATATAATATGTATGGAAATTAAATATATTCTTAGCTTTGCTTGGATTAACTCCACGCTAAAATATATATGATTATAAAAATATATTATTTTTAATGATATTAATTTTTTCGTAATAAGAGAATAATCTCAATGATATTAATTATTAATGATATAATAAATTTGCTGTCCTAATAATATTTGGCGAACGGCATAATAAAGTTAATAAATATATTTGATATTTTCTTCCTTTCTCTAGTTGATTCAGATAATTAAACAATTTGAACTAGTTCAATCAACCAAATTAAATGTGCATGATTTCTTATATTGCTAATAAAAATATTATTAAATATAATATTTAATATTTTATGTTTAATTGATGTGTTTCTATGAATCTTTTTCTCAAGCAATAAAAAACTGTATCTAATTATCTAATTAAAATGTGTAATTTTAAATGCAAATTCAATTTGACTACCTTCAAATCATGATTCCCTGAAAATAAATTTTTTTAATGTAAATCCAATTTGTTAAGTGCAAATAAAAAAAAATAAACCATATTTTTAATCTTTGAAATCATGACAATTTAGACTTTCTTCCGGGGATTTATTTTTACTGGTCAAATAATTACGATTGCATGAACCAAACTTTAATTAAGGTCCAATTCATGCTATCGTAATCGTTTCATCGATGAAAATAAGTTCCCTCAAACAAAACCTTAGTATAAAATATCAGCATTAATAAAAAAAGTTGTACATTCAATTCTTCGGTAAACATGTGATTTCATCATTTTTGGGGGAGAGAAAGCAATGTATGGGCTGCACCTAACACTTTTTTTAGGATATAAGTAGTATACCTTAAATGGATTTTGAATTTTTTGGGGCGGTCTACACCTATCAAGATTAGGCTTTGTTTGTTTGAACATTTTTTCTCTATTTTTGATGGGCATAAACGCCACCTCTCAAATTAGCCTTTTGGTAAACTTCCATTATCCAAAACTTCATTTTGACCCACAATACTATCACAGTTCCTACCTCCATTCTTACCGCTCCATTCTCACGACTCTCATTCTCAACGCTTCGAAAGGCCGCCACCCAAACAAAGCGAGCTTAGGCTCCGTTTGGCACAGTGGTGACGGTCCTAAATGCATGGACTAAAACGTCAAAATGAAATTCCTTAGGCGTGCTTTAACAAATGACAATTTAACCCAACCAACATCATTCACACGACTCTCATTCGTTAAGGATCACCCAACCAACATCATTTGTTTGAACATAAAAAGTGGATGAAATTCCTTAAGCGTGCTTTAACAAATGACAATTTAACCCCATGTAAGTACGCAAGTAACAACACTCTTTAAGCAAGTAACAACACTCTTTAAGCAAGTAACAACACTCTTAAAGATTAAGACTTCGTTTGTCTGGGCGTTTTGGCCGGCCATTTGGAGCAAACAACGCCGGACAACGGCTAAACAAATAGGGCGGTGTCTCCGTTTTCTCCGTTTGCACGCACAACAAGGAGGAAAAGCTCTACCACCGCTCCGTTTCGATCCGCACCTCCCCTCTCCAGTCCCAATGCTATCTTTCTAGCTGCCGAATGCTCCCGCAACCGTCTAAGGCTCTGTTTGGCTCCACGTTTCAACAGCAGCACCCCGCTGTTTTTCAGTAAGCCGCGCAAACAAAAAATAGACGCCCGCGATTGGAGTCGCCACCGCCTGATAATCGTGATATTTGCGCGTTCCAGAGTCGTGAAAAATTATCACGACTCTGAATCGCGGGGCTCGCGCGATTCTTCTTCCACGGCAAGCGGCGATTCTTCTTCCACGGCAAAGAGGCGATTCTTCTTCCACGGCAAAGCCGCTCGCGCGATTCTTCTTCCCGGCAAGCCCTAGGGGCGTTTCTTCTTCCACGGCAAAGCCGCTCGCGCGATTCTTCTTCCACGGCAAGCCCTAGGGCGATTCTTCTTCCACGGCAAAGCCGCTCGCGCGATTCTTCTTCCACGGCAAGCCTAGGGCGATTCTTCTTCCACGGCAAAGCCGCTCGCGCGATTCTTCTTCCTCGTGCAATTGTCGCCCTCGCCGAGCTCGCCTCTACGCCGGCCATCTTCCAGACAAGCCCCCTTCTCTTCTACCGCAGGTAAGCGAGCATCCCTGCTTCGATTTCTGCTTCCCGCAGTGGCTTCTATGATCGATTTCTTTTTTTTTTTCTTACTCTGTGTTTGGGTTTTCCTTCAGGTGCTCCAAGGCTTACCCTCTAGCTATCTTCAGTTCCCTATTCCTGAACAGATTCTGCATCAATAGAAAAGGGTATTCACCTCTCCCTTATTCTTCTCTCCTAAACTCAATTTCAACCCTTCGAGGTTTTCCTTCAAGTGTATTTTTTTTGAATTGTTGTCTGTGTATTTTTGTGTATAATTGTGTGTGTATGAATGTGTGCATGTGTGTGTGTATTTTTTGAATTGTGTGTGTGTGTGTATGTTTGAATGTGTGTGTTGTGTATGTGTGTTTTATGTGTGTGTGTGTTTGTAGTGATTGGGAATGTGTGTGTTTGTGTATAATTGTGTGTGTGTTTGTGTATAATTGTGTGTGTGTGTTTGAATGTGTGTTGTGTTTGTGTGTGTGTGTGTTTTATGTGGATGGGAATGTTTGTATGTTTGGGAATGTGTGTGTGTGTTTGTGTATAATTTTGTGTGTATGTTTGAATGTGTGTGTTTAGGGTGTGTGTGTGTTTGTATGGATGTGTATGTTTGAATGTGTGTATTTTTT
Source organism: Platanthera guangdongensis (assembly GCA_039583875.1). Lineage (NCBI taxonomy): Eukaryota > Viridiplantae > Streptophyta > Magnoliopsida > Asparagales > Orchidaceae > Platanthera > Platanthera guangdongensis. The sequence goes on from CM077167.1 coordinate 4,048,909, forward strand.
GGGAATGAATGTGTGTATTTTTGTGTTTGTGTGTGTTTATGTGTGTGTGTGTTTATGTGTGTGTGTGTTTGTAGTGATTGGGAATGTGTGTGTTTGTGTATAATTGTGTGTGTGTTTGTGTATAATTGTGTGTGTGTGTTTGAATGTGTGTGTGTTTGTGTGTGTGTGTGTTTATGTGGATGGGAATGTTTGTATGTTGGGAATGTGTGTGTGTGTTTGTGTATAATTTTGTGTGTATGTTTGAATGTGTGTGTGTTTAGGGTGTGTGTGTGTTTGTATGGATGGGAATGTTTGAATGTGTGTGTGTTTGTGTATAATTGTGTGTGATTGGGAATTGTGTGTGTTTAGGGTTTGTATGTTTGCATGTGTGTGTGTATTTTTTTGAATGTGTGTGTGTTTACCTGTGTGTGTGTTTGCATTAATTTTATTTTTTTGCATAGATGGGTAAATCAACGGAAGGTGGAATTTCTGCAAATTGGGAGACATCGCATGTTTTGCTTTTTTGTGATCTTTGTAGCCGAGAGATAGATTTAGGGAATAGACCTACCACTCATTTCAATAAGGAAGGCTGGTGCAATTTGGTGAAAAACTTCAAGGAGCGCACAGGTTTGGAGTACAGTCGGGCACAAATGAAAAACAAATGGATCAACTGAAGCGTGATTGGAAATTATGGCGTGAACTCAAAAGAGGTGAGACCGGTCTTGGTTGGAATCCCACTAAGCGGACAATTGACGCGTCCGATGATTGGTGGAAAGAACGTATTGAGGTTAGATTTATATATATAATTTTCTTATTATAATAATGAACATGTGATTAGAATGTGCATTTAATTTGAAGCTCCTTTTATTTTGTAGATGATTCCCAATGCGAAGAAATTTCGTTTGGTGGAATAGCGCCCGAGCTTGAGGAAAAACTAGACAAAATGTTCAGTCTGGTTGTGGCGACGGGAGAAAATGTATGGATGCCTTCTTCTGGAGAACTTCCAGGAATTTTTTCGCATGCAAACACCTTATCCGAAGAAGCTGAAGATCACATCAATGAGAGCAATAATACACAGACTTTTGCAAATGAAGATCTTGACTCGACTACACCTGGGCAGAGTTCTCAAAGCGGTGCAGCTTCAAAACGAAAACGAAAGGGGAAGAGACATGAAATGGGACAAAACAGATTATGTTGGCACATGTGGAAAAATTATTCTCCTCCTCAGAAGCAATTATGCAGCGCGTTACAGCACCAATTATTCCCCCTAGTATATTATCTGCTGCGAGAGGCGATTCAAGAATTGGAGAAGTACCCAGAAATCTTTGAGGACCGGTTGCTGTATCATTTTGCTACAGTTCATTTTCAAACACCCGTGAATCGAGTGACATTCCTGAGCATCCCAGAGGATAGGAGGGTGGAATGGCTGAAGACCACTACATGAATTCACATTTGTGATTTCTCTTATATGTTGTTTATGATTTTTATATGTGAACTTATTTACTATTCGAAGCAGTGCTTTTCGTGACTGTTACGAACATAATTATTGTTATTATTATTTCTTATGCAGTAATGTATGTTCAATTATTATACTGACTGTTGTGTCATATTTGTAGGTCAATACAATGTCTAACATACATGATGATGAAGAAGATAATATAGACGATGACGAAGAGTTGGTGGTGAATTACTGTGCAACTCGTCAACAAGATTGCACCGCATATGTGAAACTTGTTAACAGCACTGCATGTTTAATTGGTGATTATGTCACGTTGTTTTGTGATAAAACACCGTGCATGACATCATCTCAAACCGGACATAAATGGCTTCGAGAGTTATTTGAAGGACATCCTGGACGTTTTCACAATATGTTTCGAATGACTAAGGTCATTTTTTTTGACTTGCTAGCATTGTTAGAACAAAGTCACGGTTTACGAGGAACACAAAGGACACAGTCAAGCGAGGTTTTGACAATAACGATTTATATATTGGGGCATAATGAAACTTTCAGAAAATCTGGTGAAAGATTCCAACATTCCACGGAGACATTGAGTCGGTTGTTTATGATCGGTCTAGAAGCTCTGACAAGTTTGTCCATGCATAACATTGCTCCGATTGATCCCCATTTTCGTACAACTCCAGCGCACATACAAAATGATGATAGATATATGCCATTTTTTAAAGACTGTATCGTGCAATTGACGGTACACATGTTGATGCACGAATATCTGTGGAAAATCAAGTTCCTTAATTGGTCGTCATGGAAGCACGACTCAAAACGTAATGGCGTCTGCGATTTCAATATGTGTTTTACATATGTTGTACTTGGATGGGAAGGGTCTGCACATGACACACGTATATATCATCGTGCAGTACGGGATCCGCTAAGTAAATTTCCTTTTCCACCGGAAGGTATGTACCACGAGCTTTTACGTTAAGTTGATTTATTAATCATATCTTCAAATGTTTAAAATCTTTTTGGTACTAAAGGTAAATATTATCTCGTCGATGCTGGTTACCCATTGGAGAAGGGGCTCCTGAAACCTTTTCCGGAAACGAGATATCACTTGCCGGACTTTGCTCGGGGAAATAGGCCAATTGAAGGACGACGTGAAATATTTAATAAAGCACACTCATCGCTGCGTAGTGTCATCGAGAGGAGCTTTGGTGTATGGAAAAAAAAGTGGCCCATACTTAGCAAAATGCCTCATTTTGAATTCTCAAAGCAGTGTGTTGTTGTCGTCGTTACGATGTCGCTCCACAACTTTATTAGAAGACATCCATCGAGGGCTGACCCAGAGTTTGATGTATGTGACGGAAATGAAATCTTTATTCATCCAGAGGCATATGAGTTGCGTCCAAACAATCGTCCAAGAATTATCGATTCAAATCCGAACACAACACCAAGCTCATTCGAGGAACGGGAGCTGCAGAAATGACAAATATTAGGGACTACATTGCAGATCAACTAACGGAGTATCACAGGTATACACCATAATGACTTTTTACATTTATAAACATATATAAAAAGATCATTAATTACATGTCTTTTTGTGTGTGCAGTTAACGAACGATGATCGAGGGATATGTTTCATCAGCATGGCAGAACACGTTTATGATTTTCATGACTGGAATAATCGTTTTGAAACAGTTGTTTTTTTCAATTTGGTTAATGGACACTTAGAATGCATTAAATTTAACTGTTTTTAAATGTTATTGTTTACTATGTTTAAGTTCAAAAAAAATGAACTGTGCACCGCACAGCTGTTTGCCAAACAGATTAAACAGCTTCTCTGTTTGAAACAGCTCTGCAAAAGCTGTTCATCCAAACAGTTTCACAGATTCTGGCACCACTCTGCAAAACAGCTGATTATTCCACCACTGCTTCTCACCACTGCTTCTGCAGTCGCTGCAGCTGAGCCAAACAGAGCCTAAACAAATGAAGCCTAATATTTTGAAATGAAGCTTGCTTGCACGGCTGCACTCGCCGCGAAAATAATTCAAAAATAATTATCTTCTGTTCACATTTTTGGCTTTTCGTTTTTCGTAATCATCAAGATTTGTGAGTGGCTCATGATCGCATCCCAGCCATCCGATCACTCCTCCGCCCCCATCTGAAAACGTTTCGAAACCATACTAGACTCCTCACTCACTCTCTCTCTCTCTCTCTCTCTCTCTCTCTCTCCATTTCTTTCGTTTGCTTCTTCTTCCCTCTTCGTTTCTTATTTGCTGTTCTTTTTCTTCACTCGTTGCTCTCACCACATCGATCGACTGTGAGCGAATCCGGAGAACAAAGTATTCTCCCGGCGATCGATAATCCTGAGGTCTTCTGGGAGCTGATGACCTCCGGAATATTTCGCTTTCTCCGCTTAAGGGCCAACTTCTGCTTTTCCTTAGGGTTTCTTTCGTCTTCTTCCTTTTTCATGATTTGTTGTGCTGATCGGAAGCACTGCAGGGCGGAAGTTTGAAGGAGTGGGATCTGCCGGCGGGCGGTTCCGGGGAGAAAGGCGGGGCGCTTTTGATTAACTAGCTGGATGCTCTCGAGTTCTAAGGCAGAAGGATTCCGACAGAATCGCCAAATTTCTATGTTCTTGTGGCGTTCTGGAGCTTCTTTGTAAGGGATCCTCTGGTTTCCTTGGCGGGAAACTGTGATCTGGTCGTTGATTAGGGTTATGCTTTATCGAAGTTGAAGGGAGGCTGAGAAGGGGAGTTTTGAGTCATATGCAGTATAGCTTTATATGGGCGAGCATGAAGACAGGTTGCTACCACGTGATCTAGTAGTTCTCAATGGCCTTCTGGGCGATGAAGTTGCCAATGCGGCTCGGGTGCTTGATAAGGAACGATGGTTGAAGGCTGAAGAGAGAACCGCTGACCTGCTTGCTTGCATACAACCTGACCTGCCATCGGAAGAGCGAAGAAATGCTGTTGTAGACTATGTCCAGAGGCTAATCATGAACCGCTTCTCTTGTGAGGTGAGCATTCTTTTTGTCTGTTTTCCTAGATTCATAGCTTAAGAATATCATCACATGTTTCTATTCTAATTTAATTTGTGTAAGAATGGTACTTAGAGCGATATGTGATAGAAAATTGTTGCTATATGGCTATGTCTAATCAAAATGAACTACATAGATTATGGTTTCTGTGTTTTTATAAAAAATTTCTATGTATGACTATTTATATGTGTTATTTATGTTATCTTTGTCTGTTTTCCTAGCATAAAAATATGAGATACTGTCCTCCATTTCAAAAAAAATAGTTGTGTTTTGACGATGTTTTCTTACTTACGATGAAGCCTAAAAATATGAGCTTTTTAGGTATTTTTATAACCAAAGAGAAGATGAAAAGTATAGAGAAATGGAGGAAAGAGAAAGAAGTATCTGACGCAGATATGGACAAAGCATCTATGTGTTGGGATATAACGCGGAAACTATCCCCTAGGCACAACCAAATATTTACAGGGTGTACAAGAACATATAAATCTGAACAAACCACTGCATACAAAATTAATGTAAATGCAATAATAAACCATGAAGAAATGTACCGACGTACGTTACAGAAAACACCGCGGAGGAGCCGGACTCGCTCGATCCGCGGGAGAGAGAATAATCTGGACTGCAATCCGCTAGCACAGCGGACGCACAAGATTCACCGAGAACCTTCGTTGTCCGATGACGACCAAACCACCTGCCATCACCGGTGAAGCACCGTCGAGGCCAACTGCACTCACGCATGCCATCGACGCCAAGCCGCACCACCGGAGAAAAACACCATCAAGGCCACTGCACTCCCGCAAGCTTTCGCCGCCATGTCCGCATCGACAGAGAGAAACTCCGTCAAAGCCACTGCACCACCGCAAGTCTTCGCCGCCACTCCCACACCGCCTCATCTACTCCAAGACCGTAGAGATCATCTCCTCCAAGACCGGTGGCTATTTCCTCCAAAGCCGGTGGATACGTCGAGAGTCCCTCACGAGAGAAATGTTTCGCCGCCATCGCACGGTGTTGCACCAACTGCAACCACCGGCGGCATCCAACAGGGGTCTCCCACCCCTTACGACACCAAGAGTGAGACGGCGGCGGCGGCTCCTCTCTCCAACGCTACCAGGGGCGGCGGTTCTTCTCCCCCAAACGGTTGCTGCTTCTCCCAGGCCGACTTTTCTCCTACACGGCCAACAGACGGCTAGTTTTTTTCTTCATTTCCATGAACAGTAACTTCCCCTATATATAATATATATTTCTATATATATATAGACACAGGATGGGTTTAAATTCAAGAGAGCGAGAGAGAGATCTCTCTCTAAAAGAAAATCAATATAGACTGATTTTCTTCCTTGCTTGAAATTTCCAATTCATGCCCCCATTCACTCTCCTACCATTCATGATGTTTCCTAAATAATTGGATCCGAACCAAAAAAAATACAACACTATGAATTTCATCGAAGGGTTTCCCCATTCAGAGTGGAAATTCGTCCTTTTTGTGGCGGTGGGCAGTTTTTCGAAGGGGGTCATTTCATTCCTTTGGTTCACCTGTATAGAACCGTTAGTGTGACTCATGCTCTTTTCTAGCACATTGTCTGCCTTCGGGAGTTTACGTGACAGTCTTCATAAGCATGTTCTAGCGCGAGTTGCTCCACCTCAACAGAACCAATCTGATTTTTTTCTTCCTCATACCACCTATAGTCTGATTGCTAGGTGAAGATTTTGAACATGACCATTGAGATGTATTTCTAGTGCCTTCGGGGGGGGGGGGGGGTGTGACAAACCTAGCCTGGGCAGAGTATTGTTACAAACACCTCCTACTTCACATCATGATAGACACCGCCATTCTGGGTAATCTACGAGTGTGACATGCCCCTAATCCTTCCCTACACATCATCAGAGGCCAAAATGCTTGTAGTTGGTTAGCTAGTCCACAACATGGATAACATCTTAGTAGCAGTTCAAGAATATTTACTTCAAGCACAAGGATAATAAATAAATACTATGATGGAAAACACACCATGGTAAAATTTGAGGTGATTTTTAGGTTTGGTTGAAACTAGGACCATATTGGTAGCTGAAGAACATGAGAAACTAAAGCACATTCTCTCGTGCTGCTCTTATGGGCCATTCCAGGTGATCAAAAGATTGCTTGTTGGCTTATCATTTGACACTCATAGAAGGTATGGGATCCACAATATCTTTCACAACTCTTCTGAAGACCTTCGTTGGAGACCCTCTGCTGACACCCCTAAGCTACTTCCATTGTTCGGTGGGCATTACTGCCTAAGATGTTGACGGCCATCCAGTCCGACCTTTAGCAGAGCATGTGCGGGGTAAACATTCAGTTGGATAACGACTGGAAGAGGAGACCTAGGGTCCCCTAAAAGATTTCAGAAAGGCGTGGTCTAGTTCGAGCTCGAGAATATCCTTGATTTGAAGGAGAATACTGATGTAGCATACACATTTGTAACGAGCACATTCGAAAATAGGAAGCATGATGTAAGCACATAGAGCCTTTAACCTTATTTATTTCTAACATATGATTTTATCTTCATGCATCTTGTATTTCTTTATGTTGCATGTGTATTCCGGTTTGGGTTAGTCTGAACCATGTGTTGAAATTTTTGTTCCATTTGTGAGACTCGTATTTATTTCTTTGCTGGCTTGAAACTAAGGCTAAATAAAATCAAACCAGGTCTCTTGGCATGAGAGGTTTTAGGGTTCCTACTCCATCCATCATTTCTCCCCCCTTAGTCGCCCTCATGTCGCCTGACTGCTGCCCCAACCATAAGAGCAGGGACACTCATGTTTCCCTTTGGTTTCGCGCACCAACAAATAAAACAACTTGTTCTAGTGCCCATATGCACGACATCGTACCCCAACGCCTTTTCCCCTCTGTGTCGTCGTTCGCTTCTCCTTATGCCCTCGATGTTCCTGTCTAGGAAGCATTCACTATAGGTCGATCAAGGGAGTTATAGGGGAGGTAATCAACCTAGACACCTGCACCATTTTCCTCGGTCACATCTCATTCAGTGATCCAGTCCTTCGCATGAGTTTTGTGATCGTAATGTTTTATGAAATTCTTAAAGCTGATAGATAAGTAGAATGATGTCAAGTAGATTGTAAAATAGTATTTTTTTAAATGTCATTACGAATTTGGTTGAGACAATTGTTTATAAAGAGTTTAAATATAAGATTATATTGTGAATATTGTTAGTATTGCTAATATGGTGATATTAAAACTTTTGTTAGTACTAGTGCTTTTAAGTCGGATTTAAAAGTCATATTATAATATTAGTTTGGGAAGAAATAAATGAACTTTTACAATGAATACTGATAGGGGCTTCCTTAATTTATAGGATAGGTGGTTACATGCCACCCCTCGGCAACCCCCTCGGTCGTCCAACCACCTTGGTCGCGTAACCACCACGCGTAATCATCCGCGTAGCCCCTCATTTTGGGGGGTGCGTAAAAATGAATTCCCATAATGGGTGTGCGCATAGCCTATTTCATAAATATGCGCATAATAAAATATAAGATGACGGGGTGTAGATAGTAGAAAGTCACATTACGGTGTGCGTATAACAAAAATCTGTATAACAGTCTGTGTATAGCGAATGCTATGGTTATGGTGTGCTCATAACCATATCCTTCATGGGTGTGCGCATATCAAAAAAGGTCCATCACAGGTGTGCGCATAGCCATAAAACTACCCATAATGAGTGTGCACAGTACATAAATTGGTTACGGTGTGCGGATAACCGAACACTCTAACCACTTAATTACAGAAATGTCACCCTCAAAATTTATAAAAGGGGGCCTACGCCCTCATTTCATTCCACCTTGCTTTCTACGCATGAGAGAGATCCCGAAGAATCCTTCGAAGATCTCCCTGCGCACTCGAAGGAATCCTCAAAGATCTTTTGAAGATCTCCGAGAAGCCTTTGAAGACCCTTGAGGATTTCACCGCGCAAATTGCACCGCGTGCATTGCACTCTGAGCACATTGCATTCCGCGCACATTGCATCGCGCACATTGCATCGCGCACATTGCATCGCGCACATTGCATCGCGCACATTGCATCGCACACATTGCACCCATCACACTGTAATGAGCACATCGCTCCAGTCTCCTCCGCTCGTAGCCAGAGACAAACTACAAACTCCACATTGTGCTAGCACATTGCTCCCGCTTTTGAGAGCCGAAGATCCCAGAGTGCACCAAGCACTCCCCACTGTAACAGTTCAAAAAATACTTAGCTCCACGAGCGGTGTCCTATCACCCTCGAAGCTTTTTCTCCTTTTCTCAACACTACTGTAACGGGAGGCGGTCTGTCACCCTTGAGTTCTCTACAATCACTTGTAACAACACAAAAAACTTAGTGAAATTTGGTTGGCACAGATCCGACCCCGAGATTTTTTCCCCTTTCCGGGGTTTTCCACGTAAAGAATTCTCTTGGTAGTCGTTGGTTATTTCATTGACTGTCTGCTAGCTCAACCGCTCCCGAACTAGGACGGTTCGTTTTTCGGTCGGTTCAAGAGTGCATTGAGTTCACCCGCAACAGTTTGACGCCGTCTGTGAGAAATGTGTTCTGAAGACTCTGCAAAGATTCTCCCAAGATAGTACTTGCTGAATGACAGTACTCGCGACTAACAACAATGGAAAATGCGAGTGTTCATGCATCCAATGAGAACTTCTCCGAAGAATGCGTCGATCAAGCCTCCAGCAACACGCCTATCAACAACACACCACTTCTTGAAGAAGTCGTTGCCGCACTACTCGTGTCCCTAGAAGAGCGCATACATCGAATGGAGGATTACCAGAATCAAGTGCTCTCCCTACTAAGGGATTTAGCGGCCTCACATGCCCCTAACTCATCTTCCGCGCTAGGAAGTCAATTTACGCCATGTACGGATTGTGTCAGGCACCAAGGGATCAAAAGAGGCAAAAGTTCTACCAAAGATGAATTGCCCAACATCGCGAAAGCCGACGGAGGGATCGCTCTGAAGAGTCGTGTCAACAACAATGTAAGAGAAGAAAGAAAGAGCAAGGACTGCCACCGGCACCTGGAAGAAGCGGCAGACATCGTCAACCCGTGTTAACCTGGGGGGCATCACCATCATAAGAACTTCATCCCGCTTAATGCCACTCGTGGAGGAGTTTTGCTCGCCATCCGCGGCCACCCCGCTCTTCAAAGACCCAGGTCACTCACCCCAAATCGAGGGGATCGATCCAAATACTGCAATTACCATCAAGGTCGCAGACATGTCACAAATATGCAAGCTCTTAAAGGAAGAAAATGAACAGTTCGTTTGCTTGGGATTCGTCGGTAAGTTTCGGCAAACTTAAACGCATAGACAACAAGCCCCGAATATGCCTACACGAAAGTAGGAAAGAGACGAAGACACACACATCGCTGTAAATAAGCCATACCCCTTGGAAATGCAGGCCCCTCATCTTAGAAGCACTTCTTGCAACGCCCTGAACAAATCAGTTCCCTTCGGAGAACGCGCTCCACGCCATAGCCCGGTGAGCATCAACACATCTATCAGAGAACCTCCCACTAAGATGAATTGGATCCTGGTCGACGACAAAAAGATCGTCAATGTGCTATTCATGCCAACGTTGCTATGTCTCAGACATGCGAACAGAAGTCTCAACCTAAAGGCGGCCAGCACGGGTGCCCCAAACAGTCCCCCTGTTCCAGTTCTGGGAACCGTCATCCTTTCCATCACTCTGAGGAAGCCTCCCATGCAAGTGACCTATGACGTACAATGCACCGTCATACAAGCTGACTCCGACTACAACGCCATGCTCCAACGCTCACTTCTAGATGCCTTCTTGGCCAGTTCCCACCGCTACCATTCCCTCCGAAAACTGCCCTGTACCAAGGAACAGGGTAGGAGAGCCCTTGCTCTATTTATGCTTTGTTTTTGTAGAGAAAGATCCAAAACTTGTATATACTTCTTGAATGCCAAAAAATAAGTATGAGTACAAATATATAAGAGAGAGGAGAGAGGAGAGTAAGATCTAGCTATACAAATAATGTGAGATTAAACACAAAATCCTACATGGACCAAGTTAATGGACCAATACATTATTTTTTCTAGTATTCTCTAACACTCCCTCGCAAGCTGGAGCGTACAACTCGTAGGCACCAAGCTTGAACAATAACTGATAGTAGAGATGTAATGCTAAGGACTTGATGAGGATGTCAACAACTTGCTGAGCAGCAGAAACATGTGTTAACTCTATCTTCTTCAACTGAACCTTCTCCCGAAGGACAGAGCGAAGAGTAATGATGACAGTAAGGTGAATATTTGCCGCGCCAGAAACGATAATGGTGTTCCCCACTAGCAACAATGATGAACTTGAGATGCACAGAGTTCAAATATTGTGGTGATTTTCGTGAGGTAATGCGGTGAGAGGCCCCAGAATCCAAAATCAGGATGAGCTATGAGCAAGGCAGGAGGTACCACCATCAGAAATAGACACCACAGAGCCCAAAGGACAGCTGAACATCTTGCAAGGAACAGTCCGCAGTGGTCGCAATGACAACGCACCAGCGACAAGTTAGGCCACGACCAGCACGGTAAGGAACAATCTTCAGCGGTCACGGTGACAATGCACAAGCGGCAAGAAAGACCACGACCAGTGGATAATAGAGAGCCCGCATCGGATAGAAACAAGCCGCACGGTTAGAGGCAGACCGCACCAAGATCAAAAATGACGAACATGCACCAGATCGTGCAGTTAGAAGCAAACCACAACAAGAGCGATAAAAGCAGTCCGCGCGAACAACCAAGTCGAGCCGAGAAGCAGGAAGCAACAAGGCAGATGACAAGAGAAGAGTGACAAGGCAAGAAAGAACTTCTTGCGATAAGAAGAAGACCGCGCGACAAGGAGAGAACTTAAGGCCAAAGACAGGTCGCAGCGGGAAATAACTCCTTGCGACAAGAGCAGTAAGATTCCTTGCGACAAGAAGACCACGCGCAAGGAAAGAGGCCGCAGCGATAGGAGCGAGAAGAGGTCGTGCGACAAGAAGAGAAAGGAGGTCGCAGCGGACAGATACAGGTCACAACGAGTAGAACTTGAGGCCAGACGGTTAGATCTAACCGCGGGAAGGAGGGAAGCCGCAACGGGTAGAGAGCAGCCCATGGCGGTTAAGAAAATCTAACCGCACGGGAGTGGGGTCCACGTGCCAGAGGGATGAAGGCTATAAAAGAGCGTAGAAGAGAAAGATGAGGCGGATCCACGAGAGAGGAGGCGGTTAGAAAAGAAAGAAGCCGCGAAGCAGTGCGATTAAGCACTAAAACAGGCCGCCCAGTTAACAGGAGGACTGGGCGGTTATAGAGAAAAGAAGCTGGACCGTTTCCCTCTGATATCATGTAGAAAAAGATCCAAACCTTGTATATACTTCTTGAATGCCAAAAACAAGCATGAGTACAAATATATAGGAGAGAAGAGAGTTAGATCTAGCTATACAAATAATGTGAGACTAAACACAAAATCCTACATGGGCCCAGTTAACGAACAAATACATTATTTTTCCTAGTATTCTATAACAGTTTTTATTTCATGTGTGTCTCTAAAACTATCGTCAGGCTCAAAGCTGCAAGTCTGCACTTGCGCGTGATTGTTTATTGCATTAATTAAATATGCTTTAATTGCTTCTAACCCTACCCAATTGCAGGAATACTCACATTAGCGACCGCGCACTACCGGCTTGAAGCGTCCGCCCTTCTCCCTTGTAGTTCGTTACAACATCGCCAGGGCCTGCCCCCCTCACGGTTGCCAACGGTTCGAAGCGTTCGCCCTTCTTGGGAACTCTGGGGCTAGTCCCCCTGATCACGTACTATCGGCTCAAAGCGTCCTCCCTTCGCCACTTTAGTAGATCAAGCGGTTCGAAGCGTCCGCCCTTCACCAGAACTCCGGGGCCAGTCCCCCTGACCGCACACTACCGGCTCGAAGTGACCGCCCTTCGCCACTGTAACAGGTCAAAAGGTTTGAAGCCTTCACCCTTCATCGAAACTCCGGAGCCAGTCCCCTTGACTGCGCACTACCGGCTCGGAGTGTCCGCCCTTTGCCACTGTAGTAGGTCAAACGGTTCGAAGCGTCCGCCCTTCCCCGAAACTCCGGGGCCAGTCCTCCTAGTCGCGCACTATCCGCTCGAAGCGTCCACCTTCACTATTGTAGTAGGTCAAACGGTTCGTAGCGTCCGCTTCACCGGAACTCCGGGGCGATCCCCCTGACCGCGCACTACCGCTTGAAGTGTCCGCCCTTCACCATGCGAAGGGTCTTCCCCATTCACCGGAACTCTGGGGCCCTGCCCCCACGTAGTTGGCGCTAAAAACTTAAAAACCAATTAAAGTCACGCTTAAAAAGAGAAATGCCAACACCACAATCAAAAACATCACGCAAGTGATGGAATAAGCTTGAAAAATCCACAAATAACTATGTAGTGAATACATGCGTCCAAGGCACATTAACAAACAATACAAATCCGAAAATACAAACTGCATGCAAGAACAAAAGTACAATATACACGAGTCATTCCTTGATGTCAACGTCGGAGTGCTCATCCTCAGAAAGGTCTCCGATGCCGAGCCCAACAACGCTGCAACCAAGTTTCAGCTTCACCATGCGAAGGGTCTTCCCCATGCCCGCTTGAAGTTCATCTCGCATTCATCCTCTATTAAAGGCTCCACCTCTGTGGTAGTCACCTCCACTTAGAGAGCGGTCCTGCATATAGGCTAAGGAGTCCTTGTATCCGGCGAATCTTGCAGCCTTCGGCTCCTCGGTAGCGTACTCGAGCGGGAAGAGTCTCTCCACCTCGGTCCTCAGGAATCCCAGCTCGTTGTCTGGCTGAACATCTCCCCTGCGCCTCCTCCAACAGCTGTACAGTCTTCTGGATGTGAGCTTTCTTTGCACTGAACTCCTCCCGCAACTTCTCCAACTCGACTTGTAAGTCAATCTCCATCTGTTGGAAGCGAGAAATGTCGCGGTCCCGCTTCGCCTTCAAATCAGACCAGACGCTCTTTGCCCGCGAAGCTTCTCCTGAAGAGCAAAGTACCCATCTTTGAGGTCTACGTAATAGTTGTTCTACGTGTGGGCGATGCTGGTCAGAATTCCAATCTGCAAAAAGGAAAAGAAATGTTAGATTTCTTTCAAATCACAAAAGCTCAAAAACAAAAGTATTTTACTCCCCACAACAGTCATCGCCTCGAGAGAAGAAGAAACTCGCTTCGCTTTCGCCGGTGGAGGTGCAGAAATGCCCTCTGAGGGTGTCTGGTGGAGGGCAGCAGAACCCAGGATCTCAATCTCGGGATCGGCGACCATAACATCTACTCTAGGACTGTGGGAAGCCGTCTCATCAACATGGCCACCCGACTAAGAAGATGAAGGCAATGCGGAAAGAGCTGCCACACTTGAACGCTAGTTTTTGCTTCCTCCCACGATCCAAAGAAACGACGGCAGATTGTTCCACGTCTGAAGAAAGCCTGCACAACAACATTCACGTCTCCTCAACAAAGGCGGAGATGCGAAAAAGGGGCCTCACCAAAGTGACTGGATTCGTGAATCCCAGAACCGGCGTGAACTCGCGCTCCCGACCCATCACCCTCCGGTAGCGGCTTAGAAGTGACCTCTATAGCTCACGAAGCTCCCAGGATGCGCATTTCGATCTAGCCGCCTGCATTGGTGAACACCTCACACCAATCCTTGAACAAGTGCAAGGATAACCGCGAACCCCGCTCCCGGAAGAAGGCGATCAAGCCTATGATCCTCGTCATCCCAGCAAGAGTGAACTGGTAGACTCGCACACTACAGAACATAAAGATTTTAATCGCTTCCTCAGGAAGGAGAAATCTAGATTTCAGACATGACCCCCAGATCGTCATGCTTCCAGAAGGAGGGTTCTGTGCACTTTCCTCAATACACGAAATTTTCACCTCCAACCTAGTAGGTATCCCGTAGCGCTTTCTCCAAATATCGATCTGCTCACTGGCGTGGAAGGAACGTAGTCACATCGGTCTCCCCTGAGCGCCTCATTTCAATACCTGAAAAATAATAAATCACGAGTCATTCGTGAAAGCCTTTGGCAAAAACAAACACCAAACGAAGTTCACAATCACACACACAACACAACTGCGCGCCCCGCACTTGCGTGGGACACAACCACACACAAGTGCACAGCGTAACCCGCACCCGCACTCATGCACACGATAAGACCACACTCCCCACTCGTGCGGGGTGCAACCGTGCAACCATGCAGCTGCGCATGACGCAACCTTGCGCAAGCACGCGACGTAACCCGCGCCTGCGCCTAATTGCGCGGTAAAACCGCACACTCCACTTGCACGGGAATTCAACCGTGCGCGAGCGGGCGACTACACCCGCTCCCGCACGTGAGAATTATGCGTGTTCGCATGCAAGTACGAGGCGCAACAAGTCAACAACCCGCTCGCATTTCAGTGCGCGGCACAATCGCCACTATACGTCACTGACTCCGTAACTCTGTTAACCTCCGACATGATCACATCATGCCTTCCACGCACGTAGCAACAAATGGGGGAAAATGATGGGAACTCCCTTAATTTATAGGAATTTCGGGTTGAGGATAATGGAATTCCCATCTTCTCCTCTAACTTAGTGGGGAAAATGATGGCTAAGTGGGGTTGACCAAAGTCAACCCACTTGTGCCATGACCACCTGAACCGCCCGCCACGCGCTAGGTCTGTAAGTCAAAACCAACCGAACGCAAAACCGAACCTAACCAAACCAAACCAAACCAAACCATACGATTTGGTTCGGTTTCAGTAGGCCGCGGTTCGGTTACTGTTTTGATTTTTGAAAAACCAAAATGTTTGGTTCGGTTTATGGTTTTGCGTGGCAAACCGAATCAAGTCGAACCGAACCGTTGTGTATAAAAATATTTAATTTATTAATTACATTTAATTAAACCATACTGTTAATCATACAACAGTTAATTACATTTCATATTTTCATTAAACGATACGTCAAACCATACGCTTCATGGTTTTGACTTTTGCGACAAACAATTAATTATATTTCATTAATGATTAAACCATGCGTTATTACGTTATATTTTATTTTTAGGTCCTGCAAATTTAACCTAACTCTCTCGGCTATTTCCTGGACCCGTGTTTTTTGCGATTGTTGATTTCTCATCCCGCCAAGTCGCCGCTCCTCATCCTGCCGGGCGTCGGCCACCGCTCTCGCCAGTCGCCGCAGGTGAGCTATCTTCCTCTTCTCTCCTCCTCTTCCCTAATGTTGATTTCTCCTCTCTCTTCCTTTTCCTCTTCCCTACTGTTGATTTCTTCTCATCTAGGTCATTTCAGACCGACTTCGTCGTATCATTCCAGAACATTTTTCTGTTTGATCTTTTTCCAAACAAATAATGCATCTAAGTTGTCGTTGATCTCTAGTTTAGATATTTCTCTTATCTCGATCTTTCTCCAAACAAACAATACTGATGAATTATTTCATTTTCCATTCATTTGATTTTGGAGTGTTGAAATGGTTAGGAGATTGGAATTGTGTTTAGGCAGTACTTTCATGTTGTGTGATTGAGCCTCATTTATTGCACCGTCCCTGATCTCTCCATAAATCTTTAGGCTTTATCACATGATTTAAACCCCCAAAACTGAACCATTCAGTTTGGTTCGGTTCGGTTCGGTTCCAAATTTTTGGAACCACATAGGGGTGGTTCGGTTTGCGGTTTTGCTTACAAACCGAACCAAACCGAACCGTTACAGCGCTACCGCGCGCATGACAACACCGCTCGCAACCGCACCACTGCCCGCCACCGTGCGGACCCCCGCACGGCCGTACGCCGCTGCCCGAATGCGCGCACCATGCGTGCTCCGGTCGCTGTCGCGCGGACCCTTGGTCGTTCTGCGTACGATTGCGCACTCTAAGCACGCGGCCAGCTACCGGCCGGGCCCCCTCGACCGGCCATACCTCCGACCCTCTTGGGGCGCACGGCCGGCCACCCGGCCGACCCTCAACCGACCGTCTCCGTCGGCCGATCCCTCGTCTGACGTCTAACTCCCGCTATCCATTCACCTTGGTCTCCTAACCACCACACCCTATCATTTGCGTAACCACCCATTATGGGGGGTCCATATAACCGAATCCCCATAACGGGTGTGCGTATAGCCAATTTCATAAATATGCGCATAATTAAATATATGATGGTCGGGTGCAGTTTGTAGAAATTTGCATTACTGTGTGTGTATAACGAAAATTAACATAACAGTCTGCATGTTGTGAATGATATGATTATGGTGTGTGCATAACCATATCAATCATGGGTGTGCTCATATCAAAAAGTCCATCATGGGTGTGCGTATACCCGTAAAACTACCCATAATAGGTGAGTGCATAGTACATAAATTGGTTACCGTGTGCGCCTTTGCGGATAGCCGAACACCTAAGGTTCGTTTGATTGAGCGGTGCTGGAGGAGCCGACGGGTCCAAACGGTGGTGTCGAACCGGAGTGGGGAGGCGGGGCTGGAAAAGCTCCGATTTGGTGACTTTTCCTTTGTCCGACGGGTGCAAACGAAGCAAACGCTGGCGATGCCTGTTTGTTTACCCGCTGTCCGAAGACGTTTGCTCCAAACGGAGGTGGCGAAACGGCAAACCAAACGAAGCCCTAATCACTTAATTACGAAAATTCTACCCTCAAAACCTATAAAAGGGGTCTTAGGCCCTCATTTCATTCTACCTTGCTTTCTACTCACGAGAGTGATCGTGAAGAATCCTTCGAAGATCTCTCTGCACGCTTGAAGGAATTCTCGGAGATCTTTGAAGACCTTCAAAGATCTGTTGAAGATCTCCCAGAAACTTCGAAGTCCAATTTCGCTGGGCACCCGCACATTGCACTCCGCGCACATTGCACTCCGCGCACATTGCACTCCGCGCACATTGCACTCCGCGCACATTGCACTCCGCGCACATTGCGCCCAACATATTGTAACGAGCTCATCGCTCCAGACTCCTCCGTTCGCAACTAGAGGCAACCTATAAACTCTAGATCGTGTCGAGCGCACTGCTCCTGTTTCCGAGCACCGCCCGACTTAGTTATTAAAGGCGCACCAAGGCGCAAAAGGGTCGTGGAGCGTAGGCGCAAGGTTCAAGGCGCAGACACGCGCCTGACGAAGGCAAGACGCAACCACATCCGTTTTAAATAATCAACATCAAACATCATTTCAATTTCTCGATCAAATTCTTCATCTAGTTACTAATTAATCAATTATTATTATCGTTTATATCTTTTTAAAAATATAATCAATGTGGTCATTTGTATCATATTTAAGTTTTAACGCACAATTATCTTTCACAAACACTAAATTGATAAAAAAAATGAGTTACATTATTTTTTTCTTAAATTTTGAAGAAAAAATTTACCACAAAAATCTTACCCAGACGTTTTTTTTATATTCGAAAGGCTCAAATAAGGCGCACGGAGGTGCAAACCTCTGAGCCTGGTGAGCTTGAGGCTTAGGCACGTCTTTAATAACATAGCCAGTCGAAGACTATATAGTGCCCACACACATAGATGATAGATCCACTGTAACAATCTAGAAAATACTTAGCTCCACAAGCGGTGACCTGTCACCCTCGAAGCTTCTTTTCCTTCTCTTATCACTACTAGGGGCGTGCAAAAAGAACCGAATAACCGAGAACCGGACCGAAACCGAATCGATTTAGACGGTTCAGGTCGGTTCCAGTTTTATTCGGTTGGGTCAGGTTCAAGTTATTAGAGAACCAGCGGTTCGCGTCGGTTCTCGGTTCCCATACTCGGGTACCCGAGAATCGACCCGAATTATTAATTTAAAATTTTAAATTTAAAATAATATATTATTGACTCAATTGAACAATTACTTCATTTAGGCCCGATTCAGCGGGAAAGGTTCAGGCGTTCATTCGTTCAAGACTCCGCCGCTCCCAATTATTTTCAGATATTATTTTGCTTACCGAATTCAGAAATTCAATCGTAGTCTCGTAGATAATAAATTAGTATTTGTGTACATTGAGATAGAAAACGCATCAAAATTTGGAGTAATAAATATTTATCCTATTAGTTGAAGATTTGAGAAGAAAAAATGTGACATTACATAATATGGGTGGAACCGAGAACCGAACCGAATTGGGCGGATCCGGTTCCATGATTTAGAACCGTCGGTTCTGGTTCCCAAATTTTGGAACTGAACCTACATGGTCGGTTCTTGTTTATTGGTGAAACCGAACCGAACCGAACCGAACAGAGTTGCACCCGTAATCACTACTGTAACGAGAAGCGGTTTGTCGTCCTCGATGTTGAGGCCGCAAAAATCTCCTCCAAAATTCGGATCTAAGTGCAGCCCGAGGCCACTGGCCTAGCGGTTCGGCTCGCTCGTCCCTAGAGACGTAAACAAGAAAGAGAAATAGGGATCTAAAGGACTCCATGCGCTACATCAGGGAGATCCCACCACGTACCCGAAAACTTAGAGAAAACTTCTCCTCCACAATCAAAAATGGCTGAGCAAGGTACAAGGAACGCACCACCCTAAAGAGTAACAAGTCTCGCGAGAGAGATAGGGGGCAAGATAGCAAGATTTCAAGGTGCCATTGCTGGTATCCCCGAGGTCCTATTTATAAACTGTTAGAAAAGCCCATGTAGTTGGCCAGTATTGGGCCCATGTATTCTTTATTTTCTTCTTCTCCTATTAGTCCCACATCATTGTATATGATTTCTTCTCTCCTTTTCTCCCTATATATTTGTATTCTCTCCTTGTATTTTGATACTGAAGTAATACATACAAATTTTAAGCTCTTTCAACATGGTATCAGAGCCAGGTTCTCCGGCCTCGCAGTTTCACCTTTTCTAACCGCACGACTTTTCTTCTTCGCCTATCCGCTCTTCCTCTGCGGCCTGTTCCTCTAACTCGCACCGGGCAGCGGCCTGTTTCTACCCGTCTCTTCTCTCAACGGACTTCTCCTTGTTAAGCCGCTGCCCTCTCCTCTTCGTCTCTCCTCCCGTGGATCCACCCCCTCCGTCCATTTTATAACCTCTCCTCTCCCCCGTGGGCCTCACTTCTCTTTGCGGCTTCTCTTGCCGCTTGCGGTTTGTCTGCTTCTAGCCGCCCGGTCTCTCTCTCCTCTAGCCGCTCGAGTTCCTACTCGCGGCCTCTCTCCTCTAGCCGCTCATGTTCCTACTCGCGGCCTCTCCCCTCTAGCTGCTCGAGTTCCTATCGCGGCCTCTCTCTTCTAGCCGCTCGAGTTCCTACTTGCGGCCTCTCTCCTCTATCCGCTCGAGTTCCTACTCGCGGCCTCTCTCCTCTAGCCGATCGAGTTCCTACTCGCGGTCTCTCTCTTCTAGCCACTCGAGTTCCTACTCGCGATCTCTCTCTTCTAGCCGCTCGGGTTCCTACTCGCGGTCTCTCCTCTCTAGCCACTCGACTTCCTCCCGCGATCTCTGTTTTTGCTGGTCGCGCGTTTTTTTCTTCTCTAACCGCTGCGACTTCTCCTTCTCTTTCTCGCGCGGCTTTCTTCTCCTTCTGTCTGCTGCGACTTCTCCCTGTAACCGTGCGGGTTGTCCATCCTTCTCCCGCACTAGGTTGCGGCCTTGCTGCGCGCTCTCCTATTCACGGCAGTCTTCCCGGCTCCATGGGCTCCTCCATTGACTCTACCAGACAGGCGGCTAATCCTCCTGTTGACCGCCCGACCTCTCTTCCTGATCTTCGAGATGAGTTGCGGATCACCACTATCTCCTTATCTGGGAAGAAAAACTTTGTTCCGTGGGTCCACTCGGTCCGGCGTGTTCTTCAGGCCAAGGGCCTTGTGCTTCACCTTACTAACGCTCCTCCTGTCCCTAATACGGAGGATTGGCTACGCAATGACGGCCGAGTTCAAACATGGCTCCTTAATTCGCTGGAGGGTGAGCCCTACCAAATGGTCATGTACCATGAGACCGCCAAAGCCATGTGGGAGGAACTTCGCTCTTTATAGTCTGGAAAGGATAGTCTTCAGCACCTCTATGACATTATTACAGACCTTCAGTCTCTTGATGCTGGTGGGACGACTGACATGACCTCGTTTGTTGCTCGGGCCAAGACTCTGGCCGAGGTCTGGATCCAGCATCAGCCTTCTACCACCGACCTTGCTGCTCAGCGCGCGCAAAAGGAGGCCGTATGCATTGCCATGATGATGGTTCGTGTCCCACCTCACCTTCAGAGCATTCAGGCTCAAGTGTTGGCTTCGGCTTCTACTCCCTCTCTCTCTGATGTCTACTCTATGCTCCTTCGAGTATCACCACCCCAGGATCCTCCGGCACCCTCCTCTCCGGCTCTCCTTCAGCAGGCCCTTCCCCCCTTACTTCCCCCCAGTCTTCTGCTCGCGGTGGCCGTTCCGATTCTCGCGGAAGGGGACGTGGGGGTCGGGCCCGCTCCAAGTGTTCCTACTGCGGCCGGGATGGCCACACGGATGCTGTTTGCTACAAGAAACATGACTATCCTCCTCGCCCCACTGCGGCTGCTGCTTATGGCTCCTCCTCCACTGGTACCGACCTTGCGTCTGTTCCCCTCCAGCTCCAGCAACTCCAGGGACTTCTTAGCCCTCCTCCTGCCTCTGTTGCCTGCACCTCTACTATAGGTATTACTTGTCTTTCCTCTGGTCCGCGTTGCATCTTGGACTCCGGGGCTACTCATCACATCACCTCGTTGCGGCCTCTCCAGTACTCGAATGTTCCTCATCCGAAATCTATCACAGTCGCTAATGGTGCGACTGCTCCGGTATCCGGCTGTGCCGACATCTCTCTTGGCCCCTCCATCTCTCTTCGCTCGGCTCTTTATGTTCCGAGCTCTTCTTTTAACTTACTTTCTGTTGGCCGCCTCACTCGTGATATGGATTGCTCTGTCACATTTACTCCCTCTTCTTTTTTGATACAGGATCGGCGGACGCGGACTACCATTGGTAGGGGACGACTGCAGAACGGGCTTTACCTTCTGGATACCTCTCCTACTATTCTCTCATCTGTCTCCGCTGTGGACTGGAATCGTCGTCTTGGGCATGCCCCTCTTCCTGTTCACCAAAGGCCCTGCCTGATGTATCTTTACATGCTTTTCAATGTGATTCTTGTATTTGCGGCAAACAGCCGCGTACTTCTTTTCCTGCTCATTGTACTCGGAGCGCTGCTCCCTTTGATTTACTACATTCTGATATCTGAGGTACTTTTAAAGTTACCTGTATCTCTGGATACCGTTATTTTATCACATTTATTGATGATTACTCTCGCACTACATGACTTTACCTCCTTCGTGATCGCTCCGAGCTCCCTCGCATATTTCGCGCCTTTATCCAAGAAACTCGCACACAATTCTCCACAACTATTAAAACCGTGCGCACCGATAACGCTCGCGAATACACCGGCCATGAATTTGCCAACCTATGTGCAGAATTTGGTATTCTTCATCACACCTCCTGTCCCTATTGTACAACCCCGTGTTCGTCGAGTGGGCCTCGCCAGTTAAATCGAGTGAGCCAGGCAAGAGGCTGATCCGCTCCCGCTCAGTTCGAGCGGGCCCCGTCAGTTCAATCGAGCGAGCCAGGCAAGAGGCTGGTCTGCTCCCGCCCAGTTCAAGCGAGCGAGCAGGCAAGACGACTCACTCACCCCTCCCGCTCACTCGGAGGATCGTCGACCGGAGTAGGAGGCACTATTCATCGAACCGGCATTCGCGGACGGATCCGACGACCCGCGACCTGCGAGCCATTCTAATCGTCGCAATAGCCATCAGCCGTTCCATATCCGCGACCTGGCCGCCTGACCGCCTCGGCAGAGAATTGCGGGTCGCTGTGGCCCGGCTCGCGCTCGCCAAGAAGAATGTGCGAGCCGCTGGAACCAGGTCGTGCCCGCCTCTCGCGGAGAGGGATTAGTGGCGGGCTGACCTCCCAATCCATGGAAGGGGCCAGTGGAAGCCCCGAGGAGAAATTACATGGATGCCCTCCCCATGGGTGCGAATAGCTTCTCAGAACAGCGGAGCTACGCTGTTGGCAGACCAAGTTGGGCTGCGCATAACTGTTCAAAACAGCGGAGTTTGGTTGTTGGCAGACCCAACCAAGGGCTTTATGGTAATTTCAGGTCAGTCCTTTTGGTTATTGACAGTTCAGATTCTAAAAATTATAAATAGAACCCAAGGGGGCACCTCAGAGGACACGCTCTCATATTCTCTTGCTCCCCGGATTTAGCAGTGCTTCCTGAGGTAGCCTTAGCTCGGCCTGCGACTAAGGAGGGGAAGTATTCTCTAGACTTCCGGGTGTGCGGTGGGTCCTCCCCGCCGAGCCCCTTGGGTCGGTTTCTCATTGTTTTCTCTATTGTTTTGCTTGCAGGAGTGAAGTAGGTGCGAGACCACCCCTTCCCCAAGGGTCGAACTCCACAGAGGACCGATTTTTGGTTTCAACATTTTGGTGCGGTGAGCGTGGAACGTGGTCAGTGCAGAAAAGCTTCCGCGAGCTCAATGACAGGACAAGGATCCGATAGGCCGAACTCGCCGCCTCCCCCCCCGCCTCTCGCCACGGTGGGGATGTTTGAAGACTTCAGAAATGAGGTGCTGACTCTTGTCAAGTTCGCACTCGGCACGCGGGACGAGTGCTCGACTCCGGCAGTCCAGATCGCTGCCGCCCCCTCCTTGGGCGAGGACGCTCCGGCAGGCGAGCTGGGAAGGAGGTGGCCGAGGAAGGCCGGGGTGCGAGCTCCCGGGCGCGAGCTCTTCCCTGGCTCGGCAGACCGAGGCCGGTTCGGCGAGCTGGGCTCGCGAGACTCGCCGGCTCGCCCAGTGGGGGGAGGAAGTCCTTTCAGCGAGTTGGTCTCTTCAGCTCCAGTTCCAGATGGGTTCAGGGAACCCGAGATGTCCTACTACACCGGGAAGGGAGACCCGGTCCAACATGTTCAGTGGTTCGAAGATGTAGTCTTCATCTGTCAGATGTCGGACGGGTTCAAGTGCCGCCTTTTTGCTATCACCCTCAGGGAGAAGGCAAGGGAGTGGTTCCATCAGCTACCGGCCAGCTCCATCTACTGCTTCGAGGACCTGCGCCGGGGGTTCATGCTGAGGTTCACTACCTTGAAGAAGAGGAAGAAGGAGTCCGAGTCCCTGTTCCACATCAAGCAGGGGGGTGAACGAGACGTTGGGAAGCTACGTGGACCGGTTCCAGGAGGAGGTTACTCAGGTCCAGGAGATGCCGGGCCATAGTCTGATGATGACCTTTACCCTGGGCCTGCAGCAGGGGTTCTTCCGGATGGAGCTGAAGAGAGTTCCCCCCCTCTCCTATGAGGAACTGATGGAGAGGGCGGCGAGAGAAGTTGACGGGGAGGCATCAAACCCGAAATTTGCAAGGAAGCTGCCAGGTGGGCCACGGAGGAGGAGGAGTCGAGAGGAGGAAGAGGCAGGAGGAGAGGAGAGGAGAGCCCCGACAGAGGGAGCAGAGGCAGCTCCAGGGGCAGCAGCAGCCGAGGTGGGGCGCCAGGAGCCCGACCGTCGGCTAGGTTAGAGACCTGAGTGGCAAGGGCAAGGGCCACAAAGAGGATACCACGGAAGGGATCGGTATCAAGGGGGGCAAGATCTGTTCCACCCCCCGGACTGGAGGTAGGGCCAGAGACCCCGGCTCCCCGACCAAGAGGAGGCAATGACCATAGCCTTGGGGGAGAGGAGGGGAATGATGAGAGGAGAAGGAGAGAAGTTAGGGTGGAGTTGCCCTATTACGACTTCCATCAGGAGGAGGGGCACGCAACAGCCACGTGCCCGGAATTCCTGGAGATGAGAGGGAATAGGGAGCAGCAGCAACAACAGCAGGGTCGGCAAGAGGTGAGGATTGAGGAGGTCCTGCCTCGGGCAGAGGAGGACCGTTGCGAAGACCGGGTAGATGTGGGAACCCGAGGAGGGATCAGAGTGATCCACGGAGGGGTCGGGGTTGAGGCTTCCCGCAAGGCGAGCCTCCACACATGTACCGACGGAGCGTTGCCTCCACATCCCAAACCCACCCCGGAGGAGAGAATCACTTTCTCCAGGAGCGATATGCCAAATCACGAGAATCCATTCTGTGATGCGCTGGTCATCAAGGCAGCCATCGAGAATTTTACCGTCTCTCGGATCCTCGTGGACAACGGGAGTTCCGTCAACGTCGTCTTCAAAAAGGCGTTTGACGCGATGAAGGTGGAGGCAAAGAGGGTGCTGGTCTCGGATGGCCCTTTGTTCGGATTTTCAGGAGAGAGGAAGGAAGTGGAGGAGGAGTAGGCCTCCATTTCACCTTGGGGGGGCAGTCCCGAAACTGCAGGTTCGTCATTGTGGACGCCCCCAGCAGCTACAACGCCATCTTCGGGAGGCCCCTTATCAGCGCCTTCCGCTGCGTCCCCTCATCTTTCCACCAATGCTTAAAGTTCAACGCTGAGGGGATTCAGGTCCGGGTCAGGGGGGACCAAAGGTGGCGCGGGAGTGCTATGTCACTGCGGTGAACACCATCTCTTGGCAGGAGGGAGCCGAGGAGATGGGGCGGAGGATGGAGGAAGCTGAGCAAGGAGAAGGATGGGAGGAGCTGGAGATGGAGAGCGGGGCTGAGAAAGCGGCAGGAAGGGACCTGGAGGAGGTGGCCGATGTGATGGCCGTAGGGGAAGAGATGGAGGTAGAGGTCCCGTTCCGGAGGAAGGGGATGCTGAAGGATGGGGGGAGCAGTCCAGGCTGGAGGTTGCAGAGGAAGTGGTGGAGCTGGAAGTGCTCACCCGGGGAGGCAGGATGGAGAAGATCCGCGTCAGCGGGGGGCTGACCCGGAGGACCAATGCAGGATGTTGGAGTGCATCCAGAAGAACGTGGACATCTTTGCTTGGAACGCCGCGGAGATGCCGGGGGTTGACGCGGATGTGGCCTGCCACCGCCTCAACCTGGACCCGGGAACACGCCCCGTTCAGCAGAAGAAGAGGTCCACTGCGGAAAAGCTGGCGGAGCCCATTAGGGAGGAGGTGGCGAAACTCCTCAAGGCTGGCTTCGTGTCCGAGATTCAATACCCCGGCTGGATCTCCAACGTGGTCATGGTCAAAAAGGAGACGGCCGATGGAGGATGTGTATCGATTTTTCCCTACTTAATAAAGCTTGTCCTAAGGACTGTTATCCTTTGCCTCGAATCGACGCGCTGGTTGACTCAGCCGTCGGTTTTTCTGTAATGAGTTTTTTAGATGCTTTTTCAGGTTATCATCAAATCAGGATGCACCCCCGGACATCAAGGATGTCTCGTTCATCACAGGGATGGATGCTACTGTTACAAGATGATGCCTTTCGGGCTGAAGAATGCAAGGGCGACCTACCAGAAGATGATGGATAGAGTCTTTAAGGAACAAAAGAGGAGGAATTTGGAGGTGTACGTGGATGACCTCATGATCAAAAGTCGGGATGTGGACTCCCACCTCCGGGACCTGGAGGAGACCTTTGCCACCCTGCGCAAATACAAGATGCGGTTGAATCCCCTGAAATGTGTCTTCGAGGCTAGCAGAAGAAAGTTCCTGGGGCACCTCCTCACCCGCGGGGGTCGAGCCGAATCCTGATAAGGTCAATGCTATCTTGGAGTTGGGGTCGCCACGAATGTTAAAGAGGTCCAACGTCTGACGGGGAAGCTAGCAGGGCTGAGTAGGTTCCTCTCCCGTGCAGGAGAGAAGTGCTCCCCCTTCTTCAAAACGCTGAGGGGTCGTCAGAAGTTCGAATGGACCGAGGAGTGCGAGGAGGCGTTCCGTGCCCTCAAGATGCAGTTGACTCAGGCTCCGTTACTCCAAGGGCCAAAGGAGGGGGAATACCTGTTTTTGTACCTCGGGGGCGGGGCAGAGGCCTTGAGCTCCGTCCTAGTTCGTGAAAAGGGGAAGAAGCAGCTCCCTATTTATTACGTAAGCCGGGTCCTGAGAAAGGCCGAGCTCCGATACCCGATTTTGGAAAAGCTAGCCTTCGCCCTGATCATCTCAGCCCGTCGGCTGCGACCTTACTTCCAGGCACACTCAATTCGAGTGGTGACCGACCATCTCTCTGCAACATCTTTGAGGGGGTGGAGCATTCGGGCAGGCTGACTAAGTGGTCGGTGGAGTTGAGTGAGTTCGACGTATCTTTCGTTCCGCGACTCTCGATCAAAGCTCAAGCGATGACCGACTTCCTGGCTGACTACGTGGTTGAAGTGGCAGAGGAAGAACTCACCCGCCCGACTCCTTGAAAGGTGAAGGTGGACGGCACCTCGGGAAGGCATTCCCTAGGAGCGGGGGTGATCCTGGAGAGCCCTCAAGGAACTATAATTGAACAGACGGTAGTGGTGCACTTCCCCATTACAAATAACCAAGCCGAATACGAAGCCGTGATAGCAGGGCTGCGCCTGGCCAGGGAGCTGGGGGTGTTGGACGTGGAGGTCCTCACCGACTCCATGGTGGTAGCTTCCCAGATCAACGGAGAGTTTGAGGCAAGGGAGCCCGCCCTGCGATTGTACTTAGCCAAAGTGAAGAAGGTCATATGCATTTTTCAAGCCTTCTCCATCCGACACGTGCCCAGGGAAGAAAGCGAACATGCCGACCGACTAGCAAAGCATGGTCCCCAGGTGGGGGGTACCATCACCGACCTGTTCCGCCCCTCCATCGAAGAGGGGGAGCTCATGCAGATTGATCAGCAGGCTTCATGGATGGACCCGGTTGTAGCTTTCCTTTCCACGGGAGAATATCCGGAGGGGGCAGATAAGAAAAAGCTAAGGCATAAGTCGGCGTACTACCTCCTCCAGGATGGGCAGCTGTACAGGAAGACACTCTCAGGGATGTTGGCTCGTTGCGTGGCTGAGGGAGAGGTACAAAGAATCTTGGAGGAAGTCCACTCGGAGAGTGTGAGAGTCACTCCGGGAGTCGGACCCGGGAGGGAAGAGTAGTCAGGCAGTGGTACTTCTGGCCCACTCTAAGCCAAGACGCCACAGAATTTGCAAGGAGATGCCACAAGTGCCAGCTGTTCGCCCCCCTCCAGCTACAGCCAGCCCAGCGACTCAAGAGTATCACGACCCCCTGGCCCTTCGCAATTTAGGGAATGGATTTGGTTGGGCCATTCCCCAAGCCAGTGGTCAGAGGAGGTTCCTCCTAGTAATGATTGACTACTTCTCCAAGTGGATGAAGGTGAAGGCGCTGGCCAAGGTAACCTCCCAGGTAATCAGGAACTTTGTTTGGAGAGAAATCATCTGCCGCCACGGATTGCCTCAGGCCATTGTCACGGACAACGGAATTCGCCTCAATTCGCCAGCGCGAGTTCACTAGCTTCTGCGAGCAGCTTGAAATCGACCTCAGGTTCGCCTCAGTCCATCACCCCAGGAGCAACGGGCAGGTGGAGGCCGCGAACAAGATCATCGTCAACCTCCTCAAGAAGAAGGTGGAGAATTTGAAAGGGAGCTGGGTGGAGCAGCTTCCCGCGGTTCTTTGGCCCTAAGAACCACCCCCAACACGGCCACTGGAGAGACCCCCTTCAAGCTCTCCCATGGGTGCGAGGCAGTGCTCCCCGTGGAATTTGACGTCCAAACACCTCGAATCGTCGCGACCAAGGATGGCAGAGAGGAATGGCGGGCAGAGAACGAGGAGCTGAGAGGCTCTCCCTTGACATGGTAGAAGAGCCGAGGGACCTTTCCGCTATCCGACAGGAGGAGGTGAAAAGAAGAATGACCAAGTACTTTGACAAGCATGTCAGGGTCAAGCAGTTCGTGGAAGGGGACTTAGTGCTGAAGAAGGTGGATGCAACAGGGAGGTCGACATCCGTAGGGACGGCTCAACCCCAGCTGGGAGCTTAGTTGTCAAGGCGCGCGCCTAGGCGCGCCTGAGGCGCCGGGCGCACCAGGCGCAGCCCGCCGCGCCTCAGCACAGCTGAGGCGGGCGATGTGCCCCAGGCGCGCCTCAGGCGTGCCTAGGCGCGCGCCTTACAGGCTCCCAGGCGCACCAAAGGCGCGCCCGGGCCTTTCAAGGTATTTGTTTTTAAAATTTTTTTTTGATATGAGCAAAAACATGATCTTAGACGCACCCGAGGCTCCCCCTAGGCGCATTTTGGCGCCCAATTCGCTGAAATTGAGCGAATTGGGCGCCCAATTCGCTGAAATTGCGCGAATTGGGCGCCCAATTCGCTGAAATTGCGCGAATTGGGCGCCCAATTCGCTGAAATTCCGCGAATTGGACGTCCAATTCGCTGAAATTCCGCGTATTTGCTCAATTTCAGTGAATTGAGCGCCCAATCCGCTCAATTTCAGCGAATTGGGCGCCCAATCCGCTCAATTTTCAGCGAATTGGGCGCCCAATCCGCTCAATTTTAGCGAATTGAGCGCCCAATTCGCTCAATTTCCTTTTCCCACCATTTTTGCGCCTACGTGCCTCAGGCGCGCGCCTGCGCCTAGGCTCCAGAGGCCCTTTGCGCCTCGGTGCGCCTTGCGCCTTTGATAACTTAGGCTGGGAGGGACCATTTATTGTAAAGGAAGCTTTGAAGTCAGGAGGCTATCGACTCCAAAATGTAGAGGGCGAGGCCCTGAGTCTCACTGGAGTGGTGACGACTTAAAACGATTTTTCCCCTGAAGCATGTAAGCGATACTTTGATTATAATAAATTTCTTCAACACTCCAGTACTGTCATAGCTAGCCTGCATAGAGAAATAGAATGTGTTTGGACCCGAGCAGATCCCGCTGCCAGGCTCTCACCTAGCTGGCAGAGCCGGAAGTCACTCGGTGTCATCCTTGGCCTCGAGCAGATCCCGCTGTCAGACTCTCACCTAGCTGACAGGGCCGAAAGTCACTCGATGGAATGTGTTTGGACCCGAGCAGATCCCGCTGCCAGGCTCTCACCTAGCTGGCAGGGCCAGAAGTCACTCGGTGTCATCCTTGGTCTCGAGCAGATCCCGCTGTCAGGCTCTCACCTAGCTGACAGGGCCGGAAGTCACTCGATGGAATGTGTTTGGACCCGAGCAGATCCCGCTGCCAGGCTCTCACCTAGCTGGCAGAGCCAGAAGTCACTCGGTGTCGTCCTTGACCTCGAGCAGATCCCGCTGTCAGGCTCTCACCTAGCTTTACAGGGCCGGAAGTCACTCGATGAATGTGTTTGGACCCGAGCAGATCCCGCTGCCAGGCTTTCACCTAGCTGGCAGGGCCGGAAGTCACTCGGTGTCATCCTTGGCCTCGAGCAGATCCCGCTGTCAGGCTCTCACCTAGCTGACAGGGCCGGAAGTCACTCGATGGAATGTGTTTGGACCCCGAGCAGATCCCGCTGCCAGACTCTCACCTAGCTGGCGGGGCAGGAAGCCACTCGACGGTATTGATAATGGACTGGAGTCGCGAAGATTAACCGAAAAGGTGCTCTAACGTAACCACCCAGCCCCCAAAATGACGGCCGAAAGTAGGCGAGAACCCAGGCCGCATTACAAAAGGGTCAACCCGCAAGAAAATCCGATGACTTAGGCGAGCGACGAGCCGACTCGCCTCTCCTGGTGAGCGAGTAGTCACCACAGCGGGGCCGGGCTGCAGAGGCAGGTCGCCACTAGCGGGACGACCGATCGGGTCTCCTATGACTCCTAAGCCAAATTCGTAGGCATGCGACCTCGTCGACACAACGCGAGATGAACGACCGCGGCACGGAAAGGGAGAATTTTTATCGCGCAATAATAGCAAATATGCATATGAGGCGGGCGAGGAAGCATTTATAAGCACATTATAGATGAAAACCGCAAAGTCTAGGCACGGCTTGCGCTTGCATCTCAAACAACCCAAAAATACATGGGGTATACACCTAACAAGCAAATGTCAAAGGAGCGAGGGCGATGCGAGATCCTGGGCGAGAAGTCCTAGATGGGCTGGTAGGACTTATCCCCGGGTCCGGCACGGGAAGGAGCAGCGCGGCACACACGTCTCCCGCCGAGAGTTCCGCGGCCTCGCTCTTGAGGAGGTCCGCACGTCGCAGCATCTGCATTGTGTACTTCGCGGCACTGGAGGTGTTCTTTTGCATCAGCACCTCCAACTCGTAGTCATAATGATGTTCGAGCGGGCAGCCTCTGTTATCTGGCGGAGGGGCAGCGGCGGCAGCCTCCAGCTCGCGCACCCGCGCCTCCAGCGCTGACTTGTCCTGACCGAGGGCGGCGATCTCAGCACCCATCCGGCTGGCCGTCGCCGCATCCTGAGAAAAGGAAAAAATCGTAAGGTGGATTCGCGAGAAGAAGCGGTAATTGGAAGTAAGCACGTACCACCCCTCCCAAGTACTGCGCGAGGGTCTCCTCAGCCGCGTCGGCCCGCTTCCTCTGGAGATCCGCGTCCTCCTGAGCAAGTTTTCGGGCCTCCTCCTCGTCCGCCAACTTCTTGAGAGAGGTGGCGTTCCGCTCCAGCTGGGTGCAGCGCGCCCAACCATATGGGCCAACTCCAGGCCGCGCAGTTGGGCCCGCGCGCTTTCATGCACCAGTACTCGCGTCGCCTCCTTGTCGTAGATAGCAGCGTCCTCTCGCGAGTAAAGGTCGAACAAGAAGTTATAGGCCTCCCCACCGATGGTGTCCTGCTCCAACCAACTCGGCAACAGAGTCGAGACCACCGCGCGATTTGACTCCTTGTCGCATGACAGAAGCGGGACGCCGAGCTCGTCCAGGTATTTCTCGCCGTAGCCGAAATTCTGGTGCCCTCTCGGCATCGGCTTCGCAGCAGTTTGCGACCCGTCCGGCGGCCCAGAAGTGCCCGCCGCCCCGCCGGGGTGTCGCTGGTCGAAGCGACCAAGGGGGGGGGAGACCCTCGACCGGTTGATCCGCCCGGGCCTTGCCTTTTCTCTGGCCCCCGACGAGTTGCTGCCCCGTAGTCTTCTCCATTTTGGGCGGGGGAGCAGGCTGTTCGCGGCCCGGCCGCTTCTTAGCAGGGACCGACGGGACGTCGCGCTGGGCGGCGTCTGCGGCCTGAGCTCGGGCGAGGACCCCGGAGGCGATCCGAGCACTCTCGTAGGGGGGTGAAGGGGAACGTCTCGCTCGCCTGCCAAGAAGAGAGGGTGAAACCAAAGAAGAAAAAAGCGAGACAGAGCAATGGCGAGTGGCAAACCTCCCCCAGGTGGGACGACAGCAAGGCCATCGAGGTTGCGGCGCAAGTACGCGACCTCGAAGTTCTTCCCGGCAAAGAACCCCCACAGGTCGGCTTCATGGCCCCCCAGGCTGGGCGGGAGGTAACTCGCCTCGCTGAGCTGCACCGGCGAGAAGGGGACGTTGCCAAAATCCCCCTTGACGAACAAGAACTTCTTGAGCCAGTTGTGACTCTTATTAACGGTCTCCCGCACCTTGAGGTGGGCGCTGGAGAAATAGGCGGTCCCGTCCCGGTTCGCGCGGAAGGAGAATAGTTTGCGGAAAACCGCGAGACTGAACTCGACCCGCTCCTCCCGCAGAAAGCAGGCGAACCCTACCATAACAGCTACGGAGTTCGGGGTCATCTGGCCTATGACGACCCCGAAGTACTTCAGCACTTGACGCACCTCTGGCCACAGGGGAAGCCGAAGACCCACCTCAAAGTGAGCCAGGGGTATGACGAGCTCGTACCTGGACAGATCATTGATCTTCTCCCCTTCCCCGGGCCGTCTCGCCGAAAATCCAGGCGGGACGTGGTCGCCAAGGACATCTAAGTACTCGCGCTCTGAGATGACGACGTGGGGAAAGTCATGCTCTGAGAAGGTCAAGGCACATTTACTTCGCCCGTCCGCATCGCCGCCGCCGCCGCCCATTCCGCCAAACGACCGCCGGTCGAGCGAGACAGATCCAGAGGGCGAACGCGAGCCGTGCTTCGCAAAGAGCAGGAGAGGGGAGAGTGCTTTGAAGCGGTGGGAGGACAAGAACCGGCAAGGCCTATTTATAGGAAGAAAGAAAGGGCGGGAAATTTCCCGCCGACAGGAAAGGTGCGTGTAGCAAAAATCGGGCATGATGGTTCGACTTCCCGACCCGCAACCGCACCGCCAAGACCGCTCAGGAGCGGGTCTCGCACGTCCGCATCCGCTCGAGGAATAAGCGGGCAAGTCTCGGCCCACACCCGCCCATGATTCTGAGCGAGTCGGGGAGACTCTTAGCCGGCGAGCTCCTCGGCCCGCTCCCGCTACAATCGGGATGGCGGGTTGAGCGAGTCCATCCCCTGACCTGCCCTCACCCCATGGGGCGGCTAGCGGAAGATGCAGGTACACTCGAGCCCTCCCCGCAGAGAATAAAGCCACAACATGGTAAGCATGACATGCGTCAGAAATCAAAAATCAGGCCCATAGGTGGGCGAAGAGAGTCGCAAATCGTTACAGATACAGAATAAGTCTTTGAAATAATAGCAACCCAGCGATATTCCGTGAACGGGGAGAAGAAAGGGTGGATCAGTACTGGATCCACTTCCATCTGCCCCGCCATTGCGTTCCGGTTCGCGGCGGCACGCGAGGATAATGATAATCGCGCACCGCCACCAGCTCCTGCTGGGCCAGGCCAACTTGTTCCGAGGCACTCCTTAGGCGCTCCTCGGCCCGCGTAATGTGCACGCCAGGCGAAGTGACCTCGCCACCTTCTGCTGCGCGCGGAGCCCCCTCCAAAGCCGCGAGTCGAGCCTCGGTCTCGGCCTTGTCTTGGTTGACCCTCTTGACGAGCTCCTGAAGCAGCAGAGTATGTTTCTGGAATAGCCGTGTCACCTGCCTCTTTGTGGAACCACCCGTCACCACACATCTTCCCAAAACCCCGAGGTTATGGTAAGGGGGGACGGGGGTACATAAACACCAAGGACCACCCGCTGCAGGCAATGTGAGACTAATCCAACCACGGGATGGCGGGGATATTCCGCCACACGGGGGGCCCACCGGGGTCAACACCCAGACCTGGAACGCGATGGGGAAGCCCAAATATGCGGTCCCACACACACCCAATCCCGCTGGACCTTGGTCCTCAACACACCCCCGCAGCGGGATGCCTCTGATACCATGTGGAAACCACCCGTCACCACACATCTTCCCAAAACCCTGAGGTTATGGTAAGGGGGGACGGGGGTACATAAACACCAAGGACCACCCGCTGCAGGCAATGTGGGACTAATCCAACCACGGGATGGCGGGGATATTCCGACATCCCCGCCATCCCGTGGTTGAACGCAAAAATGGTGTGGCCGAACGCAAAAACCGACACCTGCTCGATGTCGCTCGCACCTTGATGACCCAGTTGCATGTTCCTCGCTCCTATTGGGGCTATGCTGTTCTCCTTGCTGCTACCTCATCAATCGCATTCCCTCCACGGTTCTCCATGGCCAAACCCCGTTCTCCATTTTGTATCCGGGAAAGGAGCCGTTTCCTCTCCCTCTCCAAATCTTTGGATGCACTGCCTTTGTGCATACCCCTTCTGCCACCCGTGATAAGCTCTCCCCTCGCTCCACCAAATGTGTCTTTTGGGGTACTCCACCACTCAGAAAGGCTACTGTTGCTTTGATCCCGTCCTTCGTAAGCAGTTCGTCTCTGCTGACGTCACCTTCTTCGAGAATACCTCCTACTTCTCGGATGACTCTTCTCCTCTTCTCCCAGCTTCTGATTCTCCTGCCGTTCTCTTCGTTCCCTCGCCTCCTCCTACCCTCTCCACCATTACACCATCTCCACCCCCTCCTCTTCCTCCACCTCTCTCTCTCCCTTCTCCACCACCCTCTCCGCTGCCGTCGCTCTCTTCTCCCGGGCCAGCTTTCTCTACCACGGATGCTCCGGATGCCGCGGGCCCGGCTGACCTGGATCTTCCTATAGCTCTTCGCAAAGGGGTGCGGACGTGCACCTTACACCCCTTGCTGCTGTTGTTTCCTATGATCGTCTTACTCCTTCTCGCAGGGCATTTGCACTGGCTATCTCTGCCACTGCCACACCCCGCTCCTATCAGGAGGCCCTTGCTATTCCTCACTGGAAGATGACCATGGATGAGGAAATGGCGACCCTCACTGAGCGGGGTACCTGGACTCTTGTTCCTCCTCCCTTTGGTACTGATGTTGTTGGCTGTCGCTGGGTCTTTGTGGTCAAATTTAGCCCAGACGGCACTGTGGATCGGTATAAGGCTCGCCTTGTGGCTAAGGGCTTTACTCAGACCTATGAGGTTGATTACTTTGACACCTTCTCCCCTGTGGCTCGTCTCAGCACAATCCGGGTTCTTCTCTCTGTGGCCGTCAATCGGGATTGGCCAATTTCTCAGCTGGACGTCAAGAATGCCTTCCTTTATGGTGATCTTCACGAGGCCGTTTACATGGAGCAACCTCCTGGGTATGTTGCTCAGGGGGAGACACGAGTATGCCGGCTGCAGAAGGCAATTTATGGCCTCAAGCAGAGTCCTCGAGCTTGGTTTGACAAGTTCAGCGGTATTGTGGCGGCTGTTGGTTTTGTGCGAAGCTCTGCTGATCACTCTCTCTTTATTCGCAAAACTCCTTCTGGGCTGGTTGTTCTTGCTGTGTACGTCGATGATATTCTTCTCACTGGCGATGACCAGGAAGGGGTAGCCCTGACAAAGCGACATCTTCGCCAGCATCTGATCACTAAAGATATGGGCTCTCCAAAGTACTTTTTGGGGATCGAACTCTCGCGGAAGCCCGACTCCTTAGTTCTCTCTCAGCGTAAGTATGCCCTTGATCTTTTAAAAGAGGCAGGATTGACTGGAGCTAAACCTGCCCGATGCCCCATGGCTATTGGGGAGGACAAAACCTGGCTCTGATACCATGTGGAAACCACCCATCACCACACATCTTCCCAAAACCCCGAGGTTATGGTAAGGGGGGACGGGGGTACATAAACACCAAGGACCACCCGCTGCAGGCAATGTGGGACTAATCCAACCACGGGATGACGGGGATATTCCGCCACACGGGGGGCCCACCGGGGTCAACACCCAGACCTGGAACGCGATGTGGAAGCCAAATATGCGGTCCCACACACACCCAATCCCGCTGGACCTTGGTCCTCAACACTCTTCATCCCCACCGCATCAGTCGGGTCGCCCAGGTAATCTGAAACACCCTCCACGTCAGGCGGAGACGAGTACCCTTCGCTCATCTTTGTTTCGGAGGAGATCACATTGTAGCCTGCAAAAGGGAGATTCAGATGGAACGAGCGAGAACAAGGCAGGCGCTGAGTACGAGCTTACTACCAGGGGTTGGCACGTCGCCCATACCAGTGGAAGGACGGGAAGAGCCCGACCGACCCAGAAAGGGCTCTCCCTCGAAGGCCGCAAGAGATTTCCCTAGTCCGGGGGGAACCGGAGAACGAGGGGTATTCGGGGGCGGACGGTCCAGACCTGAGGGGCTAGCAACCCTCTCAGACGACAAGGGAGGGGAGCGATCATCCCCCCCGTCGCCCTCGTCTTCACGAGGCAGCACCTACAGGACAAAGGGTCAGAAACGTAGCAACAAGCCGGGAAGGGAGATCACGTACCTCAGAAGCGACCTCGACACGGCAGCCGAGCTGGAACCAGGGAAGTTATTCGCCGGGGACCGCCTCACAATCTTTCCTTTACCGGTCTAAAGAGAGGGCCGGGAGACCCACGCGCTAGCCAGGGGTCGGCCTCGAGGGCCTCCTCCCGTGTCTTCTGGCCCGCGGCAGCCAGGCGGGCTCGCACCTCTTTGCTGACCGGCATCAGGAAGCTGCAGTCTGCTTGAAAAGACGAGATGGCCTGGGGAGACCCCCCTGGGCTCAGTGGTATATTTATAGCCGAATAGCGGGGCCCACCAGAAGATTTCGTGCCAGCTCAACACAATACTCGCCGAACACGCGGGTTGGATGGTTCTTTCCGAGCTTGTACCAACCTCGGAAAGAGCGGGGATTGTGTACAACCCGTGTTCGTTGAGTGGGCCTCGCCAGTTAAATCGAGCGAGCCAGGCAAGAGGCTGATCCGCTCCCGCTCAGTTCGAGCGGGCCCCGCCAGTTCAATCGAGCGAGCCAGGCAAGAGGCTGGTCCGCTCCCGCCCAGTTCAAGCGAGCGAGCCAGGCAAGACGACTCACTCACCCCTCCCGCTCACTCGAGGATCGTCGACCGGAGTAGGAGGCACTATTCGTCGAACCGGCATTCGCGGACGGATCCGACGACCCGCGACCTGCGAGCCATTCTAATGGTCGCAATAGCCATCAGCCCGTTCTCTATCCGCGACCTGGCCGCCTGACCGCCTCGACAGAGAATTGGCGGGTCGCGGTGGCCCGACTCGCGCTCGCCCAAGAAGAATGGGCGAGCCGCTGGAACCAGGTCGCGCCCGCCTCTCGCGGAGAGGGATTAGTGGCGGGCTGACCTCCCAATCCATGGAAGGGGCCAGTGGAAGCCCTGGGGAGAAATTACATGGATGCCCTCCCCATGGGTGCGAATAGCTTCTCAGAACAGCGGAGCTACGCTGTTGGCAGACCAAGTTGGGCTGCGCATAGCTGTTCAAAACAGCGGAGTTTGGTTGTTGGCAGACCCAACCAAGGACTTTCTGGTAATTTCAGGTCAGTCCTTTTGATTATTGGCAGTTCAGAGTCTAAAAACTATAAATAGAACCCAATGGGGCACCTCAGAGGACACGCTCTCATGTTCTCTTGCTCCCCGAATTTAGCAGTGCTTCCTGAGGTAGCCTTAGCTCGGCCTCCGGCTAAGGAGGGGAAGTATTCTCTAGACTTCCGGGTGTGCGGTGGGTCCTCCCCGCCGAGCCCCTTGGGTCGGTTTCTCCTTGTTTTCTCCGTTGTTTTGCTTGCAGGCGTGAAGTAGGTGCGAGACCACCCCTTCCCCAAGGGTCGAACTCCACAGGAGACCGATTTTCGGTTTCAACACATATACTCCCAACAAAATGGTGTTGCCGAACGTAAGAACCGCCACCTACTCGACGTTGCCCGCTCACTCAT
The DNA here is from genome assembly GCA_039583875.1 of Platanthera guangdongensis. NCBI lineage: Eukaryota > Viridiplantae > Streptophyta > Magnoliopsida > Asparagales > Orchidaceae > Platanthera > Platanthera guangdongensis. The sequence goes on from CM077167.1 coordinate 4,086,241, forward strand.
GCTCCAAATGCAGGTTCCAAAACTTTACTGGAACTTTGCGGTTTCCACTGCCTGCTTCCTCATCAACCGCCTCCCTTCCTCGGTTCTCAACTTTGTCACCCCATTCAGTCTCCTCTTCCCCTCCACTCCGGCTTTCCCTATTACACCAAGAGTCTTTGGCTGCACCTGTTTTGTTCACCTCCTGGGTCCCTCCTCGATAAGTTGGATCCCCGGGCCGCCAAATCCATTTTTGTTGGCTATTCTCGCACCCAAAAAGGCTAACTGTGCTACTCTCCGGTTACTCGGAAGGTCATCGTCTCCGCCGATGTTACCTTTTGGGAAGATCAACCTTTCTTCTCACCTCCTCCTGCTCCTTCCTCCACGACGACATTTCCACCGCTCCCTATACCCCGCCCCGTCATCCCTAATACTGCGCCTGTTTCCCTCCGTCCTTCTACCCCTCCCCCTGCTCCCTCCATGCCGCCTGTTATCCAGGTTTACTCTCGCCGCCTTCCTCCTCGTTCCGCTACCCCTCTGCGGTCGGCTTCTTCCACGGCTTCCCCGCGCTCTGCTAATCAGGTATCTCCCTCACCGCTCATCCTCTGGCAAATTATGTCTCCCTGCATCGACTCTCCCCCCACCTACACACCTTTGCCACTTCTCTTTCCTCCATTTCGGTTCCTAACACTGTGCAGGAGGCGCTACAACATCCAGGCTGGAAGGCTGCCATGGAGGAGGAAATGACTGCTCTCTGGGCCAACCCGATCTGGACTCTCGCGCCGCTTCCCCCGGGTCAGAAATCGGTTGGGTGTAAGTGAGTCTTCGTCATCAAACATGCAGCTAATGGGACGATTGACCGTCTGAAAGCTCGGCTGGTCGCCCGGGGCTTCACCCAACAACACGGGCTGGACTATGAGGAAACCTTCTCCCCAGTGGCCAAACTCAACACCGTTCGTGTTCTTATCTCGGTCGCTGTCCATCGCCGGTGGCCCTTACTGCAACTGGATATTAAGAATGTCTTTCTAAATGACGACTTGCAAGAAACTGTCTATATGCAACAACCTCACGGGTTTGAGACCACGGGGGAGTCTTAGGTTTGCCGTCTTAAGAAAGCTCTGTATGGTCTCAAACAATCACCACATGCATGGTTCGATAGGTTCAGCAAAGCTCTTCGGGAGGTTGGTTTTTCTCGAAGCACGACAGACTTCTCGATGTTCACTCGCCATCGTACAGTGGGGACGGTTCTTTTGTTAGTTTATGTTTATGACATCATAATTACGGGCGATGACTCACAGGGAATACAGGAGGTCACACGACATCTCGGTATAGTTTTTCAAACAAAGGATCTGGGACCCCTCCGGTATTTTTTGGGCCTTGAGGTAGTTAGACGACCAGATGGTCTCGTCCTTTCCCAGCGGAAGTATTGTCTCGACCTTCTTCATGATGCAGGTTACTCGGATTGTAAGCCGATCAATACCCCAATGGATGTGAATCACAAGTTATGTGCTCAGGCTTCCGACTCAGATCTTTTACTTGAGAATCTTGAATACTATCGCCGTCTAGTTGAAAAATTGATCTATCTCACGGTAACTAGACCGGACATATCTTTCGCAGTTGGTATTGTCAGCCGATATATGCATTCCCCCGAAACTCTCATCTTCATGCCGTTGAACGCATTCTCCGATACCTCAAAACGGCCCCTGGTCAAGGATTGGTGTACAAGACCTCATCTTCTGCTCCTACATTGATAGCTTACTATGATGCTGATTACGTGGCGGAGCAAGAAACAAGCTGTTGTGGCTCGATCATCTGCTGAGGCTGAATACGGGCAATGACGTCTGTAGTGTCTGAACTAACATGGCTGGAGAGTCTTCTTACCGATCTTGGTATAAGACTTCCTTCCACAGCCCCTCTCCTTTGTGATAGCCAAGCGGCGATACATATTGCCAAGAACCCGGTATTCCACGAGAGAACTAAACATATTGAAGTTGATTGCCACTTCATCAGAGAAAAGGTTCAAATGAAGAAGATTGACTTGAAGCATGTTCCGGGACAGAACAAGTTGCGGATGTGCTCACTAAAGCTCTTCCCAGTACTCTCTTCTATCAGTGCTTGTCCAAGCTTGGTGCATACAATTTGTACGCTCCAGCTTGCGGGGGAGTGTTAGAAAAGCCCATGTAGTTGGCCCAGTATTGGGCCCATGTATTCTTTATTTTCTTCTTCTCCTATTAATCCCACATCATTGTATAGGATTTCTTCTCTCCTTTTCTCCCCTATATATTTGTATTCTCTTCTTGTATTTTGATATTGAAGTAATACATACAAACTTTGAGCTCTTTCAACATAAACAAAACCTGAGAGGGGGGAGGCTTCAGGCGAGATGTCCCAGCCTGTGAGGTTGTCTTCTGGGATTGACCGACCTCGCGGTTCGAGGCCCGACGACTATCTTCTGGCGACCGTCGGAGCACCTCGCTCGCGCCTGACGAGATACTACTGGAAGTCGCCAACTAGGCAAGTATTGTTGATGCTCGTCAAAACTCCCGTTAACCGGTTGCTTGGATGGTCAGGTGCTTGATACTCGCCAACACTCCCGTTAATTGGTCGCTTGGATGGTCAGGCGCTTGATGCTCGCTCATGTTGTTGGCTGGTCGCAAGCCTAGGCGAGTACTGTTGACCCTCTCTTCGATGTTGACTTTGACTCCTGTATACGTGGTGCCAATGGATCCTTCCTTGACGAATAAGAGTTATACACTCGAGTTCTTAACTCAAACTTGTAACAACACAAGGAAACTAGTGGAAATTTGGCCAGTACAGGCTCGGTCACGTGGTTTTTTCTCATTTTTCAGGATTTTTCACGTACAAAATTTTCTTGCCAGCACTCAATTCTTTCTTTGACTGTTTGCGCGCTCGATCGCTCCCGAGCTAGGACGGTCTAATTTTTGACCGTTTTTAGTTCACATCTTGTAAGAAACTATATAACTTTGAAGGACTTAAATGGACATACATTTTACTAAGATAAGCTAGGAGGGATTCACGATGAGCATGTAAAATGAGATAGAAATGAAATGTGAGAAGACCTACCTGATTTCGCAGCATCCAATGATTAATAACTAACACATACTTTTAGAAATGAGAGTGGCTACTTAAAAATGCGGAGCTTCCAACAACAACAACATTCAAGCCTTTATCCCACTATAGTGGGGTCGGCTATAGGGATCCTTTGTCTCCATTGTGCCCTATCTTTTGTCATAATCTCACTAATGCCTAAGTACATCATGTCTTTTCTTACAGTTTCATTCCAAATCTTTATTGGTCTACCCCTCCCTCGTTTAACATGCCTAGTGACTAGACTCTCACAACGCCTAACAAGTGTCTCTAATGGTCTTCTTTGTACGTGTCCAAACCATCTTAGACGAGCTTCTCACATCTTCTCTGAAATTGGTGCTACTCCTGTCTTATCCCTGATACTTTTATTCCTAATTTTATCCAATTTCGTGTGTCCACACATCCACCTTAGCATTCTCATCTACGCAACTCCCATTTTTTGCTCATGTACACAATTCACTGTCCAACTCTCAGAACCATAGAGCATCGCGGGTCTAATTGCAGTACGGTAAAACTTGCTCTTAAGTTTTAGTGGTACTTTACGATCACATAAGATCCCCGACGCTCCCCTCCACTTCAACTAATCCACTTGGATTCTATGTGTCACATCTTTATCAATACTTCTGTCTTTTGAACTTTCGATCGATCCAAGATATTTATGACACTCACTACGGGAAAAATGTGGAGCTTCCAAATATGAAATAAATTGTTTTTTTGGAAAGAATTTTTTGTGCGTAAAAATTATAATGTAATTATAGGAGAGAGTTTGATATGACCATTCTCTCTGGTGCTTCATACGCCTTTACCTCCCACCTTGGATTATCTCCAAGTGCTTATTGTCGAAATATACTTATCCAGCACATTGTCGACACCTATTTGCTAGATACTCACTACTGATTAATTTCTGAGTAACATCCTAGTTAAATGGCCATGTATATACCGGGTTCTGACATCTCTTGACAGACTATTAATAAATCATTTACAATTATGACAAGTGTAATTCTGACATCTCTCGACAGACTATATATATATAGAAAATATTTTAAAATTTTCTTTTTCTCATGCTCTCATTCGGATTTTAGGATGTGTTTTTTTTCCTCAAAAAGAGGTCATATCATTTATCTGATTTGCTGCGTATCTCACATTGGATGGTACTCGCTATAAGTAGCTTGATGATGCACTCTCTCACCACCTCATCGAACTCTTCCTCCCCCCACCTCCGATATTGATGCGATGCTCCATATGAACTCGTTTGGCGAGCAACTACTAGCGAATAAGTTGTGTTGTCGAATAAATTGATCATGGCTGTTGAATACTCCCATTGCATACCCATTGCCGAGATATTCATGTACTAAGAAATGTTATGGGTCTTCTTATAACATTATTTATTATTATTTATTTTTGAATATGCATTTATTTTGTCATAATAGTCGTGTCTTTTTGTGATGTCCTTTTTAGTTGCATGTTCAAGTTTGTCTTTGATTTCCATTAAAGGTCTGTTGTAAGTCTAATTTAAAGGACACCAGAGGTCTTGTATGATTAAACAATAGAGTAATCTATTTTCTCAAACCCTAAAAGAGATTTTGGAAGTTCTCTCTCGAGCGCGTCTCGCTTAGGCAGCCGTGGTCAAGTCTCTGATTATCTCCTCCACCGTCATCTCCACCTTCTACAACCTCCGAGTAGGCCCCTCGCAATGAGGATATCCTGTTCCGCTCTCCTGTTAGCAACTGCGGCATCCTTGTTTTTCACTTGAGCCCTGTGACGCTATCTCTCTTTTTCAGCCAAATGGAGGATTGAAATAACTTTATTTCCACCATTGGGAAGCGTCTCAGATATCGTGGCAACTCCTAAACAGCCTCCTCCGAGCAATCTAGCCATCCTGTCACCCGCGTCTTATCCCGTGCTATCTCCTTCAACAATATGGGAGACTTGCCTGATTTCTTTGATGCTATGAGCTGGATGCACGCAGTTATATCGTCCATGGATGCATGCCTTCAAGACGTAGAGACACGCTTTCGGGACGTCGACGCACGTCATCAAGATGACATGACAACCCTCACCACCTAGCTTAATGGACTAATAAAAACACCTCTCGTGGTTACCACCCCACCCACTGATCACGCCAGCAACAGTCAAGTTCTTCTACCGCTGCTCATTCGCCATGAGCCTCCACTGCAGACCCTCTTACGCCCTGAAGCTACTATTCCGCTATGCTATACCCGATTGGAATTCCACACCTATGATGGAAAAACAGATCCCTTGGGTTGGCTCACCAGGTGAACAGTTCTTTGATCATCATCAAACTCAGGCAGCTGAACGACATCCTTTGGCCTCCTACCACCTTCTCAACTTGACCTTGCTTTGCGCCACTCGTCTCCTTGCTGATCAGTCGGGTCTGACGTGGGACGACTTCAAATGATTTTGCAACCTGTGTTTCGACGCTCTAATCCGTAGCAACCCCCTCGGTGCCCTCACGACACTCCGCCATACGGACTCCATAGACGATTATCTTGACCAGTTTTAATTTCTTTTGGCATACGTCACACTTTCCCCAAAGATGCAGGTCGTCATTTTCATCGCCGGATTTTGCGAAAACCTGCGACTTGATGCCGAATTTGAGGCTCCTCCAAATTTAGTGACTGCTATTAGTCTAGCCAGGCTATATGACTGTCGCCTCCAACTGGCACATGAGGTCTATTTGCCCACCGACACAGACATTCAACAAAACCATTTTGAGGGCCATCATTCCGAGGGCTATCCAGCACCACCAGTTCATAATCTATCTCGGGCCGAGAGGATGGAACGGCGCGCACAAAGCTTATGTTTCAACTGCGGCGAGCAGTACACTCGCGACCACATGAGCAAACGGGTTTTCCACCTGCACATCGAAGACTGTGATGATGTTGGTGTCAGATAACGCGGACACCATTGATCTCCCTCAAGCTTGAGAACAAGCCTTTTACAAGGCGGGAGAACAAGCCTTTTTGAGCAAACCTCTTGTGTGTACACCCCTGCTCAGAATGTGGTGGCTAAGCGTAAGAATCGGCACCTCCTTGAGGTGGCTAGGTGCCTCCTCCTTCAGATGCATCTCCCGAAGTATTACTGGGGTGATGTGGTTCTCACCGCGGCCTACCTCATCAATCGTATTCCTACGCGGGTCCTTGAGTTTCAGACCCCTCCCACCACTCTAGGGGTTTGTCCTACCTCTCTCCCCGTGTATTTGGATGTGTATGTTTTGTCCACACCCAGCCTAAAAATCAAACTTGATCCCGCGCCCTGAAGTGTGTTTATTGGCTACTCAACTACTCAGAAGGCTATTGGTGCTTCCATCCCTTTACTAAGCGGGTATTTATTACCATGGATGTTACCTTCCGGGAATTTGAATCTTATTATGAAACTCTCTTCAGGGGGAGACTATAACTACGGAAGTGAGTTCCCCTCCTGTTCCTCCGCCTATTCCTCTGTTTGTGCTGCCACCTCCCGTTCTTACTACTCTTGTTCCTCCGGTGCCCCCACCTACTTTTGGGAACCCAGTGATTCCTCTGCTTTTGCAGGTTCACAAGCGATGCAGAAGGGCACAAGCACTCAGGCTCTTGCTATTCAACCGGTGTCATCATCCGACCCATCGTCAGGTACTAACAAAGGTAGTTCTACTTCTACCCTACATCCTCTTTCCCACTTTGTGACTTAAGACTCCTTGTCTCCTACATAGAGCATTCGCCACCTCCTTGACCTCCATTTCTATTCCACAGTCTTGGCAGTAAGCTCTTGAGCATAATGACTAAAAGGCAGCCACATTGGAAGAAATGGGCGCTCTTGACAAGAACATTACTTGGGTGGTCCAACTCTCTAAAGGGAAAACAGTGGTGGGATGCAAACGGGTTTTCTCTGTGAAACAAAACTTCTAAGACCTTGTGAAATGATACAAAACCAGACTGGTGGCATGAGGATATACGCAGACAGCGGGCATCGATTATCAGGAGACATTTACTTCAGTTGCAAAAATGAACTCCATCAGAATCTTGCTTTCAGTTGTTATGTGTAAAGGGCGGGGTCTCCTTCAATTGGATATGAAACACATTTCTCCACGTGATCTTGAAGAGGAAGTGTACATGTCCTTACCTCCTGGTGTTTGCCAAGAAATATCAGTAGGGAAAGTTTGTAGGTTGAAGAAACCTTTGTGTAGCTTAAAACAATCTCCACTTGCGTGGTTCGTGAGATTTCACCGAGCTATGATCTCTTTCAGGTACAAACAGAGCAATGCTGATCACACCTTGTTTATGAAATATAGTGAGGGTAAGGTAACTCCTCTCATTGTCTATGTGGATGATATAATAATAACCGGCGATGATATCGAAGAGGTTGAACTTCTAAAGTCCAGATTGTCTAAGGAATTTGAAGTGAAGGATCTCGGTCTCCTCAAGTATTTTCTGGGCATCGAGGTGGCTAGATCCAATCATGAGATCTTTATATCTCAACAGAAGTATGTTCTGGACTTACTTGAGACAACTGGAATGCTCGGGTGCAAGCCGACTGATACCCCAATTGAGGTCAATCACAAACATGAAAGAAATGGAGGATAATTTGTTGATGACGTATTTGGCTTCCAATGACTGGTGGAAAACAGGAAAAGCTTATCTATCTCTCTCACACTCGACCGGACATATCTTATTTTGTGGGGGTACTTAGTCAGTGCATGCATTCACCAAGATCACATCACCTGGATGATGCATACAGAGTTCTGAGGTATCTCAAATCCACTCCTGACAAGGGAATTTTGTTCTCACCCAATGAGCATTGACCGTGGAGGTCTATACGGATGCGGACTGGGCAGGTTCAGTTGATGACCGGAGGTCAGCATCCGGGTACTGTTCTCTTGTTGGGGGATATTTGGCAACCTGGTGAAGCAAGAAACAACATGTTATATCCAGATTCAGCACAAAAGCGGAATTCCGTGCTATGACACAGAGGTTATGTGAAGGTTGTGGATACAGTCGACCATGAAGGAGCTTGAGTGGAGTGTGACGGTCCAATAAGGATCTATTGTAATAATAAAGTTGCAATCAGTATTGCCCACAATCCGATGCAACACGATCGCACACAAACACGTGGAGATCGACAGACACTTCATCAAGGAAAATATTATTAGGGCGATTGTGAGTACACCGTGAAAGTGCAAGTTATATCTGATATACTCTAGAGGGGGGTGAATAGAGTATGGTGCTTGTTAAAAACTTTTTACAACAGTTGTTGTATTCCTAAGTGAACAGGGAAGCAAATGAAATAAAGTAAACACAGCAACTATCTAATCAAAAAGCAATCACAAAGCACAGCCAGAAAACAAAAGAAAGTAAGCAACCAAAAGACACAAGGAGCTATAGTGGTTCCCTAATCAACCTGGGTACATCCACTCTTCTACCACCCAAGGTAGGAATCCACTGCAGGATGAGTTGATCAGGTGTCCTGGGCACCAATGAGCTTTTGATAAGGTGCTAAAAAATCAAACCAGATTTTTTGATCAGGTGTCTTGCCACCACTGAGTTTTGACAAGGTCTCAGAAACCAGCACAAACTTTTGAATGAAGTTTGAAAAAACCCTTTACAACAGAGAGAGAGAGAGGGATGAGATGATCTTCTCTGTCAACAATCAGAGAGAAGATAGTGGATGTTGTCAAAGCTCCCCGTGAGATCTTGAGTTGTTCAGGAAGTGAAGCTTTGCAGTAGGGTGATATGACTTCAGAAAATTTGATCTCCAGCAAAAGATGATTTCAGCAACAACTGAAATGCGTGGTGTCTGGAGTCTTGAATGATGATGGCCTTTGAACACTGGAATCAAAAGGGATCTGAGAATTTCAGTATGCTGATCTCCTTTTGTGATGTGTGTTCTTGTATGAGTTCTAAGACTGAATATCTGCAACTCTTTCTCTTTCTGTTGTTGTGATTGTTGTAAGAGTTGTTTGTTGATGATGTTATTCTTCTATATTATTCTATTCCAGCAGAATATGAATATCTCTTTTATTCCTTAGATCTGAATGAATATTTCTCTGTCTAAGATAGCCGTTAGCCTGTCATAAATGACTTCCTTAACTGCATTTGTCTTCTGGAGGAAAGTCCAATAAAAACATTCCTTTGAAAATCCCTTGAAACTTGCTCCAGATTAATTGAAACGGCTACAAGATCCTTGAAATAAATGCTGAGAATAATTCCATAACTGTCTGAATTTGAATCTTGAAAAACGTCGATCTCTCCAGAAAAACGTCGAACTGAGCTACACTATCGTTGAACTGAGCTCAGAGACTGGACTTAGACTGAAACAGAGATCGTCGATCTGAGCTCAACTATCGTCGAACTGAGCTCAGAGATAGAGAAACAAACTGGAGACAAGAACGTCGATCTGAGCTCGAAGATCGTCGAATGGAGTTCGACGACTTGTTGAAGTTGAGCTCAGAGATCGTCGAATGGAGTTCGACGATTCGTCGAAGTGAGCTCAGCGATCGTCGAATGGAGTTCGACGATTCGTCGTACTGAGCTCGACGAAATGACTTAGTCTCCTGAACTGAAATATCTGGTTTTGAGGGCAGCTTTCAAACCTAAATACTAACCCTTAGACTCAATTCTAATTGACCTTTAGATCTATACAAGGATGTCAAAACAAATTTCCTAAAAGACATAGTGATCCTTGCCCAAATCAGTAATAGGGTGTTCCAACAATCTCCTCATATTTGGGTTAGGATTACTATTTACAGATATTGGAAAAATAAAAACATATAAAGCAGAAAATATAACAAACAAGACATTGCAGAAACACAGACATTATCTCAAATAGTTCAGAAAAGAAAATATGCTGTCATCTTACAGAATCATTCTTTTTCCTTGCTCTTTATAAGAACTATTTCTCTGTGGGGTTGAGAGCTTCCTTCTTAGATCTTCTATCATCAGCTGCACCTAGATAGGTTTGTTGCTTTGGCCTGGACACTACAGCTTCTGGATGCAGCTTCATATAACTTTCTGAATCAAAAAATTTACTGGAGCAGTATCTCTCAAGTTGTTTCTTTCTTTGATCTGATAAAGTAGTGATATTTGAAGTATCCCTTCTTTGTTCTCTAGCTTTCTTGATTTGGTGCAAAGCAGCCAATTCTTTTCATTCTTGCAGTCCATGAGGTGGGATTATTTTCTGGGTCCTCAAATGGAACAAGAGGCTCATATCTATTTGAAGGATTATCTGGAGGAGCTCTGGAAGAGACTAGTTCTTTCAGCTTATAAGGGAAGGGACCAGAAGTAGTGTCAGATGGACCTTGTCCTTCCATTGGATAAGGATGTTGCCTGGAATATCCTTTGGAGTACACTTTAAGTTCTCTCTGATTTCCTCTGTACTGTCCTCTTCTGGACTGGTAACCTCTAGATTGATTTCCCCTGTACTGGAATCTTCCTTGAGGTTGATATGAAGTTTGGCTTCTGGCAGTAGATTGGAAAGCAGAACTACCACCTGCACCTGCATCAGGTGAGAGAGGAGGAGGAGGAGGATTGAAATGGAAGATCCTTTGTCATACTTTCTTTTCTTTTTCATAGCCTTCAGTTAATTCCTGGAGTATTGCATCCAAGGTTCTGTGATAGGGCAATCATGCAGTATGTAGTATGGAATGTCATTTGTATCTTTTACTTTCTCTGGAGGAACTCTATTCATAGCCTTACTTCTGGCTTTCCTTTTCCTTGCAATTGTAGCAGAGGAATCATCTGAGTCAGTCCTAAACTGATCACTGTCTGAGCTTGGAGGATTATCATACACTACATCAATTCTTTTGAGGTAATCTTTTTGTTGTTGAGACTGAGCTGAAGAAACAGCAGAAACAACAACAGTAGCAGCAACAACAGCAGGAAGTGGAGTAGAAGCAACACTGGCAGAAGGAGTTATGACAGCAGATTCAGATACAACAATTTCAGAAACAGAAGCTACAGCAGCAGTAATGGAAGCAGTAGAAACAGATGAAACTGAAAAATCAACTTCAGAAGGAGCATTAGCAGCAGTAACAACAGGCTCAAAAACAAATGCCTCTGTCATATGTATATCCTCAAAAAACAACGCTATCAGAACTAACAGAAACATCAGTAACAGCAGTAGGAGCAGCAGCAGAAGCAGTGTCAACAGCATGGATGGAATGTATATAAGAGCTTATCAAGCTGGGGTCACATCTGGAAATAGGCACAATGGCCTTAGTCAGATCTTCATATTGCTGGACTGGCAGGCAGTTGAAGTACACAGAATCAAAAGCTGACAACAGTGACCTGAGGTCCACTGTGATGAATGCAACTGAAGCTACTGGAGCTTGGACTGAGGATACAACAACATGCAATCTTTCAACTTCATGAGGCATCTCCCCCTGCCTAGATTCAGTGAGAACTGGATCAAGGCACCCATAAGAAGGGTTTCCTGAGAAGGAAGAATGGAAGAAAGCCTGGCAGACAGCTCCTGAACTGTTTTTAGAAGGGGAGCCAAAGAGGTCTCCAGCAAGAGGGATAGCCTTGGAGCTATCAACTCATATAACCTGTCTGCAAGGGCTGGAAGATCTACTTGCTCAAGAGGGACTTGAGTAGAGGTAGGGATGGATGAGGTAGAAATGAAGGGTTGAACAACAGGAGATGTTGTAGGAGAACCTGTGGATTGTGGAAATGATGGCTGAGAAATTGGAATTGTGGAGATGGAAGAGAGTGGAATGGAATTGGATGGTGTGAAGGATGATTGAACAATTATGTCCTGAAGTAGTTGTTGATAAGAGGTGGATGAGGATGGTGGCTCAGGAGGGGATGAAGGAGAATCATCCATATAAGAATCATCTATAAGAGTGAAAGATGGAATATGAGAGGATGAGTCAATATCTAGGTGTGGGTAGTGATGTAGAGGATGAAAGAGTTCTTCAGTGAGTGGTGGAGTTGGAGAAGGAATTGAAGTTGAAGATGAGGTGGAAATTGTGATGGTGGGTGTGACTGTGGTAGATGAAACAAGAGGTGGAGGAGGAGGAGAAGAAGCAGACAAGTCTTCTGCAGGGGCAGAAACCTGAGGGGAAGAGACTGAAGCAGTCCTTGTGCCTGAAGTAGAAATTGCAGAGGGCCTGCTGGGCTTGACAATCTGCCTGTCCCATTTTCTAAATAGGGCACAGGTGAGCCTCTTGGAGGCATTGATGTGCATCCCACTGGAAACAAGCAGTGCAAGACATCTATGGTGGAGGAACAACCCTAAAATCCTTCCAAAATTAACAAAGTTCTTGTTAATCTTTTTCTTAATCAAATCAAAGAAAACTTCTCCCCAGTTCAGTTGTTTCTTGTCCACTAGGGCACCCATCAAGCAGAGCTGATACCTAGATATGGTATCATGAGCTGAGTGTTTGGCCAACAATACTTGCCAACAACATCAGCTAGAAATCTGTACTCAACAGATTGATTTTTCTTCAGCAATTTGCTAGGGTTTGCTTCTGAGTGTCCCATCCTTTCAAGCATATTAGAAAATTCATCTCTAGAAAGTTCAACAGAATCTTCTCCAGTTTTTAATTGAAAAACCTTTGTCAAGGCAGCAGGTGTTAGAGATACCTGGGTTCCTGAGATGCTTTCAACCACTGTATTCTGATCCAGGTTATGGGCAGTATACACCCATTCCTTTATCTCATCTGCAGCTAATTTGATCCTTGTAGTCATGATGGTAACTAGTTGTTGTTCTTTGAAAAGTTCCAGAATCTCCTTGAAGATTTGACCACTGTTGTTGAAAGAATCCATGTCGATATCAAATCCAGCGTCAAATTTCTTTGCGGCCAAGATGACGACTGAGACTGCCATTGATTCCTGCAAAAATGAACAAACAAACGACCAAGTGTAGAGAAGTTTGGAGGGAAAGAGAAAATTTGCAGAGAGTACGAAAGCGCAAAGGGAGAATGACGACCGAAAAAATGAGTTTTATATTCGGGTTCGACGCAGAAAAGGAAAGATCGTTGAACTCTGTTCGACGATCTGGGCTTCTAAAGGAAACTGAAAGGTCATCAATATCGTCGATCTCCGTTCGACGATATTGGAGAGCGTCGAGCTCCGTTCGACGATCGCTGACCTGAAGAAAGATAGTTTAGTACTATCTGAGAAGCGCTGAACTCAGGTCGACGATTTCTGAAATCGTCGATCTCCGGTCGACGATCTGGGGGAAAATCGTCGAGCGCAGTTCAGAGACCAGAAACACTCTATACACTGAAAAAAATCAAGATATTTGCCTAGTCTTGGTCATTTTTATATTTTTAAAATCCTGGATATTATTTTAGGCTTCATTCATCTAACAGTCTTAACTGATTCAGGAAGAATGTATGTTTCTTTTCATCCAAGGGTTTGGTGAAAATATCTCCCCTTTGCAAATCAGTTGAGATATATTGAAGTTCAATTTTATTTTTCTCAACATTATCCCTTAGAAAGTGATGCCTAATTTCTATGTGTTTTGTCCTACTATGGAGGACTGAATTTTGTGCTATAAAAATAGCACTGTTATTATCACAAAATATTTTAGACTTTTCTAAGTTGTAGCCATAGTCTAGGAGTTGGTTTTGAATCCACAATATTTGTGAACAACAACTACCTGCAGCCATATATTCAGCTTCAGCAGTTGAAGTTGACACAGATGTTTGTTTCTTGCAAAACCAGGAGACAAGTCTGTCACCAAGAAACTGACAAGTTCCACTGGTGATTTTCCTGTCTGTTCTGCATCCAGCATAATCAGCATCTGAAAATTCAGTTAAGTCAAATGCTGAATCTTTTGAATACCAGAGACCTAGATTTGGACAACTTTTTACATACCTAAGAATCCTTTTTACTAAGGTTAGATGTGACTCTCTAGGGCTTACATGAAATATAGTACATATGAATGTAGCAAACATTATGTCAGGTCTACTAGCTGTAAGGTACAATAAAGAGTCAATCATTGTTCTATATGTTGTCTGATCAACAGGTTTCCCATGTTTATCAGCATCTAATACAATATTAGTAGTCATAAGTGTTTTCATACACGATGCTTCAGACATACCAAATTTCTTAACCAATTCTTTTGCATACTTGGTTTGAGAAATAAATATGTCTTCAGCATGTTGATTGATTGCAATCCTAGAAAGAAGGATAGCTCACCCATGCTACTCATTTCAAATTTAGAATGCATTAGATTGGAGAACCTTCTGCACAAATTTGAATCAGTAGAACCAAATATAATATCATCTGCATAGATTTGTACTAGTAGGGTATGTGACTTATGAGTTCTAATAAAAAGAGTTTGGTCTACTCTACCCTTATAAACTCATTTTTCAGAAGAAAGCATGCTAGGGTCTCATACCATGCTCTAGGAGCTTCCTTTAGACCATATAATGCTTTATGCAATTTGAAAACATAATCAGGATGAGTTGAAGAGATAAAATCTGGGGGTTGTCTGACATAGACTTCTTCTTTGATATCTCCATTGAGAAAAACACTTTTTACATCCATCTGGTATACTTTGAATCCTTTGTGTGCTGCATATGCGAAGAAGATTCTTATGACCTCTAACCTTGCAACTGGTGCAAATGTCTAGTCATAATCTATCCCTTCTTCTTGAGAGTACCCTTGAGCAAGTAGCCTTGCCTTGTTCCTTACAATGACTCCTTGATCATCTAACTTATTTCTGAACACCCACTTTGTTCCAACAATGGAGTGATCCTTTGGCATTGGTATTAGTTCCCAAACTTTGTTTCTTTCAAATTGATGCAATTCTTCTTGCATTGCAATGATCCAGTGTGGATCTTGCTCTGCATCTTGAATGGATTGAGGTTCAATTTGAGAAAGGAAGCAAGTGTGCATCAGGTTTTGGTTGACCTGATTTCTGGTTTGCACACCAGCTGAGATGTCTCCAATCACTTGGGAGATTGGATGGTCTCTTGATGTTACTAAATCAACAGGAGATGTTGATTGTTCACCAACCTGTGTTGTTGTGTCCTCTGGTGGTACAACAACTGGCTTTTCAAGAAGTTTCTCTTCAAGATGTTGAATGTCTTATTCATCTTCACTATTTTCCTTTTTTGAATAATTTGTAACCTGTCCAAGTTTTCAGCAAGAGAGTGTACCTGCAAAGGTTCTATGATAGAAGTATTCTTCTCCTTGAAAGACATATTAGATTCATTAAAAAATATATGAACAAATTCTTCAATTTTAAGAGTTGATTTATTATATACCCTATAAGCTTTACTGATCATGGAGTATCACAGAGACACTCCTTCATCAGCTTTAGCTTGAAATTTTGCTAAGTATTTCTTGTCATTATTGTGAATGTAACAAATACAACCAAAAATTTTAAAGTAATGTACTTTAGGTTTTTTCCTTTGAGTAATTCATAGAGAATCTGCCCTTTTAATTTATGTATTAAACTTCTATTCAACACATAGTTGGAGGTGTTCACTGCCTCTGCCCAAAAGGATAGAGGAAGGTGAGCATCTGACAACAATGTAGTGGCAGATTCAATAAGGGTTCTATTTTTCCTTTCAGCTACCGCATTTTGTTGAGGAGTTCTAGGAGCTGAGAAAGTGTGCCTGATCCATTCACTCTGACAGAACTCTTGCATAAGAAGAGAATCAAACTCTGTCTCATGATCACTTCTGATCAGGGCAATGTGAGTATTGAACTCACTCTGTATGTATTTGAGAAACTCTGTCAAACACTTAAAGTTATCAGACTTCTTCCTCAAAAAGAACACCCATGTGAATCTAGAGAAGTCATCTACAACCACTAAAGTATAAGATTTCCCTCCTAAGCTTTGTACTGTAATGGGTCCAAAAAGATCCATGTGTAACAGATACAAAATCTTAGGTGAATCACTCTTATTAAGTGACTTGAAACTATTTTTGGTTTGCTTGCCTAATTGACAAGCCCTGCAGAGCCTTCCTTCTTGTAGGGGCCAGAAGGTAGTCCTCTAACAAGGTTGTCCTTGGATAGCCTAGCAATGGTTATAAGGTTTATATGTTCTAATCTCTTATACCACAATTCATTAGGTCTACTAATAGAGTTAAACAAGCAAATATCTAATTTAGTTGAAAGAAAGTCTACTAAATAGATGTTACATTTTCTTTTACCTGTCAACATAGTTATGTTGTCCTCTGATTTGATCTTGCATAACGATTTGCTGAAAGTCACTTGGTAGCATTCATCACATAGTTGACTGATGCTGATCAAGTTGTGCTTCAGTCCTTCCATATAGGCTACTTTCTTGAATGTGACTGTGCCAATCTGGACTGCACCATATCCTTTTGTTAGTCCAAAGTTTGAATCTCCAAATATTACTTTGGGTCCAAGCTTGTCTTTGAAGGATGTGAAGTTGTCCTTGTTTCCTGTCATGTACTTTGAGCACCCACTATCCAGATACCATTGCTGGTTTGATGTTGGATAAGTCTTCACCTACACATAAAACAATTTACTTATTTTTGACCCAGTTTACCTTGAGCATAGGTTGATAACCTTTGAACTCAGAAATAAAAGACATCCCTGGTTGACTCTTATAACCTTCAGGATGATATCTTCTTGGAGGTATTATCCATTCAGTATAAGGGTTAAATCTTTGGATGAAGGACCCCTAGGTTTGGAATTTGATTTACCTTTGAAAAAGTTTTCAAAGCTCTGATCTCTGCTCGACGATCGCTGAGCTGAGTTCGACGATCTTGGGTCAGATCGTCGAGCTCCGTTCGAAGATCGACTGTGGCAGAGTTCAGGGTTTAGAGATCGTCGACCTGAGTTCGACGATTTAGCCTGATATCGTTGATCTGCATTCGACGATTGTCTAGCCCCGTTCGACGATTTCTGTTGAACTCTTGTTTTCTTGGGTAAGTCAGAATTCTTCCTAGCTACCTCTACAACTCCCTTACCTTTATCAGAGATAAATTTAATTGGGTTGATAATACTATGGGTTGGCTAGATGAAGCACCCAAGCCCAGTGTACTATTGAATCTTGAGTTCACTGTGCTTGTGATGTCCATTAGCTTGATACTTTTTCCCATTGAGCGATTCTTCAAGCTTCTTGGCCTCTGATAGTTCATTTTTCAGTGAAGCTATCTGCTCCATACAACATTCCAACTCCTCAGAGAGTTTGAGATTTTCTGATTTTAAAGTACTGTATTCAGATAATTGATTTCTGAGAGAAATGATTTCCTTCTCAGATTTTAATAAATTTAAACATAGTGTTTTAAACTCACACTTGAAGTCCTCAGAATTAAAATCAAAAGAACTTATTACCTGGTTCTCTTCAGATTGAATCTCTGATTCTGACTCTGATTCTTCTGCATCAGAATTGTGTTGTGAGACATTGATAACCATTATGCAGAATTCTTTTTCTTCAGCATCATCCTCATCATCACTTGAGCTGGATGAAGCTTCAGATTCTCTTTCTGTCTCACTCCAAGTTTCAGCAATAAATTTCTTCCTTGTATGTTTGTTCTTGCTGGAGGAGGGTTTTTCATTGCTGTTCTTCTTGAAGTCTTTTTCTTTTCTTCTTTCTTTCCTGTCCTTTTTGTCCTTGTTTTTGTTTTCTGGACAGTCAGACACAATGTGACCTGGTTTCCTGCAACCAAAGCAGATAATTTCTTTGTTATTTGATTTGTCATACCTTGGCTTGTCATGCTCTATGTATGATCTTTTCCTGAAATCCTTCCTGACCATTTTGTAAAACCTTTTGGCCAGAAGGCTTAGCAGCTCTTCATTGGGGGACCTTGTCTTCAGGCTGATCTTCAGTGACTTTGAAAGCTATTGATCTCTCCTTTCTTATAGCTGGTGAGGCAGCCTTCTGCTGCTTCTTCTCTATTCTTGATGAGCAGCTCATAAGACTTGAGCTTGCCCAAGAGGGCTTCAGTTGTGATCTCATTTAGGCTTCTGGCATCCTTGATTGGCCAGATT
Organism: Platanthera guangdongensis; assembly: GCA_039583875.1. Taxonomy (NCBI): domain Eukaryota; kingdom Viridiplantae; phylum Streptophyta; class Magnoliopsida; order Asparagales; family Orchidaceae; genus Platanthera; species Platanthera guangdongensis. The sequence continues at coordinate 4,104,246 of CM077167.1, forward strand.
CTTGAGTCCCAAGTGCTTGGGAAAACACATTAGGATTTTATCATTTAGCTCAGTTAATGAGATCTCCTTGTCCAAAGTTTTCAGCTCATTGACTATGAGACTGAGTCTGTTATACATGTCTGCTACTGACTCAACTTCTCCTTTCTTGAAATTCTCATACTAGGTTATGAGATGAGATCTTCTGTCTTTTCTCTCATCAACAGATCCTGAGACTATCTCAGATAACTTGTCCCAGATGTCCTTTGCTGAGTTGCATTCAGCTACCTTTTGGAATATCTCATCAGACATAGTCTGAGCTAGAATGTTCATAGCTTTTGCATCAGCCAATTTCCATTTCTTTATTTCTGCTTCTGTTCCTGAAGGAGGTGGAACAGCACTTGTACTTGTATTCTCTGGAGGTCTTGGACACACTGTCAAAACAGAATTGAAAATGTCCTCATCAATAAAGTTCATGTACAGTCTAATCCTTGCCTTCCAAAGTGCAAACACTTAGATTGCACACTGTAGATCTGGTGCTAGCATAATTTTTTGTTTTGGGCATGTTTTGTGAAAAATAATTCTAATAACAAAATCAAAACAAGCAGATCTAACTAGAGGGATCTTTGGGTTCAGGTGTTAGCCTGTGCAACCACTAAGGTGTGGTATTTTAACCACCCTCCCTCTGATACCAATTGAAAGTGCAAGTTTAGATCTGATATACTCTAGAGGGGGGTGAATAGAGTATGGTGCTTGCTAAAAACTTTTTACAACAGTTGTTGTATTTCTAAGTGAACAGGGAAACAAATGAAATAAAGTAAACACAATAACTATCTAATCAAAAAGCAATCACAAAGCACAGCCAGAAAACAAAAAAAAGGTAAGCAACCAGAAGACACAAGGAGCTATAGTGGTTCCCCAATCAACCTGGGTACATCCACTCTTCTACCACCCAAGGTAGTAATCCACTGCAGGATGAGTTGATCAGGTGTCCTGGGCACCAATGAACTTTTCATAAGGTGCTAAAAAAAAACCAAACCAGATTTTTTGATCAGTGTATTGCCACCACTGAGTTTTGACAAGGTCTCAGAAACCATCACAAACTTTTGAAGGGAGTTTGAAAAATCCTTTACAGCAGAGAGAGAGAGAGAGAGATGAGATCGTCTTCTCTGTCAACAATCAGAGAGAAGATAGTGGATTTGTCAAAGCTCCCCCTGAGATCTTGAGTTGTTCAGGAAGTGAAGCTTTGCAGTAGGGTGATAGGCCTTCAGAAAATTTGATCTCCAGCAAAAGATGATTTCAGCAACAACTGAAATGTGTGGTGTCTGGAGTCTTGAATGATGATGACCTTTGAACACTGGAATCAAAAGGGATCTGAGAATTTCAGTATGTTGATCTCCTTTGTGATGTGTGTTCTTGTATGAGTTCTAAGACTGTGAATATCTGCAACTCTTTCTCTTTATGTTGTTGTGATTGTTGTAAGAGTTGTTGTTGATGATGTTATTCTTCTATATTATTCTATTCCAGCCGAATATGAATATCTCTTTTATTCCTTGGATCTGAATGAATATTTCTCTGTCTAAGATAGCCGTTAGCCTGTCATAAATGACTTCCTTAACTGCATTTGTCTTCTGAAGGAAAGTCCAATAAAAACATTCTTTTGAAAATCCCTTGAAACTTGCTCAAGATTAATTGAAAACGGCTACAAGATCCTTGAAATAAATGCTGAGAATAATTCCATAACTGTCTGAATTTGAATCTTGAAAAACGTCGATCTCTCCAGAAAAATGTCGAACTGAGCTCCACTATCGTTGAACTGAGCTCAGAGACTGGACTTAGACTGAAACAGAGATCGTCGATCTGAGCTCAACTATCGTCGAACTGAGCTCAGAGATAGAGAAACAAACTGGAGACAAGAACGTCGATCTGAGCTCGAAGATCGTCGAATGGAGTTCGAAGACTTGTTGAAGTTGAGCTCAGAGATCGTCGAATGGAGTTCGACGATTCGTCGAAGTGAGCTCAGCGATCGTCGAATGGAGTTCGACGATTCGTCGTACTGAGCTCGACGAAATGACTTAGTCTCCTGAACTGAAATATCTGGTCTTGAGCGCAGCTTTCAAACCTAAATACTAACCCTTAGACTCAATTATAATTGACCTTTAGATCTATACAAGGAGGTCAAAATAGATTTCCTAAAAGACATAGTGATCCTTGCCCAAATCAGTAATAGGGTGTTCCAACACCCGTTTGTTCCATCAAATCAGCAGCTTGCAGATGTGCTTACCAAATGGCTGAGTCTGAACTCATTTGACAGAATACTTGGCAAATTGGGCATGACAGACATTACATGCCCAATTTGAGAGAGAGTGTTGAAATATGTTTGAATATTGAGTTTTATGTTATTACGGTTTTAGCGTGTTAGTTTGTGTATTGTCATGTACACCCATATATATATGGGAGCCTAGTGTAAAATTTATCAAATCATTATTCTATTTTCCTCAACACCATTCACATACACTCAAATGGCAGTAAGCCCATGCAAGTTCACACCTTAGCAAAGCTGAAAGGGGTACAAAATTCAGGTTTTATGGTCCCTAATCCTCTACTCATCTTTGTAATAGCTTTTGGGTGTTATTTGAGGGTACCTTAAAATGCTTTTGGTTTATGGGGAGATTTCCACTGTGTGTCTTTCTTTGTTTGTTCTCTTGTTGAGATTCTCTTTTTCTTCCTTTGACCTATTCCTCGTTATTTATTAATATTCTAATCAGTGTTCTCTCTAGGGAGTATTTGATTTCAACAATAATTCTTTTCCTTCTTGTTAGAATAGCCCATGTATTAGGCCCATGTTTTGGGCCCATTTTCTTGTTCTCTCCTCTTTAGTCCCACATCTTGTATAGGATTTATTTCCTCTCTTTCTTTCCTATATATTTGTATACTCTCTTTGTATTTACATACTCAATCAATATACACAAGTTTCAGGCCTTTTCTACATGGTATCAGAGCCAGGTTCCGACTCTCGCGGTTTGTCCCTAACTAACCGCACTGTGTAAACACTCTCGCGGTCTTCCTCCCGCGGCTTGTTTCTCGCGGCCTGTTCCGTTTCTAGCCGCACTTCCTCGCGGCCTGCCCTTTCAGACCGCCTTCCTCTGCCCTCATTTTCTCTCCGTGGATCCACCTTTCCCCTTCCCCCCCCTCCTGCTTTTATAGCATTTCCTCTCTCCGTGGGACCACTTTCTTCCTGTCCGCTGCGGCCTCTCTCCTAGCCGCGACCTCTCCTCTGTCCGCCGTGGTCTCTCTTCTGACCGCCGCGGCCTGGTATTCTCTGTCTGCCGCGGTCTCTCTTCTGTCCGCCGCGGCCTCCTTCTCTGTCCGCTGCTCAGATCTGCCTGACCGTGCGGGCTGTCTTCTCGCCTGCATCTTGGTCGCGATCTCCGGCCTCTCTCCTAGTCGCGCGACTTGTCTCAGTCCGACGCGCCTTTTCTCAGTCCGGCGCATACGATCTGCCTGACCGTGCGAGCTGTCTCCTTCCTGCTTGCATTTTGGTCGCGATCTTCTCTCGTCGCCTGGTCGCCCGACTTGTCTCCGTCCAGTGCGGCTTGTCTCAGTCCGCCCGGTTTATTTCTTTAACCGCGGCCCTCTTCCTTCCCTGTCTAAGGGTTGCGGCCTGTCTCCATGACTTCCTCTGGTTCTTCTCCCAGCTCAGCGGCCAGCCCGCCCCCTGTTCCTCCGGCTTGTCCTCCAGACCGCCCGGCCTGTTCTGTTGACCTCCGTGACGAGCTCCGGATCACTACTATCTCTCTTTCTGGCAAGAAGAACTTTATCCCTTGGGTACATTCTGTTCGGCGGGTTCTCCAGGCTAAGGGCCTTCTCCCGCACCTTACTCAGGCACCTCCTTCTCCACCTACGGATGATTGGCTTCGTAATGACGGTCGTGTTCAGACTTGGCTTCTGAACTCCTTGGATGGTGAGCCCTATCAAATGGCTATGTACCACGACACCGCCAAGGCTATGTGGGATGAGCTTCATTCCTTGTATTCTGGCCGCGATAGCCTCCAGCATCTTTTTGACATCCTCACTGATCTCTTCACTCTTGACACTGGCGGCGCCTCAGATATGACCTCGTTTGTCGCCCCGGGCTAAACGCTTGCTGAAGCCTGGATCCAACACCAGCCGCCGACCACTGATCTTGCTGCTCAGCGGGCTCAGAAGGAAGCTGCTTGCATTGCCATCCTTATGGCTCGCCTTCCTTCTCATCTTCACAGTCTTCGTGTTCAGATCCTGGCCGCTCCTACTACGCCCTCTTTTTCGGATGTCTGCTCCATGCTTCTCCGGGTTTCGCCTCCTCCAGATCCTCCAGCTCCTTCTCCACCGGCTCTCCTTCAGCATGCCCCTCCGCTCTTACCCTCTCCTCCTCCTTCTACTCGGGGGGGACGGTTGGGCTCGCGGGGCCGTGGCCGTGGCGGCCGTGGCCGGCCAAAGTGCTCCTTCTGCGGCCGGGATGGCCATCTTGAGGCGGCTTGTTACAAGAAACTCGGCTACCCCCCTCGCCCGACGGCTTCTGCCGTTACTGATGCTCCTCCGGATCTCGAGACCGTCCGCCTTCAGCTACAACATCTCCAGGGGCTGCTCAATCCCCCCTCGGCCTCCGTCGCCTCTGTCTCCCACACAGGTACTGCTTGTCTCTCCCACAGCCCGGATTGGATTATGGACTCTGGCGCTACTCATCACATTACTTCGCAACGACCTGCCAAGTACTCGGGTTCTCCTTCTCCGAAGTCCATCACCGTGGCCAATGGGGCGCTGGTTCCTGTTTCCGGCTCGGCTGATCTTTCTATTTCCCCATCTCTCGTTCTTCGCTCGGCTCTTCATGTTCCGAGTTCCCCTTTTAACTTACTCTCTGTTGGGCGTCTTACGAGTGACTTGGATTGTTCTGTTATATTCACTTCCTCTTCTTTTGTTATACAGGATCGACGGACGCGGACTACCATTGGTAAAGGTCAGCTGCGGAATGGGCTCTACCTTCTCGATGCCTCTCCACTCGCTCTGTCTTCCGTCTCCTCCACTGCCTGGCATCGCCGCCTTGGTCATGCCCCTCTGCCAGTTCTCCAGCGGGCTCTTCCAGATCTTTCTTTTACGTCTTTTCAGTGTGATTCATGTATTCTCGGCAAACAGCCACGTTCTTCGTTTCCTTCGCATTGTACTCGGAGTGCGGCTCCTTTTGATCTTGTTCATTCGGATATTTGGGGTCCATTTCGGATTCCTAGTATATGTGGTTATCGTTATTTTCTAACCTTTATTGATGATCATTCCCGCACCACGTGGCTCTACTTACTTCGCGACCGCTCCGAGCTTCCCCGGGTGTTTCGGGCCTTTGTCCTCGAGACCCGGACACAATTCCATACCACCCTCAAAACTCTCCGTACTGATAACGCTCGTGAGTACACCAGCCACGCCTTTACCACCTTATGTACGGAATACGGGATTCTCCATCAAACCTCTTGTGCGTATACCCCGCAACAAAATGGGGTTGCCGAACGCAAGAACCGTCATCTATTGGATGTTGCCCGCTCCCTCATGATCCAAATGCATGTTCCTAAAGCTTACTGGAACTTTGCGGTCTCCACTGCCTGCTTTCTCATCAATCGCCTCCCTTCCTCTGTCCTCAATTATGCGACCCCTTCAGCATATTGTTTCCCTCCACTCCGGCTTTCCCTCTCTCGCCCCGTATCTTCGGCAGCACCTGCTATGTCCACTGCCTCGGGCCCTCCACCGATAAATTGGACCCCAGGGCGGCGAAACACATCTTTGTTGGCTACTCCCACACCCAGAAGGGCTATGTTTGTTACTCACCCACTACCGGCAAGGTCACTGTCTCTGCGGACGTTACCTTCCGGGAAGACGAACCGTTCTTTCCTGCTCCTTTCCCTACTGCTCCACCAACGCCTCCTCTCCCGCCGTCCATCCCTCGTCCCGTTATTCCTGCTACTCCACCACCACCCCCGCTCTCTCCTCCACCCGCTCCTTCTACCACCAAACCACCCGTTATCCGGGTCTACTCTCGTCGCCCTCCCTGTTCCGTCGCCCCTCTGCCGCCGACCTCTACCACGGATGCTTCGCGTCCCTCTGATCAGGTAACGCCCTCCACTGCTCATCCTCTGGAGGCTTATGTCTCTCTTCATCGCCTCTCTCCACCTCTGCACACCTTTGCTACTTCTCTTTCTTCGGTTTCTGTTCCTAACTCTGTACAGGAGGCGCTTAACCATCCGGGCTGGCGGGCCGCCATGGAAGAAGAGATGTCTGCTCTCTGGGCTAACCAGACATGGTCCGTTGTCCCCCTCCCTCCGGGTCACAAACCGGTAGGGTGCAAGTGGGTCTTTGTCATCAAACATGATGCTGATGGGACGATCGACCGTCTGAAGGCTCGCCTTGTCGCTCGCGGCTTCACTCAACAACAGGGGCTCGACTATGAGGAAACCTTCTCTCTCGGTCGCCAAGCTCAATACCGTTCGGGTCCTTCTTTCTGTCGCTGTTCATCGCCGGTGGCCTCTCTTTCAGCTTGATGTTAAGAATGCTTTCTTAAATGGGGATCTCCAGGAAACGGTCTACATGCAACAACCGCCCGGGTTTGAGACCACGGGGGAGTCTCAGGTTTGCCGCCTTCGCAAGGCTCTGTATGGTCTCAAACAATCTCCACGGGCCTGGTTTGAGAAATTCAGTAAAGTACTTCGCGCTGTCGGCTTTAGCCGTAGCTCGGCTGATTTCTCGCTCTTCACCGTCACCGACCATCAGGGACGGTCCTTCTATTAGTATATGTTGATGACATCATCATCACAGGAGATGACTCCCAAGGGATACATACAGTCAAAGCACATCTGAACTCGGTCTTTCAGACAAAGGACCTGGGGACTCTGCGATATTTTCTGGGACTTGAGGTTGCCAGGCGACCGGACGGCCTCATTCTATCTCAACGGAAATACTGTACTGATCTTCTTCATGATGCTGGCCTCTTAGGGTGTAAGCCATGTGATACCCCCATGGATGTGAACCACAAGTTGTGTGCTCAGGCTTCTGACTCAGATCTTCTCCTCCAGAACCCTGAATATTATCGACGACTTGTTGGCAAGTTGATCTATCTTACTGTTACCCGACCAGATATTTCCTTTGCTGTTGGTCTTGTCAGTCGATACATGCACTCTCCTCGCAAGTCTCATCTTCTGGCTGTTGAACGCATTCTGAGGTACTTAAAAACAGCCCCGGGTCAAGGACTTGTGTACCGGACTTCCTCGTCTGCTCCTACCTTAGTGGCATACTCCGATGCGGACTATGCGGGCTCTCTTGATGACCGGCGGTCTACTAGTGGTTTCTGCACATACTTTGGGGGACATTTGGTTACATGGCGAAGCAAGAAACAAGCGGTCGTTGCTCGCTCATCGGCTGAGGCAGAATACCGCGCAATGGCTTCTGTTGTATCCGAACTCACATGGCTTGAAAGTCTTCTCACTGACCTGGGTGTTAAATTACCTTCTCCTGCTCTACTTCTTTGTGATAGCCAAGCGGCTATACATATCGCCAAGAACCCAGTCTTCCACGAAAGAACGAAGCACATTGAAGTTGATTGCCACTTCGTTCGAGAAAAGGTTCAAATGAAGAAGCTCGATTTAAAGCATGTTCCAGGGACAGAACAAGTTGCAGATGTCCTCACAAAGGCTCTTCCCAAAGCATCCTTCTATCAATGCTTGTCCAAGCTTGGTGCATACGATTTGTACGCTCCAGCTTGCGGGGGAGTGTTAGAATAGCCCATGTATTAGGCCCATGTTTTGGGCCCATTTTCTTGTTCTCTCCTCTTTAGTCCCACATCTTGTATAGGATTTATTTCCTCTCTTTCTTTCCTATATATTTGTATACTCTCTTTGTATTTACATACTCAATCAATATACACAAGTTTCAGGCCTTTTCTACACTTCTAATGCTACTACTTCTCTTAATGTTGCTCAACATTTACTAATTACTGATACATTTATGACATCCTAAAGACTCTTTTTGGGTGAATCACTTCTTAGGATGATTGGCAGGCCGAGTAAAGTACTTCATGTAGTTAATAGTGAAAACAAGCTTTCTTATCTTTTTTCCATAAAGTTCCAAAAATACGAGTTTATCGTCCTTTTTTCTTAGAAGTGTGGAATTCATGGTCATAGGAAAGCTATTTTCTCATCCTTAGCTGGGTTTTTATTTCTCCTCATAAAACGAGTTTATCGTTATTTTTTGTGCGCAAAAGCTTTTATCTTTTTTTTAGCCATTTTACGTTTAAAAGTGGACCAAATAAGTCACACATTGATTATTTTATGACTCGCAAAATAATAAAATGATTTCGTAGGATTGCAAAGTCATACCAGGAGAAAATTTGACAACACAACATAGGTTAGTGATATTAGATGTACAAATTAAATATAATAAATTTAAGACAAGAACAAAAATGTTGCAAAAAATTCGATGATGGAACTTGAAGATGGAAAAACAGATTGCTTTCAACACATTAGTTATGGAACAAATAGTTGATGATCCTTATTTTGATCATAATATCTCATGGGAAATTATGTTTTCACATTTAAGGATAAGTGGAAAGATCATATTTGGAGTATCAAAAAGTTGTGTGCCCCAAATAAAGAATCTTGGTGGTGGAAAGAGGAAGTGCAAGACAAAGTGAAGGCAAAAAGAGTCTACTATAAATCGCGCTATGCTTGTAGGAATGATACAAAACTTAGCCAGGTATAAAGTCGGCAAAAAAGAAGCTAAATATGTAGTATGTAAAGCAAGAAGTCAAGCTTATGATAAATTTTATAAGCGACTAGATATCAAAAATATAAAGCGTGACATATATAAAATTGGTTGAGCTAGAAAAAGGAAGACAAAATTTAAGTCAAGTAAAATGCATGGAGGGTGAGATAGATACAGTTTTGACGGATGATGTGGATATTAAAGCGTGATAAAAAAGATACGTTTTTCAACTCTATACTGAAACAAAAGACAATGAATTCAACTTGAAAGAGTTAAGTAAATTAGAGGAGTATAAGAACATAACATTTTATCGTAAAATTGAAGTATCAGAGGTAAAAGATGCTCTAAATAAGATGAAAATGGAAAAGACAGTTGAGACAGACGATATACTAATCGAAGTATGTAAAAGTCTAGAAAATGAAGGAATTTTGTGACTTACATGTTTGTTCAATAAGATACTGAAATCAAAGAGAATGTCAGAACAATGAAGAGAAAATATTTTCGTACTTTTGAAATAAAGGAGATATACAAAATTATGTTAATTACAGAAGAATTAAATTGATGAGTCATCCATGAAACTATGAGAACGAGCAATAAAAAGAATAGTAAGACGAAAGACTAACATCTCGAAGAATTAATTTGGATTTATGCCAGGATGGTCAACCATGGAAGCTATACATCTCTTGACGAGACTCATTGACAATTTTCGAGAAAGAAAACAAGATTTGCATATGTTGTTTATTGATCTCGAGAAGACTTATGATAAAGTTCTATGAGAAGTCTTATGGAGAGTCTTAGAAAAGAAAGGTGTAAATGTATCATATATTGACATAATTAAAGATATGTATACAAATTCAGTGACAAGGGTGAGGACATCTGGAGGATTAATACAAGAATTCCCTATCATTATTGTCTTAAATCAAGGTTCAGCTTTAAACCCTTATCTCTTTACCCTTATCTTAGATGAGCTCACCAGACATATCCAACAAAAAATACCTTGATGTTTATTGTTTGCGGATGATATCGTTTTGGTTGATGAGACACGCGAGGATGTAAACGCAAAACTTGAATTTTGGCTAGATACTTTAGGAAATATGGGTTTTAGGTTGAGCAGGGCACAGACAGAGTACTTGGAGCTTAAATTTAGCAGTACAAGAAGGACGGATGACTTCGTTATTAAGTTGGGTGATCAAAATATTTCTCGTAGTGAGTGTTTTAAATATATTGGATCGATAGTTCAAAAAGACGGAGGTATTGATAAAGATGTGACACAGAATCCAAGCGGGTTAGTTGAAGTGGAGAGGCGCATCAGGGATCTTATGTGATTGTAAAGTACCATTAAAACTTAAGGGCAAGTTTTACCGTACTGTAATTAGACCCGCAATGCTCTATGGTTCTGAGTGTTGGGCAGTGAATTGTGCACATGAGTAAAAAATGGGAGTTGCGGAGATGAAAATGCTTAGGTTGATGTGTGGACACACGAGACTGGATTTAATTAGGAATGCATGTATCAGGGAAAAGACATGAGTAGCGCCAATTGTAGAGAAGATGCGAGAAGCTCGACTAAGATGTTTTGAACACGTACAAAGGAGACCATTAGAGACACCTGTTAGGCGTTGCGAGTGTCTAGTCACTAGGCATGTTAAACGAGGGAGGGGTAAACTGATGCGGGACTGGAGTCCACCTGCCCGCCACCCTGGAGTCCCACTAGGGGGCCCACTTAGAGTCAGCACCACGCGGCTTTATCAGGTCCGTGGGCCGTACATCCCAATCCATCACCGACTCCACCACAGGGCCGTTAGGTTGTTGAGGCCGGGGCTCGATCCCCCGCCCTCCTTGATAAAGAGCTCTCAGGCGAGCTCTCATCACCAACTGATCCGCGGTTCAGTTGGTGATGAGAGCTCGCCTGAGAGCTCTTTATCAAGGAGGTCGGGGGATCGAGCCCCGACCTCAACAACCTATCGGCCCTGTGGTGGAGTCGGGGATGGGTTGGGGTGTACGCCTGATAAAGCCGCTTGGTGTTGACTCCAGGTGGACCCCCTGGTGGGACTCCAGGGTGGCGGGCAGGTGCACTTTTATGATGCGGGACAGGAGTCCACCTTCCCGCCACCCTGTAGTCCCACCAGGGGGCCCACCTGGAGTCAACGTCAAGCGGCTTTATTAGGCCTTCGGGTCATACACCCCAACCCATCCCCGACTCCACCACAGGCCGATAGGCTTTTGAGGCTGGGGCTCGATCCCCCGACCTCCTTGATAAATAGCTCTCGGCGAGCTCTCATCACCAGCTGAACCGCGGATCAGTTGGTGATGAGAGCTCGCCTGAGAGCTCTTTATCAAAGAGGTCGGGGGATCGAGCCCCGGCCTCAACAACCTATCGGCCCGGTGGTGGAGTCGGGGATGGGTTGGGGTGTACGGCCCGCGGGCTTGATAAAGCCGCTTGGTGCTGACTCCAGGTGGGTCCCCTGGTGGGACTCCAGGGTGGTGGACATGTGGAATCCTGTCCCGCATCATAGACCAATAAAGATTTGGAATGAAACTGTAAGGAAAGACATGATGTACTTAGACATTAGTGAGATTATGACAAAAGATAGGGCACAATGGCGACAAAGGATCCATATAGCCGACCCCACTATAGTGGGATAAAGGCTTGAGTGTTGTTGTTGGTGTTGCTCTAAGGAACTTACAGAGTTTTGCATCTTCAAATCATCTTACTTTTAAAGGTGATTACTATCATTTGCACCTATAAACTTTGTTGCATTATTCTTTTCTTCATGGCTTGCCATTTAATTACATGCCGATTTGGAAGACAATTTTAAGATTTTTTTTCCATTTCCCCCTTTTTAATCTAAAATTAAAGACGATTTTACAGATTTTCACATATGGTTCCGTACCTCTGAAGACTTATTTACCTGACGGAGACATTGACTTGACTGTATTTGGTAAGAATGAAGATTTGAAAGGTATACGCAAGGTTCTAGAGAATGAAGAAAAGAGTGAGAACGCAGAATTTCGTGTTAGGGAAGTCCAGTACATTCATGCAGAGGTGAACCTTTTTTCAACTTAAATATTCATTACTTTATAACGATCTTCTTAAATGGCTTTGTGCACACCTTATGCGAAGAGAAAATTGATTATTTGCAAAATATTAGGTACAACAAATTTTTTTTCAATAAACTTATTCTTCTAAGCAGTAGCTAACAAAAAATCTTACTAGCAATGTCTTATTGACCAATAGGAAAAGCTTTTTCTGCAAATATTAGCTTTTAACTGTTACTAATATAAAGCTCTTTCTGATATAAAGTTGAGGCTTCCTATTAGACAATAAAGAACATTACATTTATTTTTTGGTAAAATTATTCCTGGGAAGTGAAAATCATTCAAAAGATTTATATATGAGATATTCTGTCTATAATATGTTAAAAAGCAAGCTCTTTGTGAACTATTCATGGTTCATCATCAGTTTTTTCCCGCTAATACACCTCTACTTATCTTGCAAGGCATTTTAGGAGTTCACGTTTCTACCAGAAAATTAGTTTCATCTGCTCGTCGCTATAATTCAATTTTTATCTTTGTTGTGTGTACTAGAATTTTATCTGTCTTAAATATTTAAATTTCAATGGTACTGTCTAAATACTGAACTATAAGGCCAAGCGTTTGAACTTGGGTCAACATTGGTTGCATTCAGTTTTAACAAAAAAAAAATATTTTTAACATTGCATACACCTTCGGGGAAGGGGCAGAGAGTAAAAAATTGTAATATTATTAAAATTAAATAGAAGTAATAAATGAAAACAACAAAAATATAAATATCCATGTGGGCCATGACAAAAATTGACAAAAACAAAATATTAAATACAAAAAGTAATATTATTAAAAGTAAATAAAGGTAATAATAAAAAAACAACAAAACTGTAAAAAAATCCATGACAAAAATTGACAAAAACAAAATATTTAGTACTAAAAGTCGTGCACGTTATCCTCCTGTATGCAATGTGTAGTAGCAACTGTAGCACCCATTGTCGTTGCTCAACGTCCTTGTTTAAAATCATTTTTTTGCTATAGGGAGAAATGTTGGTCTCTCTCTATATATCTATATTATACAAGGTAATATGCATATTTGGAGGCACACCAAACTTTTAATTTTGGGCGCACGATTGAATTAAGCCTCAAATCCCGTCGATCTATCCCCCGCTCCCGTGTCAACAAATGCTTGCCTGCTAACTCACATGACAATAATTAGGGCATACCTCCTACAACTTTCCCTATCCAAAATCCACTCGCTCTTCGCCTGCTCCCCCTCTCCTCCAGTAATCTTCTCGCGATACACCCCACCGACGCTGGCAAAGGAGTTTGTGGCTGAGGAATACACCGCCGAGGAAGATGCCACTGCTAACGCTTGTGAATACGTTGTCGTTGTCGAATAAGACTACAGTTGAGAAAAAAGGAGGTCATTGCCAATGCAACAAGAAAACATACTTCTGATTCCATTTCTCTCCTCCACTCGGAAACACCACCCGCTCTGGCGAAAATCTGCTCGGAAACCACCGTCACTCATTTTCCTGTTACTGAAGAAATTCACAAGGCAGGGCAATAGCTGGTACAAAAGTTGATCTGACTCTTTCCTTATGAAGTTATAGCTCCAGGATTTCTTTTTTTTGGTTTATCATTCTCCCTTTCATGTTGTTTAGATTTGTTTAGGTTCTCCGGCACCGAAGTGCTTGGGGAAGACTCTTAATGAGTGTTCCTTAATATTTTTTCTGCTACTCTCTCCCCCTTCCTCCAGAGTATAAATGCATTGATGTAATTAGGTATTAGAATAATTTGGTGCCTCCAATAGAGGTCCAAGAGGGATATATATATTAAGTAGAGAACAACATACAATCAGAATACACGAAATGGGATTAATGTGTCTAACACCCCCCCTCAAGTTGGGTCGTGGGAACTTCCCAGACTTAACTTGTTACATATAAAGTTCAGACGATGGTACACACTAGCAGTTTGCAGGGTAGAAGGACTCGCTAGCATTTCAGTCTTCATTGCCGAGAAGTTTGGATCAAGTCCATTTAGAAGCCAAAGAAGTACAAGATGCTTATGTTGACCCTGATGCTCTTCCCTAGTAGAGGGGATCTCCCAAAGATCTAAGATTTTATCAGCAAGAACCTTCCATTCCGCAAAGTACTTGGTGACAGGGCGCGCCCCTTGTCTCAGCTCAGCCATCTTGGGGAAGAGTTCACCAAGATGAGAGAGATTGTTCGCCTGAGAGAACAACATATGCAGAGTATCCCATAGTTAGTGCTGTCACAATTCTTGCACATTTGCTGAACGGATGGATCCATGGAGCTCAGGAAAAGAGCAAAGATGCGGCAATCATGACTATACTAATCTTCATATTCTGTACTTCCCACATCATGAGTTGGGAGACGGGTAAGGTGGTGCGTATGTCGGATACCTGACAGGGACATAGTAACCCCCTTTTCCATAATTGAAAGTTGGAGGAGGTAAGGATAGTAGTAGCAAGCCTCGCATTATAGGAGGAAAGGTATTGGTAGAATCCCCTGAGGGAACGGTCGTCTGAGTGGTGCTCGTAATTGATAAACCCATAACCTAGATCAGCGGTAAAGGAAGGCGAGATGCTGGACGAAAACAAGGATCAGGGGCGTAGAAGAACCCGCAACATCAAGGTCGGCAACAGGAGAAGCCGACGAAAAGATAATGCGGGAGAAGCCGTCAGAGATCATGAGGGAGAAGCAGAAGACAAAAATCTTCATCGACGACAGGCAGGGAGCATCAGAAGTCGACAACAGGCGGCATCGTCACTGAGGCACGCCTCCGTCCCGGTCGAGGGATGCGCCCAGAGGCGCGCATAGGTGGTGTCGTAGGTGGGCAAGCAATCGACGAAGGTGACGACACGGAATCGGCTTGACGCGAGCGGGACGGAGCGAATGCAGCGGGTTGCGAGACCAAGCGAGCGAGGAGCGAGCGGGAAACCTTAAAATCCCTCTGATACCATGTAATCAGGTATTGGAATAATTTGGTGCCTCCAATAGAGGTACAAGGGGGATATAAATTAAGTAGAGAACAACATACATTCAGAATACATGAATTGAGATTAATGTGTCTAACAATTGAGAATGCAATTTTCGTTCCAATTTTCATTGTATTGAGAATGCAGTTTTCTTTACGATTACTGGAATAAAACAGAGTAGGCTGCAAATTCAGAGGCATACATCTGCTGGTTAAGATGTTATTTTAGCTTCTTTTATTTCCGATTTAGTTTTTAAGTATGTGGGGTTATTTCTACATAAAATAATTTCTGATTGTCATTTTTTAGATTTGTCAATATCAATAATTTGTCATCTCTTTCATTTGTCCCAATTGAAGCGCATTCTTCAAGCCCTAAAATCACTTCTACTCAGATGAGTTTGATTTCATTTCTTATTGCAAGAGTACCAGTTGCTTGTCTCGCCGAATATGCTTGCCGACACAGTCTATTGGCCTGCGGGCAAAGCCTGCTTGGATGCGGGCGTAGCTTGCACGCCTCATCGAGCACGGGTGAACCCCGCTTGAATGTGGGTGCCGCCCTCAGTGACGCATTGAGCATGAGCGAATCTCTGTTCGTAAATACTAGTATATCTAAATGTGGATATATATACACACATATGTACCACATTAGTGGATGGAGGAGAGAATTTTTATAAAAAGTATTATTTTCAAAATGGAATAATAATAGTATAAAAAGTGCATGAATAAAATAAACAAAACAAGACATTATATACTTGAAGTCGTGCACAATGTCCCCCTACTTAGTGTGTTGCGACAGTGGTACCTCCGATCATTTTTGCGTCCACATGCAAAAGTTTTTTACTCCATCGAAAAATGTGTATATATGCACACTGTATAATAGTTGTGTGTGTATGCATGTACCAGATTAGTTGACAATTTTTTGGTCATGCTTGTTTGATTTCAAATTTAGCAATTTATTCATTTCTATTAAAGATAATAAATTATTAATGTGATTTATGCTTATGCTGCACAAGATTAAGTGAAGTTATTAAAGTCAATTTTGAAAAGTCTTAGATAATTTGGTACGAGAAATCCCTCTTACGAGAATTTTTATTGAGGTGACTTAAATAGACATATATGGAAGAAAAATACGGATTATACTGACGTTCATGAAAGATTTTGACGGCGCGCCACGACCGACATACATATATTACCGCAGGAGGCGGTGATCCGCTGCTCTGGCAGTCGATCAGAGCTCGTGGTTGCGTCCGGATGACCAATCCGAGTCGAATCCATATGTACTTTTATATTTTATGTTGTATTTGTAGCCCGATTGGCTTAAAACATTGTGAACCGTCCGATCGCGGTGGTTATTTCTTTTATTCAGCAGTTTATTTTTAGGGTTATAAAGAGGTCGGCAGGCGGTTCGAGAGGGACATCTGGGTTCTGGAAAAATCTGAAATTGCCGGTCTTCACAGGAGCGATTCTGGACTTGCTCTCCGGTGCGACGCCGGAAGCCTCTCCACCTCCTCTCGCTGGTGCGACGTCGGGTCCCCATCCATCTCCCTCTCCTGTAAGCCCTCCATCCCGTTTTCTCTCCCGTCCAGCCCGCCATCTACCTAGCCGCTACAACAACCCCCAATCTCGGCCATCTACTCCGCTGGCCTTCCCAGCCCGTGAGTCCTTCCTCCGCGGAATCCTAGATCCAGCCTCCCCCCATCTCTTCCTCCACGAAATCACTCCTGAAACCCTTCTCAACAGGTTTCCCGCACCATTAGCCGTCCGGTCCAAGCTCTCTCCATCTCTTCTGCTCCCCTGTTCCTGCTCTCCAAGCCCGCACTTTTAATTTCAAGTACTATTCAAAAATTTAAAACACTATTCCCTCTTCCATTCTCCTTCCAATCCCCACCAAAGCCCATCACCACTGTCCAGCCAACCCATCTTCCCCCCACACAATCACCTAAACCTTAATTCCAACATCCACTTCAGATCCGCCAACTCCGACGTTACCGAGACCTTGGATGCTCGCCAACACCGCCTCCGCCCGTATGTGTGAATGGGGTAAATGTCTTATCCTTTAATGTTGTTTATTTGCACCTGTACTGTGTATTGATGTTTACTTGTGTTGATATTAGTATTATCAGCCATATTACTTGCAGGGCTTCTCCTGCACATGCTTAAAAGTAATTGCACTCTTTTCATTTGCTAAATTAATATTTTGCTCTCCATTAATTAATTAATTGTGTCTACACGTGTCCTGTTGAATATCATATAATAATTAATTAGTCGTTGCAATTTTGAGCGGACCGCTATCACACTAACATTACACTGCATTCCATTTTAGGCTGCATTTAGTGAGTTCACCCGTGTCTGCCATACCACTGCATCAAATTGGTATCATAGGGCAAGGTTTGGGCCACATTTATATGTGTAGTGGTAGGAGTATTTAAGCTCAGTTATGTCTAGTTATCATCATCGTTCGTCTCCTCTATTTGAGGATCTCGAGTCCACCTATAGCCGTCATAAAGCCCCTTTAGAGAAACCCTCATGTTATCACGATGATAATTTTCGCTACTCGCACACCACTCTGAGAGATTGTGTCGACCCTTCGACGCAACTTTGTTATACTAGAGGTGATCACCAGTACGAGAGGTCCTCACGTTATCATCATTATACCTTTTCGCGACTCTATTATGAGTATCGTTCAGATTGTCGTCGTTACACATCTGCTCTAGTTGAGGAATCTGAGTTTGGTTGTGTGCGATCTACTCAGCACGTTCGTAGCTCTCACACAAACCCACGATCCGATTATGTTAGGAACTACCATTTAGATGACCCTCATGAGCTCTATAGAGATCACCATTGTCAGGATCATGACACATGTCAAGACCCTCCTAGTGTTCCGCAAATAGAGTTACCTGAGGCCGAATTTCAACGAATAGTCCTTGACCATTTTGATCTCCTAGATACTCAATTTGATCACATAAGATCCACATTAGGAACAAAGCCTAGGGATTTGGGTCAAGCCACCGACACGCCTAGTAGTGTTCGTACGATACCGACAAAGAGCAACATTAGAGTGGTTAGTGAGCAAAGTCATGAGTGTGAGGACGAGCAATCCAGTGGCACTGTGATGGTATATCCATCTTCTGCAACTCACTGCAAATCTTTGAGACAACAGAACAGATATTGATTCGCATTCGATCTGAGAGGGTCCCGTAAGGTTCAGCAAAGAAACTAAGCGCATGCAGAATGAGCCTTTATATGGTGGATTTGTACGAACGCATATGAGATGGACATCACTCGTGGTATGAGTTTCAGCCGAGTATTCAACGTAGAGGATTTGACTTCTTACTACGAGGTGCACATGTTCGTGGACCCCTTTTCCACACCTCTACTCGAGCCTTCATCTCCCGTAGCCCCTATACCTGAGTCTTCACCTCCTATTGCCTTCACCAGTCCCTCTTTGTTAGCACCTGCGGAGTCGCACCATATCGATCGAATTGCATCATCGAAGGTCCCACCGACATAGCAGTCAGACGAAGATACATCACTAGGGGTGTGCTCGGTGCGGTTTGGTGCGGTTTTGGCCCAAACCGCAACCGCACCGTAAGCGCTCGGTTTTTGTCTGAGCAAAACCGCACCACACTAAAATTATGCGGTGCGGTTTCGGTTCAGTGTGGTTTTTTGCGGTGCGGTTGCGGTGCGGTTTTTAACATGTATTTTACATAGATTACAGGTAAGCATCAAAACTATGAATGTTGTTTGATAATTTATGAGTTCTTTTATGTTTTGCTGTTTTTCTCTATTTATTGTATTAAATTACATCATTTTCTTATAACAGGTGATTTCATTTTCATAAAATTTGATGCAGTTATTTGTCTTTATTTTTGGAAATGTCATACCAACTTATGAACTATATATTATTTTGTGAATATCATGTTTTATAGACAAATATTTTCACACTAAACTTTGTTGCAGGAGATTCATTCATTCTTATATATCAACACTTTTATGCAATATTTGTTTTAATTTGGATTATTAAAACTAAGAGACTGTTCTAATTGATATCCAAGTTGTCTGTGTGTGAAAGAGATACAACAACACTCAAACCTTTATCCCACTATAGTGTGGTCGGCTATATGGATCATTTGTCGCCATTGTGCCATATCTTGGCATATTCCCACTAATGCGTACATCATGTTTTCCTTATAGTTTTAAGCCTTTATTCCATTATAGTGTGTGTGAAAGAGATGATTCGGCAAAATATCTCCCTAATTATAATAACTCTGACGGTAATATATATCGGCTACATATCGAGGATGACCACCCGCACTCACCGGAGCTGAGTGCTTTTAACCCGGCGGGAGTTGACGGCGCGCCACGACCGACATACATATATTATCGCAGGAGGCGGTGACCTGCTGCCCGGGCGGTCGATCAGAGCCCGTGGTTGCGTCCGGATGGCCGATCCGAGTCGAATCCATATATTACTTTTATATTTTATGTTGTATTTGTAGCCCGATTGACTTAAAACATTGTGAACCGTCCGATCGCGATGGTTATTTATTTTTATTTAGCAGGTTTATTTTTAGGGTTATAAAGAGGCCGGCAGGCGGTTCGAGAGGGGCATCGTGGGTTTTGGAAAAATCTGAAACTGTCCGGTCTTCACAGGAGTGATTCCTGGACTTGCTCTCCGGTGCGACGCCGGAAGCCTCCTCCGCTTCCTCCCGCTGGGGCGACGCCGACGTCCCCTCCATCTCCCTCTCCGGTAAGCCCTCCATCCCCTTCTTCTCTCCCGTCCAGCCCGCCATCTGCCCTAGCCACTACAGCGACCCACAATCTCGGCCAGTCTCCTCCCCGCCGCCTTCCCCAGTCCGTGAGTCCTTCCTCCGCCGGAATCCTAGATCCGGCCTCCCCCCCATCTTCTTCCTCCACGAAATCACTCCTGAAACCCTTCTCCAATAGGTTTCCCCTGCACCATTAGCCGTCCGGTCCAAGCTCTCCCCCACCTCTTCCGCCTCCCCTGTTCCTGCTCTTCAAGCCCGCATCTTTTAATTTCCAAGCACTGTTCAAAAATTTAAAACACTATTCCCTCTTCCATTATCCTTCCAATCCCCACCAAAGCCCATCACCACTGTCCAGCCAAACCATCTTCCCCCCACACAACCTCCTGAACCTTAGTTCCAACATCCACTTCAGATCCGCCAACTCTGACGTTACCAAGACCTTGGATGCCCACCAACAACCGCCTCCGCCCGTATGCGTGAATGGTGGTAAATGTTCTTGTCCTTTAATGTTGTTTATTTGGCACCTGTACTGTGTAGTTGATGTTTACTTGTGTTGCTATTAGTATTATCCACCATATTACTTGCAGGGCTTCTCCTGCACATGTTTAAAAGTAATTGCACTTTTTTCGTTTGCTAAATTAATATTTTGTCCTCCATTAATTAATTAATTGTGTCTGCACGTGTCCTGTTGAATATCATATAGTAATTAATTAGTCGTTGCAATTTTGAGCGGACCGCTATCGCACTAACATTACACTGCATTACATTTTAGGCTGCATTTAGCGAGTCCACCGCATGTATGTCATACCACTGCATCAGATTTGGGTATGAAGAAGGAAGAATCATTTTAGACTTTGCCGTAGTCAAATGAGCTAATTGTGATAAATACGTTCTTCATGAAGATGAAAGATCATTTAATTACGTTTAAAAGTGGTTCAAATAAGTCACAAATTGACTATTTTATAATACACAAAATGAATAGAAAGAACTGTAAATATTATAAAGTTATACCAGGTTAAAATTTGACAACACAATACATGGTAGTGATGTTGGATTTACAAATTAAATATAGTGAATTCAAGGGAAGGATAAAATTGACAAAAAATCGGTAGTGGAACTTGAAAATGGGAAAACAGGTTGTTTTTAAGGCAACTGCTATAGAACAGCTAATTGATGATTCTTATGTTGATCCTAGTGTTACATGAAAAATTATGTCTACACATTTAAGGATAAGTATAAAGAATATACTTGGAGTGTCATAAGGTCGTGCTCCGACACAAAAAATTTTGGTGGTAGAAAGAGAGAGTGCAAAACAAAGTGAGAGCTAGCTATATAACACTCTAGGTTTGTATGAATGATGAAAACCTGGGAAGATATAAATTTATGAAGATTTTTACAAACAATTAGATATCACAGATAGAGAGCGTGATATTTATAAAATTGCTCGAGCTTGATAGAACAATACAAGAGATTTAAGTCAAATTAAATGCATGGAAGATGAAAATATGAAAAAATATAATTTTGACGGATGATGTGGCTATTATGGAGCGATGAAAAAAATATTTTTATCAACTTTACAATGAAGAAAAGTATAATGAACTGAGTTTTAAAGAGTGAAGTAACTAATGCAACCCAAGATTGCATCTTTATTTTATTTTATTCACCATATTTTATTTGTGTAGCGGACGTCTTCGCGTATTTTATGTTTTACTTTTGATGCATGTCCCAATATAAGCTAATCAGCCATCCAGTTTGATATAGTCACCACCCGGTGAGGTTATGTTAGCTTGCATTTTAACTCCCCCTCAAGCTAACAATATAAACATCCAGCATCCCGAATCTTAGGGCATATGATTGAAGTGATTTACCAAAAACAGCTTTGGTGAGAATGTCAACAAGTTGATCTTCAGATGTCACGAACACTAAGGTAATGGTTTTATCCTGAATTTTGTCTTGCACAAAGTGACAATCAATTTCAGTGTGTTTTGTCCTCTTATGGAAGACATGATTTTTGGCGATATGAATAACAACTTGATTATCACAGTAAAAATGCATGACCTCGTGAACAGAAAACTCATTACCTCCCAAGATTCTCACCAGATTTAACCCAGAGACACCCAGAGTTCACAGGTAGAGACCACAATGACACGATACTCAGCTCCAGTGGAGAAACGAGCAGCCACATTTTGTTTCTTACTTTTCAAGGAAATAAGGTTACCACCAACAAAGATAGAATATCCACACGTAGATTTTCTGTCCAGGGAAGAACCTTCTCAATCGGCATCACAGTACCCGTGGACCTTAAGATGACCATGATCTTGATAGATAATGCCTTTTCCTGGGTCCCTTTTTAAGTATTTGAGAATCCGTAGAACTGCTTGATAGCGATGAACTTTAGGACTGTGCATGAATTGATTAACTAAGCCAACAACAAATGAGATGTCAGGTCTGGTAATTGTCAGATAAATCAACTTTCGCACAATACGCTGAAATTCTAACTTCCTCTCTAGATCTGGAGGAGTCTCCTTGGGAATTTCATAATTAGGTTCCACAGGACTATCCACGGGTTTGACTCCCAAATATCCAACGTCCCCGAGAAGGTCTAAGACGTATTTGCGCTGGACGATCATAATCTTTCCGGCAGAGCGAGCAATCTCAATCCCGAGAAAGTATCGAAGAAGGCCCAAATCTTTGATTTCAACGACAGAAGCCAATTCCCCTTTCACAAGGGCAATGTGGTGGTCATCAGTCCCAGTTATAATTATATCATCCACATAAACTATAAAAATTGTGGTACATTCCTCATTTATGCAGACAAAGACTGAGTGATCAGAGCTGCAACGAGTGAAATTTAAGTTCAAAAGTTTGTCATTTTTCTTGACAAACCAAGCACTAGATGACTGCTTGAGACCATCCAAGACTTTCTTTAGGCAACACTCATGCCCTTTAGGAACATCCATACCCGGTGGAGGAGTCATGTAGATTTCTTCTTCTAATTCACCGTTGAGGAATACATTTTTTACATTCAGCTGGTGCAAGGTCCAAGACTTACGTGTCACAATTGATAACAAGATTCTGACTGGGTTCAATTTAGCGACAAGAGCAAACGTCTCTTGAAAGTCAATTCCATCGACCTGAGTGAAGCCACTAGCAACTAACCTCGCTTTATATCTATCAAGAGTTCCATCCTGAAGAAATTTAGTAGTATATATCCATTTGCACCAACTGGATGACGCCCATGAGGGATAGAGACAATTTTCCAAGTCTTTTGACGTTGTAGGGCATTCATCTCCTTCTCCATAGCCTTCATCCAATGAGGAATTCACGCTAGTTTCTGCAAAACTGTTGGGGATAGAAATAGAGGAAACAAAGACAATATAAGCTTTCAAGGAGGGAGAGATAGAGTGATACCCAACATACTGACTTGTCAATAGGATATCTGGTACGACCACTATAATTTGAAGCTCAGATGTGGTCTCTGAGTGGTGCCGATGCTTGGATTTGGCGAGGTGGTGCTGAGTGGTGGAGCATGAGTGGGGCATTCTTGTCCAGTATTTCTGTTTGGCCTTCTCCTATAGACTTGAAGATCCTTCCTCCTTCTGCATACACAAAGGTCATTGATGGGAGCTTCCTTTTTAACTGAATATCCATCCTGTTCGAGGCAAGCACATCAACCAAAACAGGTAAGGGTGACATCGTATTTCTCATCTTGGCTCTTCTTCTGTAATGTAATAGTTTTTCCCTCATCGGTTAATAGAGTGTGTTCAAAAAAGGTGACATCTTTTGATATAAACCTTCTTCGGAGAGCAGGAAAATAGCACTTATACCCTTTTTGATTGACAAACATATCCCACAAATATACATTTTATAGCTTGTGGGCCTAATTTATCCTTAAGAGGCCCCACAATATGGACAAATGCAACACATCCAAATATCTTAGGAGGAAGATCAAATAGAGGCATTGTCACGACCCGTCTCAACAAGATCAGAGAGCGCTTCGGGCGTGTCGTGATGCCACAGGCATGCAGAGAGGAACCATGTCTGCTAATTCGGAACCAGAAATTCTACATCTAGTTTTTAAATTTGTTATTTTTGAAAAGAGTTTTAATTGATTTTAAATTGGTGCGGAAGCCACACATAATTAAAAAGTTATTGTGCATGCATTTCTTTTATAAAACTAAGACACACGCAGTACTGAAACTAAATAAATGCAACTAGTCACAAAGGTAGAAATATCATAAGTGAAATGAACTAGTACAATGCTTCACCCTACGAGTTATCCTCGATACAAGAGAAAATGTCTGATGATAACTAATACATGAATAGAAAAATCAAACAGTAACTGAAACAAAATATATAGAACCTGCTGATACATTAAGCAAACTGAAACCTCTAAGCAAAGCTGTAGATGGCAGAAGAAAAACTCAGGAACCAGACGGCGCAGTCACGAAACGTAAGGCAAATCCAAACAAAAGGAAAATGCTTCAGAACATGAAAACACATAGAGATTCAAGTTAATAACTTGCACAAAAGTAAGCAGAGGAAACAAGAGCTCAGTGAACTAGTTTTACATGTAGCAATCTATTACCAGACAAGTAACCATATCAAACAAGATGCTTTTACTTTAATAGCTTACTCCGGAGTTTAGCCTAGCTGCAATACCATAAGCGGAATACATTGAAGGGTGAAGGTGTTGTCATTAGCTGCACATGATTCTAGTGTATGAATTGACACAAGGCTTATCAACAACGGTGCTTGCAATGGTCGACCAATGGTTTTTGTTACCAGTTAGTCGGGAGCTCGATTCGACGCGTCACACCAAGCCAACACTATCATCTCAATGTTTGCCTAAGGTATTCAACAATCTCAGAGATTCATAAATAATTTGAACAAGTTATTAATTAGACGATTCCAGTTTATAAGATGTTAATTCATAACAAAAAGTGAAGTAAATTAGATCTCAGCTCTATTTGTTTGGGCGTTTCGCTTCTCCGTTTTGGGCAAACGCCGCCGAAAGGAGGGAAACAAATAAACCTCCAGCAGCGTTTGCTCTGTTTCCACCCGCCTTGAGAAACGCCCCAAAAAGCTCCGTTTGGAGCAGTCACCTCCCCCCTCCGGTTCGAACTCTCCGTTTCCACCCGCGGAATCAATCTGCCACCGTCGAACCAAATGGAGCCCTCATGTTTGCAAGCGAGAGAGGTGTCTCTACTTGCCTTAGGTGACTTCAAAAATGCTAGTGACAGCTAAGTGGCTCAAGCGAGATTAAAAGCTCGAGCTAAACCTATTTAAGATCAAAATGCATTTCAAACAAGATTTCTACACTTGCACATGCGTTTGATATTCACACCACACAACATGAGAGAGGTTTAGAAATTTACCTCCCTCGAAAGTGAGGGGAGAAGAGACTACTGCAAGAGATCGAGAGTTTTGGCGGCTTTTGGAAGCAAAAATCCCTAATTCGGAGAGGGCTTGGAGCTATTCCACCACATAAATCCGAGGACACGCACTGGAAAACACACACAAATCCGGGATTAGCGGGTTATACGATGAACATAGGTTGGATCGTCCAAAAACCCTAGATCGGAGAGCGAAAAATTAGCATAATAAAATTAGAGCAAACTTAAAACCAGAGTTAGGCGGAGTTACTTATCAAAGGAGACCAGATCTGAGCTCAAAAATCCACGAAGAGGGGTTTCGAGCGAAACCCTAGGAGTCCCTCACGAAATCCACCAGCCGGAACGAGGAGGAGCTAGGGTTGTCGGAGAAGAAACGATGCCCTGGCCCTCACTGGCCGGAGGAGGAGAAGAGGAAGGGAGAAGGTAGCCTCCCCCCCCCCCCCCCGGATGGATGCAGCCGACCAAGAGAAAGGGAGTTGCTGCGGGATTTGCCAGCCAAGGGGAGCGCCGAGACGACGGGGAAGCAAGAGGAAGAGGCACTAGGCCTGGAGTGGGGAGGGGGTTGCCGACCACTGGAGGCGGAGGAGAGAGCGGTCGGGCGCTTGGGAGGCGGAGACGGGGCCGTCGGGGCGAAGGAGGCGGGATCAGGACGTCTTCTGCAGGATGCATGTTTTGGTGTGGGGGGGGGGGGGGCTCGGTTTATAAGGCTTTTAAGTCTTTGTTTATAATATTTATTATTATTATTATTAGAGGTTGTTATATTCTGCTCTACTTATGAAGTTTCGTCCCGAAACTTGCTTGAGAATTCTCTGAATGGAACTAAAACAATGAGTTTCAGACGACATACACTTCAAACAGAAGTTTGCAGATTAATGCATGAAAGCTAACCATGAAAGATACTGAAATAACAAGGAAGTCAAACTTAGAGACGTACCAAGAATCAAGAGAAGAGTTGCGGGTACTTGCTGCGCATGTCAGACTCGAGTTCCCAAGTGTACTCCTCAGACTTGCCGTGCACCCAAAGTACCTTCACTATCGGAATGATTCTCTTGCGAAGCTTGCGTTCTTGATATTCGATGATCTTCAAAGGCTCGATCGGATAAGACAGATTGGCTTCAGGAATCACTGGAACTTCTTCAAGAACACAATTATGATCGTGGATATATTTCTGAAGCTGACTAACATGAAAGATGGCATGGACACCGGCCAAAGAAGCAGGTAGCTCCAGACGATAGACAGATCGCCCAATACGTTCTGAGATGGCGTACGGTCCTACGAACCTCAGGCTGAGTTTTTGATGGAGACCGAACTGTTTCACCCCAGGAGTAGGAGAAACCTTCAGGAATACTTGAGCACCCACGACAAATTCTAACGCACGACGGCGCTAATTTGCATACTTTCTCTGCCTCTCAATGACACGACTGAGCTGAAGACGAGTCTTCTTGGTGGCTTCTTCCATTTCCTGAAGTAACTCCCGACCCAACACCACCTTCTCACCAACCTCTGACCAGTAGAGCGGGGTTCTACAGCGAAGCCCGTACAATGCTTCGAAGGGGGCCATCTTGAGGCTCTCTTGATAGCTGTTGTTGTAGGCGAATTCAACCAAGGGTAGATGTTTATCCCAAGCTCCCTTGTAGTCCAAAATATAACAACATAGCATATCTTCAAGAATCTGATTAACTCTCTCAGTTTGGCCATCAGTCGTCGGGTGGTAAGCAGTGCTTAGGTTGAGATCAGTGTCCAAAGCTTGCTGAAATCCTTTTCAGAAGTGCGATACAAATCTCGAGTCACGATCAGAAACGATTCGCAGAGGAATCCCATGGAGTCTAACACTCTCTGAAACATAGATCCGGGTCATCTTCTCGGTGGAATGACCCTCCTTATACGGAATAAAATGAGTCACTTTAGTCAAGCGGTCCACAATAACCCAAATCACATCATGCCCTCTAGGAGTGCGAGGCAATCCAGTGATGAAGTCCATAGAAACATCTTCCCACTTCCATTTAGGGATAGACAAAAGCTGCAAAAGACCATCAGGACGCTGACGCTGAGCTTTCACCTTCTGGCATGTAAGACATCGAGAGATGAAACGAGTGATGTAATTCTTCATACCAGGCCACCAAACAATTTGCTTCAAGTCATGATACATCTTGTTGTTGCCCGGATGCCCAGATGAGCGGGACTCATGAGCTTCTCTGCAGATACTATCAAGTAACTCAGGGACATTAGGAATGCAAAGTCGACCTCGGAAACGAATAACATCATCAGAGATAGAGAAATTCGGAAGAGTCCCAAGTTCAACTTGTCGGTGAATGCGCTGAAGTGCGGGATCAAATGGCTGTAAATCCTTCAACTGCTATACCAATAACGGACCAGAAATCCCCTCATGACCCTCGGGTGCGATGGATGTGTCCATCCGGTCGAGGTCATCAATCAGGGCTGCAAGAATAGCTGACATGGGTGCACAAACGACAACAGAAGCCTGCCGACTCAACGCATCTGCCACTGAATTGGCCTTACCTGGAACATATGTGAGTTGCAAGTCATAGTCTGAAACGAACTCGAGCCAACATCTCTGACGAAGATTGAGGTCCTTCTGAACAAAAATATACTTCAAGCTCTGATGGTCGGTGTAAAAGTGGCACCTCACATCATATAGATAATGACGCCACAGCTTCAAGACAAACAGCACTGTAGCGAATTCCACGTCATGGGTGGGATAGTTGCGCTCATGAATTTTCAACTGCCTCGACCCATAAGCAATGACACGGTCATCCTGCATCAGAACGCAGCCCAAACCAACTTCAGAAGCATCAGTATAGACTGAAAAGTCCAACCCATTTGACGGAAGAGCCAGCACTGGCGAGGTTAGAAGCTCGAGCTAAACCTGTTCAAGATCAAAATGCATTTCAAATAATATTTCTACACTTGCACATGCGTTTGATATTTACACCACACAACAGGAGAGGAGATTAGAAATTTACCTCCCTCGAAGGTGAGGGGAGAAGAGACTACTGCGAGGGATCAGGAGTTTTGGTGGTGTTTGGAAGCAAAAATCCCTAATTCAGAGAGGGCTTGGAGCGATTCCACCACCTAAATTCGAGGACACGCACTGGAAAACACACACAAATCCGAGATTAGCGGGTTATACGATGGACATAGGTTGGATCGTCCAAAAACCCTAGATCGGAGAGCGAAAAATTAGCGTAATAAAATTAGGGCAAACTAAAAACAAGAGTTAGGCGGGGTTCCTTACCCAAGGAGACTAGATCTGGGCTCAGAAATCCACGAAGAGGGTTTCGAGCGAAACCCTAGGAGCCCCGCACGAAATCCACCGGCCGGAACGAGGAGGAGCTATGGTTATCGGAGAAGAAACGATGCCCTTGCCCTCACTGGCCGGAGAAGGAGAAGAGGAAGGGAGAAGGTAGCCGCCCCCCCGGATGCATCCGGCCAAGAGAAAGGGGAGTTGTTGCGGGATTTGCTGGCAAGGGGAGCGCCGGGACGCAAGAGGAGGGGGCGCCGGCTGGAGGGGGTGTTGCCGACCACTGGAGGCGGAGGAGAGAACGGTCGGGCGCTCGGGAGCCGGAGACTGGGCCGTCGGGGCAAAGGAGGTGCGATCGGGACGTCTTCTGGGGTGAGATGCGGGTTTTGGACGGCGGGGGGGGGGGGGGGGGCTCGGTTTATAAGGCTTTTTAAGTCTTTGTTTATAATATATATATATATTTTATTATTTTTATTCTTATTAGGGGTTGTTACAGACATGCTTGGGCATAGAAGTTTCCGGGGGTACTTCCCATCCAAAGTACATGTGGCCATCCGATTAATTTGATAGACGGAAGTGAGGACACCTTCATCCCATAGTCCCTTCGGGACGTGCATCTCTTGTAACAGACAATGAGTACTCTCCAAGATATGACGATTCTTTCTTTCGGCTACCCCATTCTGCTGAATGGTCCCCAGGCAGGAACTTTGGAAAATAATGACATGGTCTTCCAAGAACCTCTGCAGATCACCATAAGTATACTCACCTCCATTATTACTCATAAGAATTTTAATTTTAACTTCAAACTGGGTTTGCACATGGTGATAAAATAACTAAATTTTTTTTGAAACCTCATTTTTCTTTTTCATAAGATACGCCCAAGTAAAGCGTGAGTGATCATCAATAAAAAAACAAAGTATTGAAAACCATTCACAGAGCAAATAGGAGATGTTCAGACATCAGAATGAATCAAATTAAAACATTTCACACTTCGACTCTGGCTAGGAGCATAGCTGGTACTATGATATGCTTAGCCAATTCACAAGACTGATAATCAAAACTAAATTTAGCAATATTAAGAAGATGCAAAAAGCTAATCTTCAAGGTCTTCAAGCTAGCGTGCCCAAATCTCTTATGTCACAGCCTCAACTGATCAGAATTGGTAGACTTCTGAGCACCAAGAGCATGACCGTTGTTCATGCCATACACACCACCAAACTCATGTCCACCACCAATCGTCTTCTCACTCGTCAAATTCTGGAAAACACAATGGGAAGAGAAAAATGTGATAGGACAGTTAGGCTCTATTTGTTTGGGCATTTCGCAACTCCGTTTTGGGCAAACGCCGCCGGAAGGAGGGTAAACAAATGAACCTCCGACGACGTTTGCTCCATTTCCACCCGCCCGCCTTGAGAAACGCCCCAAAAAGCTCCGTTTGGAGCAACCACCTTCCCCCTCCGGTTCGAACTCTCCGTTTCCACCCGCCGGATCGACCCGCCACCGCTAAAACAAATGAAGCCTTAAGCTGTTTAGTTAAACTGCTCACAAATTAAAGATTTGTGGGTAATGAGGGAACAATAACCGCAGATTTGAGAGAAACAAAAGTAGAAAGATGAATAGCCCCTTTATCAGTCATAGAAGCCGAGAATTCATGGACAAGTTTCACACTGCCAGAAGCATGAGAAATAGAAGATACCCCCACAGAAGACTCAATCATGTGGTCGGAAGCCCTCGAGTCAATGATCCAATGTGAAGATGATCCTTTAGAGGACACAGAGGTAGTGTGAACATGCAACTGTACCCACCAAGTCAGTAGTCGAAGATCTTCCAACCGCATTGACTTTCAGAGCCTTGTGTTCTCTAGTCAAACTCTCATTTTTCGCCAGAAGATACCCAGTGTTCTCTAAATTGTCATACATAGCTGTTTGGGATCTCACGTATTTCCCATCTGAACCATGAATCCAACCCGAGGGAACTAAGTGAGGATGAAGATCTCAACATTTCTCTTTCTCATGGTCTTTCTTCACATAGTGAGGGCACTTCATTTTACTCTTATATTCTTGGCTCATATTTCTTGAATGCCACTTCTGCTCATCAGCGAGGGCAGATTTTTCATGGCCAATATGAGCATCTGAACAAAGGGAGTTGATACTGCTTGCCCCCCCTCGAATATAGTGGGCCACTGTCTCCAGATCAGGAACTGAATCTCTTCGCAACATCTGAATTCTCTGAAATTCAAGGTCAGGAGGGAGACAAGATAACATTTAAAATACCCTCCG
Source organism: Platanthera guangdongensis (assembly GCA_039583875.1). Taxonomy (NCBI): domain Eukaryota; kingdom Viridiplantae; phylum Streptophyta; class Magnoliopsida; order Asparagales; family Orchidaceae; genus Platanthera; species Platanthera guangdongensis. The sequence continues at coordinate 4,134,727 of CM077167.1, forward strand.
TTGCATAAGCTCAGTCTTGTAGTCTTCAATAGTCTAGATAGCAGAGTATTGATCAATTTCAGCCCACTTATGAGTCAGTTTGTTATAATATTCTTCATCATCCCGGTCATGTGAATCTGCTTGGCCTGGAGTTGATATATTCCAGTCAAGTCCTTTTTTGAATAATTTCGTTCGATTGGCTCCCACATTTCTTTCACAGTTTGACAGAAAAGGAAGTGACTAGCAATCTTGTGTTCCATAGAGCCGACAGACCAATTAATCACAGTCCCATTCCTCATAGAGAGGATCAGTGTTGCTCGGGGTCGTCTTGGATCCGGTGATAAACCCAAGTTTTCGACGGCTCCCAATGAATATCATTATAGACTGATCCCATAGGAGGTGGTTTCTCCCATTGAGCTTGATGTGAGTAACACCATGATTAAAGTTCATGTTAGAACTTCCTCCACTATTGTCTTTAGGTTGATCAACAACTCCTTCAGAGGCATTTGCACTCTTCAATTTATCCTTCATAAGAGCACACACTTGATAGGCAGGAAGAAGGGCTTCCTTCAGGAAGCACAACCCACAAGCAACACAGACCAAGGGAAAAACAGAAGACTGGAGGAAACAATCCAGATTTGCAGCCTTGGATGATAGACGGAAGCAACAACAACCCTGGATGAAAGGAGGCAGAGGAAGCAACGACAACCCCAGAAGCAACGACATCCCAGATTAGTGTAGCCCTGGATCGGCGGAGGCAAACTACCGGAATAGGCGCCAGTGAGTACGAGGAAACAGCGGAACAGGCGACGATAACTGTGGAACCGGCGACACTGATGCTGCTGCGAGAACTGGACGATGTCGCTTCACAGGAATCAACGCGGCCGACGACGCAAACACCCGACGATGACACTGCAGCGAGGACCGACGACAATGCTTCAGAGAGAAGAACTTCCACGTAGAGAACCCGTCCACGCAGAGGAAAGAACAAACCGTCGAGCCTTAAGGCAGACGTTGTAGAGTAACAATACCCTCTGATACCATATTGAGAGAGGAGGAGCGCGTACCTTTAGGGTTTTCTCTTTTATATTTGATTCATACTGGCATGTCCCAATATAAGCTAATCAGCCATCCGACTTGATATAGGCTTTGTTTGGCGCGGCATTTTGAGAGCGGCGGACCGTCATTTTTCAAACGCCGCGCCAAACAAGTTTTTGGAGGCACCACGGTGGCATCAACCACCGTGTTTTATAGCGGGGGGGGGGGGGCGTTGTTTTTGAGTCGCGGAAATTTTCTGCGACTCAAAATAGCAGCAGCGCTGCCACCTTGCTTCCCCCCCCCTTTCATATTTTATTTTATATTATAATTTATATTATAATTTATAAACCTTATAATAATATGATTATAATAATTTATATTATAATTATAAATGTTAAAATACTATTGTTATAATATAATATATTATAATCTAAAATAATTATATTATAAACATTATAATATAATATATATTATTATGTTATAATATAATATATAATATAATTTTAAAATCTCAAAATTATCTTAATTATTATAATTATATAATTTTTTGCAAAAAAATTTTTTGATTGATTTTTAGGAAGTTTTGGTTCATATGATTGTGCATTACATGTTGAAACAACACTTCAAATGTCGTTCTTCCAAACAGTTTCACAGATTCTGTCACCACTCTGCAAAACAGCTGATTGTTCCACCACTTCTTCCTACCACTGCTTCTCCAGTCGCTACAGCCGCGCCAAACAGAGCCATAGTCACCACTCGGTGAGGTTATGTTAACTTGCATTTTAACAAGTTATACACCTCTTGAGGAGACTCATTGATAACTATAAAAGAAACAAGATTTGCATATGCTATTTATCGATCTTGAGAAGGCTCTGATATGGTTCAAAGAGAGGTGTTATAAAGAGTCTTAGAAAAGAAAAGTGTAAATGTATCATACAGTAATGTAATTAAAGTATACATACAGTAATAGACAGAGACGAGGTGAGGACATCTGGAGGATTAACATAGGAATTTCCTATAACTGTCGTCTTACAATAAGAGTCAGCTTTAAACCCTTATTTCTTTACCCTTGTATTAGATGAGCCCAACAAACATATCTAACAATCTATACCCTAGTGTATATTGTTGGCAGATAAATACTGTTTTGGTTGATGAGACACGCAAGAGTGTAAACACGAAATTTGAATCTTTTTGAGACACTTTAGAAAAGAAGGGTTTTAGGTTGAGCATGATAAAGATGGAGTATATGGAGTTTAAATTTAGTAGTGCAAGAAGGACGAATAACTCTGTCATTAAGTTTGGTGACCAAGATATTTCTCGCAGTGAATGTTTTAAATATCTGAAATCGATAGTTCAAAAAGATGCATGTGTAGATAAAGATGTGATACATAGAATCCAAGCAGGTTGATTGAAATAGAGAGACGTGTATTGAATCTTATGTGATCGTAAATTACCATTAAAACTTAAAGGCAAGTTTTATCGTACTGCAATTAGACCAATGATGCTCTACAATTCTGAGTGTTGGGCAGTGAATTGTGTGGATGAGCAAAAAATGGGAGTTGCGGGGATGAAAATGCTCAGTTGGATGTGTGGACACACAAGACTTAATAAAATTAGGAATGAATATATCAGAGATAAGACGAGAGTGACACCAATTGTAGAGTTGATGCGAGAAGCTCGATTAAGAGGGTTCAAACACGTACAATGGAGACCATTAAAGGCACCTGTCAGGCATTGCGAGAGTTTAGCCACTAGGCATGTTAAATGGGAGAGGGGTAGACCAAAAAAAATTTGGAATGAAAATATAAGGAAAAACATGATGTGCTTAGACATTAGTGAGAATATAACTAAAGATAAGGCGGAATGGCTACAAAGGATCCATATAGCCGACCCCATTATGATGAGATAAAGGCTGGAGTGTTGTTGTTATAATCATTTTCTATTATATTATTTTTTTTCAGTATTTACTATTTTATCAAGAAAAAAGAAATTATCAAAAAAAGGTTTTGTTTACAACACCAAGTCATGATGAAGTTAATTTTCTTTTTTCAGGTTAAAATAATTAAGTGTCTTGTAGAAAATATTGTTGTAGATATATCTTTCAATCAGGTTGGTGGGCTATGCACTCTATGTTTCCTTGAACAGGTGAGTTTGGCTGTTTTTTGAAGCAATGAATCTAGTTTTTTACATACTTTTTTACTAAACAACATTTCCCCCTCTACTAACATGCTCTCTATTATTATAGATTGACCATCTAATCAGTCAGAACCATTTGTTCAAGAGGAGTATCATATTGATTAAAGCCTGGTGTTACTATGAGAGTCGGATTCTTGGTGCTCATCATGGGCTTATTTCAACATATGCTTTAGAGACTTTGATCCTTTACATATTTCATGCTTTTAACAATTCTTTTACTGGCCCTCTTGAGGTTTTTAACAATAATAGTACCTGCCTTTGTTTGCATCTTGAAACAAAAACAAGACATTAATGTTTGTTATTTTTATGAATATTAGGTCTTGTATCGTTTTTTGGAGTTTTTTAGTCGGTTCAATTGGGACAACTTTTGTGTTAGCCTTTGGGGACCATTCCAATCAGTTCACTTCCAGACATGACCGGTAAGTTTAATTTAAATATTATCTACTGTTTTGCTTATTGTTCTTAATGTGCTTTGGCTGACAATACAGCGGAATCTCCTCTAAAAGGTGGGGTGAATTGCTGCTTACTGGACGCTTACATGAGGTTTGTAGTACACATTATACTGTTTTACCAGGTGGTCAAGAAAGTCAAGGACAACAATTTGTCTCCAAACACTTCAATGTAGTTGATCCTTTGCGTACAAACAATAATCTTGGACGGAGTGTCAGTAAAGGTAATATAATCTGTAACCATACCTTTGTAAGTATATGTATTTGAAGCTTACTAAATTGAATCTATGTCAATTTTTTTCCTTTCTATATATCTTTAGCGCTAGCTGTTGATGTTGTTAATATAGTATCTTCTCATGTTGAACTTTATTCAGTACAGTTTACCCATTATGTTTTACTAGTTGCAAAGTTTGAGAGATGGACGAAGACGTAGAGAGTCCACAAGTAAAAAGAACATTGTACTAAATCATAGACATATAGTACAAATTCGAGAGGTGAATTCTCGAGGGTTGGTTCCCCTAAGGAACAAACTTTTGCCAAATTCTTAAGGGCAAGGAGTTGATCGCGAGTGTCCATGTGGGGGCTAAGGTTGTCGGCGCGGTAATCCGTGAGCAAGGTCGCTTGAGGCGCGGGTGTTGGGAGCCATAGAGAGATGACAATGGACGACTCACAATGTAGGCCGCTAGCATTCGCGGTCGGCAAGAAGGATGCGGTCGCTAGCAGACGCGTGAAGCGAAGCGGGATCGGGATCACAGTCTGCTGGAGGAGGCATGAAACTGAGCAGTCATGTGCATCTGGTGTGGACGCGTACGCAGCGGATGGCGGAAGTGCAAAGTTTGATAGCGGGGGAGAACACCGACGACTTGAACATCATTGATGAGACAGGTCAGACCAAATTAATATAAACTAAGAGAAGAACCCGACAAAGAAGGGGGCCAGCGGTGGTGAGAAGATGAAGAAGGGGAAGGGGAATGAGAAGAACCTAAGGTGCATCCGTAAAGCACATTCATCCGAGCATGAAAACCTTAATGAGACATGCAACACTTTTTATAGCAGCGGGGTGCGAATAGTTCGAGTTCCCGTGTGGGCATCACAAAAATAGAATTAACATTCAAACAGAAATATTTAAATAAAGATGGTTCCCGCAGTCTCCTCCAATCCCGGTGGGCTAGGAGCCGTCGCTTTCTTCCGAGTGTAGACTCTCCCTGCTGCGTCGTCAGCATGCGCGACCGTAATAGATGTCAAGAAAGTTGAACTCTTTACCAAATGGAGGTTACTTTGAAGGATGCAATCTCACTAGCTAGACACTCAAGGTAAAAATCGTTAGCTACTCTACCATCTCTCAGATATAGTATCTTTTGGTGGCAATAGAAGCTTGCGAACATAAAGAGTGGAGCATGCACTTGGACACATGGGAGTTCAAGATTGAATTCAAACGACACTTCTACCCAAAGAATGTTGAAGATGAAGCTAGGAAGAGCTGAAGAAACTCAAGCAAAAAAGGTCAATCACCGAGTACGTAAAGGAATTCCAAACATCGATGTTAATGGTCCCAGGTATGCCCGAGGAAGACCAACTCTTCAACTTCAAGGATGGTCTTTACAATTGGGTGAAACAAGAAGCGCATCAACGGAATGCAAAGATGTTAGATGAAGCCATTGCTACTACCGAGGCCATGATATAATTCCAACGATAATCGGATGTTGCTCCAACAAAGAAGGGCTACAATAATGACCACACCGAATGTTGAAGCCAAAAACTGGCCTCAACAAGAGTTCAGATCTTGGGGTGTGGTCTACACCTACTTCTCCCAAACCTCGACCCAAGACTAGCCACAAAGAACTGAGAACTGACCCTAAGTCTCAGCTGGGAGGTCCCTCCACTAACCCGAAAGTTCTCTGAGCGCTTCCCCTCCAAAGCCAATTGTTGGGCTAGGAGTACCTCAGAAAGCTCTAGAAGGCAAAATGAGAGTGTCAGAGAGAGTTTACCTTCTGAGGTATCCTGTGGGTCTATTTATAGATTTTCAATATCAGGTCTGCAAAAGTCGTACTTCTGCTGGACTAAAATTACTAAAATGCCCCTAGATTGGTATGCCAATAACCAAACTCCGCTGTTCTGGGGGGCTAAATGCAGACCAGGGGTATTTAGGTAATTTCAGGTCTGGGTCCCACCTGGCGGAAGCTCTTCCTGCTGAGCTCTGAGGGAACCCGACTTGCCCCGAGAGCAAGCCTTCACGCCTACCCCGGGCGGGAACCAAAGGCTGACGGGAGCGTTGAGTGGAGAAACATCACTCAACGCCAAAGGCTGTTGGAGCGTTGAGTGGAGAAGCCTTACTCAACGCCAAAGGCTGACAGGAGCGTTGAGTGGAGAAGCATCACTCAACGCCAAGGGCTGCTGGAGCGTTGAGTGGAGAAGCATTACTCAACGCCAAGGGCTGGCGGAAGCGTTGAGTGGAGAAGCATCACTCAACACCAAGGACTGTTGGGGGGCGTTGAGTGTGTTGGAACACCCTATTACTAATTTGGGTCAGGATCACTATGTCTCTAGGAACCTTTGCTTGACCTCCTGTATAGCTTAATATGTCAAATAGAATTGAGTCTAAGGGTTAGAAGTCTAGGTTTGGAAGCTTCCCTGAAGGCCAAGATTTTGTGTTTGGAGACTAAGTCATATCGTCGAGCTCAGCACGACGATTCGTCGAACTCCGATCGACGATCGTCTAGCTTAACCTCGACAGATCATCGAACTCCATTCGACGATCGCTGAGCTCAACTTCATTATATCGTCGAACTCCATTCGACGATCGGTGAGCTCAGGTCGACGATTTTGACTCTGCTTTGGATCTTTATCTCTGAGCTCAGTTCGACGATCTTTGAGCTCAGATCGACGATATTTTGCTGCTGTATGTTTCCAGATCGCTGAGCTCAGCTCGACGATAGCAGAGCTCAGTTCGACGATTTCAGATAACTTCCAGGATGATTCTAAATTCAAATTCAAATCAGTCAAGAAGTTATTCTGCAATTAATTCAGAGATTTCCTAGCCGTTTTCATTTATTTCTGGACCAAGTTTCAAGGGATTTTTCAAGGAATATTTCTGTGGACTTTCCTCTAGAAGAGATTTGGCAATTAAGGATGCAATCAATGCAGGCTAACGGCTATTCTTGACAGAGAATGTTATTCTATTCTGTACCAGAGAATAAAAGGCAGAATTTTTGAATCACTTAGTGACACAGAACAAAGATTACAGAGACACATTCAAAATATTCTGTCAAAAAGAATTCTGAAGAACACTCATCGAAGGAGATCAAGCTTTCAAAAATCTTCAGATCTCTTTAGTTTTCAATGTGTTCAAGGCCAACATATTTCCAGACTCCAGACATTCAACATTTCAGCTATTGCTGAAATCATCTATTGCTGGAGTTCAATTTTTGAAGGCCTATCACCCTCAGCAAAGCTTTTCTTCCTGAAGATCTCAAGGATTCAGGGGGAGCTTTGACATCAACAATCCACATAGTCTTCTCAGTTGTTTGAGAAAGAGAAGACTTCCATCACCCTCTCACCCCTCTCTGTAAAGGGTTTCTCAAACTCCCTTCAAAAGTTTGAGCTTGGTTTTTGAGCACCTTGTCAAAAGCTCATTGGTGGCAAGACACCTGATCAAAAAATCTGCTTTGGTTTTTGAGCACCTTATCAAAAGCTCATTGGTGCCCAGGACACCTGATCAACTCATCCTGCAGTGGATTCCTACCTAGGGTGGTAGAAGAGTGGATGTACACAAGTTTAGGGGAACCACTATATTTCCTTGTGTCTTCTGGTTTTGCTTGTTTTCATTTTTTGTTTCTGGCCTTGATTTTTCTGTGTTTAGCTCTTGTTTAACTTAGTGCTGTGATTATATTTATTATTGCTTCCCTGCTCACTATTTTTACAACAGTTATTGTAAAAAGTTTCAAAGCACCATATACTCTATTCACCCCCCTCTAGAGTATATCAGATCTAGCTGCTCTTTCAATTGGTATCAAAGCGAGGTTGGTTAAACATATCATACCTGATTGGTTGTACAGGCTAACACCTGAACACAAAGATCCCAAACTAGATCTGCCTTTCTTGGTATTTCATTATTAGATTTTGTTTTCACAAATCATGGCCCAAAACAAAGATTATGCTAGCACCAGACCCGCAGTGTGCAATCTATCCAAGTTTGCACTTTGGAAGGCAAGGATTAGACTTTACATGAATTCTATTGACGAAGATATCTTTAATTCTGTTTTGACAGTATGTCCAAGACCCCAGAGAATACAAGTACAAATGCTGTTCCACCTCCATCAGGAACAGATGCTGATATCAAGAGATGGAAGGTAGCTGATGCCAAGGCTATGAACATCTTGGCCCAGACAATGTCTGATGACATCTTTCAGAATGTGGCTGAATGCAATTCAGCAAAGGAAATTTGGGACAAACTTTCTGAAATAGTCTCAGGCTCAGCTGATGAGAGAAAGGATAGGAGATCCCATCTCATCTCTCAATATGAGAATTTCAAGAAGGGAGAGACTGAGTCAGTGAGAGACATGTACAACAGGCTAAGTCTAATTGTCAGTGAACTCAGGACATTGGACAAAGAGATCTCTCTAACAAAACTTAATGACAAGATCCTAATGTGCTTCCCTAGTACCTGAGATTCAAAAATCTGGCCAATTAGGATGCCAGAAGTCTAAATGAGATCACCACTGAAGCTCTATTGGGTAAGCTCAAATCTTATGAGCTACTCATCAAAAATAGAGAGGAAGAACAGAAGGCTGCCTCACCAGCCACAAGAAAAGAGAAGACCATAGCATTCAAGGCAACTGAAGATCTGTCTGAAGATAAAGCCACAGGCAATGATGAACTACTCAGTCGCTGACCAAAAGATTTTACAAAATGGCCAGAAGGACTTCAGAAGAAGATCATACAAGAAGCAGGACAAGCCATGGTATGACAAGTCCATTAGTATTAATAAAGACATTATTTGCTTTGGTTGCAGGAAACCAGGGCACATAGTTCCTGACTTTTCAGAGAACAAGAACAAGGACAGAAGGGACAGGAAAGAAAGAAGAAAGGAGAAAGACTCCAAAAGGAATGACAATAACAAACCTTCTTCAAGCAAAAACAAGCATACAAGAAAAGGGTTTGTTGCTGAATCCTGGAGTGAGACAGAAGAAGAGTCAGAAGCCTCATCCAGCTCCAGTGATGATGAGGATGATGCAGAAGAAAAGGAGTTCTACATGATGGCAATCAATGCCTCACAACACAATTCAGAGGAAGAAGAGTCAGACTCAGAGACTCAACCTGAAGAAGATCAGGTAATTGGTTCTTTTGATTTTAGTTCAGAGGATTTTAAATCTGAATTTAAAGCACTGTGTTTAGACCTGCTAAAGTCTGAGAAAAAAATTATTTCTCTCAGAAATCAATTATCTGAACACAATAATTTAAAGACAGAAAACCTCAAACTCTCTCAGGAGTTGGAGAGCTGTAGGTGTTGAAGCCAAAATTGACCTCTGTGGAGTTCGGGGTCCCTGAAAGGGGTGACCTCACACCTACTACACTCGAGAGAACGTCACGGACCGGAGACTTAGGAGACTATGAACAGACCCTCGGCTCTAGCGCGGAGGTCCCACCTCACACCCGGAAGGCTACCTGAGCTCTTCCCCTGCCTCACCAAAGGGCTAGGCTAGGCGCCTTGGAGAGCTCTCTCTACTCTACCAAGAAGAAGCTAAGGGAGGAGGAAACTAAGAAAGGGATCCTCTCCAAGGCACCCAATGGGGTCTATTTATAGTTTTTCCAAGTCCTGGGGGTAAAAAGACCGAAATACCCCTACGGCCAAAAGGCCTCGGGCCAATAGAAAACAGCCACGTCGGGGGTAAAGGTGGAATTCCCCCCGAGGGCAAGAAGGTAAAACTGCAGTGGGGCAAGGGCGAGACCGCGGCCTCTGACCGGTCTCGCCCGGCCAGGCCGCCAAGCTAGAAGGGGCAGGGGCGAGACCCCGACCCCCGGCCGGTCTCGCCCCACCAGGCCGCCAGGCTAGAAGGAGCAGGGGCGAGACCCCGACCCCCGGCCGGTCTCGCCCCGCCAGGCCGCCAGGCTAGAAGGGGCAGGGGCGAGACCCCGGCCCCCGGCCGGTCTCGCCCCACCAGGCTGCCAGGCTAGAAGGAGCAGGGGCGAGACCCCGACCCCCGGCCGGACTCGCCCCACCAGGCCGCCAGGCTAGAAGGGGCAGGGGGCGAGACCCCGGCCCCCGCCCGGTCTCGCCCCACCAGGCCGCCAGGCTAGAAGGAGCAGGGGCGAGACCCCGGCCCCCGGCCGGTCTCGCCCCACCAGGCCGCCGGGCTAGAAGGGGCAGGGGCGAGATCCCGGCCCCCGGCCGGTCTCGCCCCACCAGGCCGCCAGTCAGAAGGAGGCGGGGGCGAGACCCTGGCCCCCGGCCGGTCCTCGCCCCCAGGCCACCAAGCAGAAGGAGGCGGGGGCGAGACCCTGGCCCCCGGCCGGTCTCGCCCCACCAGGCCGCCAAGCACCTATCGGGACGGGGGCTGGTGTTAGCCAACTTGGCGCACCCGCCCCCCAAAAGAGGGCCACTGGGGGGAGGTAGATTTTTCCTCCCCCTACTAGTATGTTTCTAAGGTAGAGCCAAAATTGGCCACCGAGAGTGCAAAATCTCCCAAAAGCTTAAAACTATACATGAGCGAATACGGGGTTTCAGTAGGGAACAGATAACTTCACTGAAAAGTGAGCTCTCTGAGGCCAAGAAGCTTGAAGAATCCCTCAATGGGAGAATCATCAAGCTGATGGACATCACAAGCACAGTGAACTCCAGATTCAACAGTACACTGCTTGGGTGCTTCATCCAGCCAACCTATAGTCCTAACAACTCCAATCAAATTCATTTCTGACAAAGGAAAGGAGTTGTAGAGATTGATAGGAAAAATTCGGATCTGCCTCAGAAAACTAAGTCCCAGCAGAAATCGTCGAACGGAGATCGACGATCGCCGAACGGAGATCGACGATCGCCGAACGCAGCTCGACGATCTCAGGCAAAATCGTCGAACGCAGATCGACGATCTCAGCCAAAGTCGTCGAACGCAGGTCGACGATCTCAAATACCTACCTCAGCTATAGTCGACCGTCGAACGAGCTCGACGATCTGACCCAAGATCGTCGAACGCAGCTCCAAGATCATCGAACAGAGGTCAGAGCTCTGGAAATTTTTCAAAGGCAAATCAAAATTGAATCCTAAGGGTCCCTCATCCCAAATCCTTAACCCTTATACTGAATGGATTATACCTCCAAGGAGATATCATCATGAAGGATAAAGAGTCAACCTGGGATGTCTTTCATTTCAGAATTTAAAGTTATCAACCTAGGCCCAAGGTAAACTGGGTCAAAACAAATGAATTGTCTCATGTGCAGGTGAAGACATATCCAACATCTAACCAGCAATGATATTTGGATAGTGGGTGCTCTAAGCACATGACAGGGAACAAGGACATTCTCACATCCTTCAGAGCCAAGCTTGGACCCAAAGTTATCTTTGGTGATTCAAACTTTGGACAGACTAAAGGATATGGTGCAGTCCAGATTGGTTCAGTAACTTTCAAGAAGGTAGCTTATGTGGAAGGACTGAAGCACAACCTAATTAGCATCAGTCAGCTGTGTGATGAAGGTTACCAGGTGACATTCAGCAAAGCCTTGTGCAAAATCAAGTCAGAGGACAACACAACTATGTTGACATGTAAAAGGAAAGGTAACATCTACCTAGTAGATTTTCTTTCAACTGATGTAGATATCTGCTTGTTTAATTCTGTCTGTAGACCCAATATTTTATGGCATAAGAGATTAGGACATCTAAATCTTAGAACTATTGCTAGGCTATCCAAGGACAATCTTGTTAGAGGACTATCTTCTGGCCCCTACAAGAAGGAAGTACTCTGCAGGGCCTGTCAATTAGGCAAGCAAACTAAAAACAGCTTTAAGTCACTTAATAAGAGTGATTCACCTATGATATTGTATCTGTTACACATGGATCTTTTTGGACCCATCACAGTACAAAGCCTAGGAGGGAAATCCTACACTTTAGTAGTTGTAGATGACTTCTCTAGATTCACTTGGGTGTTCTTTCTAAGGAAGAAGTCTGATAACTTTAAGTGTCTGACAGAATTTCTCAAATGTATACAGATTGAGTTCAATACTCACATTGCCCTGATCAGAAGTGATCATGGGACAGAGTTTGATTCTCTTCTTATGCAAGAGTTCTGTCAGAGTGAAGGGATCAGACATACTTTCTCAGCTCCTAGAACTCCTCAACAAAATGGGGTAGCTGAAAAAAAAATAGAACCCTTATTGAATCTGCCACCACATTGTTGTCAGATGCTCATCTACCTCTATCTTCTGGGCAGAGGCAGTGAACACCTCCAACTATGTGCTGAACAGAAGTCTGATACATAAAACTAAAGGGAAAGACTCCCTATGAATTACTCAAAGGGAAAACCTAAAGTTGACTATTTTAGAGTCTTTGGTTGTATTTGCTACATTCACAATAATGACAAGAAATATTAGCAAAATTTCAAGCCAAAGCTGATGAAGGAGTGTTTCTGGGATACTCCATGATCAGCAAGGCCTATAGGGTCTATAATAAATCATCTTTGAAAATTGAGGAATCTGTTCACATTTCATTTGATGAAACTAACATGTCTTTCAAGGAGAAGAATTCTTCTACCATAGAACCTTTGCAGGAACATTCTCTAGTTGAAGACTGAACAAGTTACAGGTTACTCAAGAGTATGAAAGCAGTGAAGATGAAGGAAATGCTCAACACCTTGAAAAACAACTTGAAGAGCCAGTTGTTGTACCACAAGAGGAAACGACAACACAGGTGGTGAACAATCAACACTCCCTGTTGATTTATAACATCAAGAGACCATCCAATTTCCCAAATAATTGGAGAAATCTCAGCTGGTGTGCAACCAGAAATCAGGTGAACCAACCTGTTGCACACCTGCTTCCTATCTCAAATTGAACCTCAGTCCATTCAAGATGCAGAGCAAGATCCACACTGGATCATTGCAATGCAAGAGGAGTTGCATCAATTTGAGAGAACAAAGTATGAGAACTAGTGCCAAAGCCTAAGGATCACTCATTGTTGGAACAAAATGGTATTCAGAAACAAACTGAATGATCAAGGAGTAATTATAAGGAACAAGGCAAGGCTAGTTTGCTCAGGGATACTCTCAAGAAGAAGGAATCGACTACGACCAGACTTTTGCACCTGTTGCAAGATTAGAAGCCATCAGAATATTTCTAGCTTATGCAGCTCACAAAGGCTTCAAAGTCTATCAGATGGATGTCAAAAGTGCATTCTTAAATGGAGACATCAAAGAGGAAGTTTATGTCAGACAACCTTTAGGTTTTATTTCTCCAACTTTTCCTGATCATGTTTTTAGATTAAACAAAGCATTATATGGTCTCAAGCAAGCTCCTAGAGCATGATATGAGACCCTAACATGCTTTCTCTTGGAAAATGGTTTTATAAGGGGTAGAGTAGATCAAACACTTTTCATTAGAACCCATAAGTCTCATACCGTACTATTTCAAAATTAGTAGATGATATTATTTTTGGTTCTACTGACTCCAAATTTGTGCAGAAGGTTTTCCAACCTAATGCATTCTAAATTTGAGATGAGTAGCATGAGTGAGCTATCCTTCTTCCTAGGATTGCAAGTCAAGCAACATGCTGAAGGCATCTTTATTTCTCAAACCAAATATGCAAATGAACTGGTTGAGAAATTTGATATGTCTGAAGCATCTTGTATGAAAACACCCATGCCTACTAATGCTGTATTGGATGCTGATGAACATGGGAAACCTGTTGATCAGACAACATATAGAGCAATGATTGGCTCTTTACTGTATCTTACAGCTAGTAGACCAGATATAATGTTTGCTACATGTATATGTGGTAGGTTTCCAAGTAAGCCCTAGAGAGTCACACCTAACTTTAGTAAAGAGGATTCTCAGGTATGTTAAAAGTTGTCCAAATCTAGGTCTCTGGTATCCAAAAGATTCAGCATTTGATTTAACTGGATTCTCAGATGCTGATTATGCTGGATGCAGAATTGACAGAGGACAAAACATCAGTGGAACTTGTCAGTTCCTTGGTGACAGACTTGTCTCTTGGTTTTGTAAGAAACAAACATCTGTGTCAACTTCAACTGCTGAGGCTGAATATATGGCTGCAGGCAGTTGTTGTTCACAAATCTTGTGGATTCAAAACCAACTTCTAGACTATGGCTACAACTTAGAGAATCTAAAATCTTTTGTGATAACACAAGTGTTATTTCCATAGCTCAAATCCAGTCCTCCATAGTAGGACAAAAAAATATAGAGATTAGACATATACTTTTTAAGGGATAATGTTGAAAAGAATAAAATTGAACTACAATATATCCCAACTGATTTGCAAAGGGGAGATATTTTCACCAAGCCCTTGGATGAAAAGAAACACACCTTCTTCCTAAATCAGTTAGGAATGTTAGATGAAGTAAGTCTTAAATAATATCCAAGATTTTGAAAGCTTAAAAATTGACCAAGACTAGGCAAACATTCTGATTTTTCTTAGTGTCTAGAATTTTTCTGATCTCTGAACTGCGCTCGACGATTTGCCCCAAGATCGTCGAACGGAGATCGACGATTTCCTAAATCGTCGAACTGAGTTCAGCGTTTCTCAGATAGTATGAACTATCTCTTCCGGTCAACGATCGTCGAACGGCGCTCGACGATTATGTTCTTTGAACGATCGTTGAACGGAGCTCGACGCTCTCCAATATCGTCGAACGGAGATCGACGATGTTGAAGACTCTTCAGTTTCCTTTAGAAGCCTCGATCGTCGAACTGAGTTCAACGATCTTTCTAATTCTGCGTCGAACCCTAATATAAAACTCATTTTTCGCCGTCGTTCTCTTTTGCGCTTTCGATTTCTCTGCAAGATTTTTTCTTTCCCTCCAAACAGTTCTACACTTGGTCGTTTGTTTGTTGAGTTTTTGCAGGTACCAATGGCCGTGTCAGTTGCTGTTCTTGCTGCAATGAAGTTTGATGCTGAGTTTGATATTGATATAGAATCCTTCAGCACGACTGACCAGATTTTTCAAGATATACTGAGTGTTGTGCAAGGACCAGAATCTAGACAGTCAATAATGGAACCACCAGATCAAGTTTGGCTT